>OX104067.1:98783288-98821993 GCA_944474145.2 Dicrocoelium dendriticum | reverse complement strand
CTATACAGCATCTCTCTAAGCCGCATATGTAAGCTGAATCAGCTGCTTTAAGACCCGAAGGCACACTCAACTTTTCTAACCATCTTGACAGCAATGAAGAAAAGGTAAGAACAACGAAAAGATGAGGACCGGCTTGCGAAGGCCTACAATGCAGACAGCGAGGGCAAAATCGGATAATACCGCAAGTAAAACGTACGCACTGATTTGAACTCAATATGATAAGATGATGCACTTTTTCCAGCAGCACAGTGACCACACGCGGTTTCGTGCAGTTAAAGGAGTATTCAGCGTATGCAGGGAGTAGGGAAGCAGCTAAGGAAGCACAGAAAAAGGAGGGAATAATACCGGAGAGAAAGGAGGGTGAGGATAACAGAAAGCAAATCTGATTGACCATCCCTGTTAACGTGTTACCGTGACGCTCTCGAATATCTACACTCAGACCAGACGTTAAAAGCGGTTGGCATTGTCCGTCCCACGAGACGCGCAAATATCAACTTCACGTAATGCCCTGCCGTACATCCAAAAACCGGAACGCTAAAATGGCGAATAAAAAGTAACCATAATATACCAAAGTATGGATATACGAAGTATACTTGGCAAAGTAGGATTGTGATAGCAAATCCGAAAAATTGTTAGATTCAGATACAGATAAATTAGAACGATAGGAAAATACCTTGAGTGTTCCTTCCTGAGCAGAGCGTTATGCCAGAAAATGATAAAGTGCTTGGAAGTCTTGATAGATCTAAAACGAAATACCCGAAACACCCCTTGGTCAACCAATTACTGCCTACGTTCCCTGCACTAGCAGTCCCCGCTCTGTAGGTCACGTGAAGTAGGAACGAAGTAGAAGCAAATGGGAGATAAAGGGGCATGAAAGTCATTTAAATGAAGAATAACGCCAGAGTGAACTGAATAGGAGAATATTAACTAATTGTTGAAAGCTGGATATGGTCAGGAGAAGGGAAAGTTTTCGTGTTGCCACCTAAGCGCGTCTAACTGACCATCGAAACCCTTAACCGTAGGTTCACTGACTACACTTTCCGGAAGAGTGCTCCAGTGCTCGATAACGTTACGCGCTAAACGAATTTCCGCCCTGGATCGGTCAGAACGCGGCGTGTGTAGTTCCATGGGATGACCGCGAAGACAAGGCAACCTAGCCGGACTTAACAGCCAGCTCAAGTCCGGTCCACCCATCCCTGTTAAAATGCGGTAAGTAAGGATTAGGTCTCCTCGAAGCCTTCGGTAGTGCATTGAATACATACCCAAGCTAGGTAACCGCTATGGGTACGATTGCTCCGTGACCCCATGACCAATTTGGTACCTACTCGCAAAACCCCTCGAGCTCCATCTTGTCCCGAACAAGCAGGGCGGGCTAGCCTGGACGCCGTATTCCAAAAAATAACCAAGTAAATGAATACCTAAAGAACTAACTATTTTACTCTCGAATTCATCGAGTCATACCAAACCAGGTATGGTCAAATTTACAAGCACATTTGTGGCGCATTAGATACGTCACAACGCACGTAATTAGTTGTGATCAAAAGTTGCCCATTTTGCAGAAACAATCGAAGCACTCACGAAGAGAAAAGTCATTCGTGGAGTGCCAAGAAAATGGTTTCAAGTGCGCGTAGAGCAAATAATAAAGCACAGCAGTGGAGTGGGGACAGTATATGAAGATAGTAAGTTTGTTGTACGTGTCAGGCGGGGACGAATGAAAGCTAAGAACACCTTCACCAATTTGTCGGCAGTTGAGTCCCGGAAAAAACGGCCTATTAACCACAACATTCTGGAACCCCTACATGCGGCTTCTTCCAGCTGTCACCTAGGCCTACCTGATTGGAGACAATGTTTAGAGTGTGTCGCCTGTACCGGGAGCACAGAGAGCGATTCGAGAAGACAGGTCGAGTTGCAGGGAAACTTTTATTGGTACAGTAAAAGATTCCGGTATCTACCTTTAAAGGAACCACACCGTGAACGCTCTAGCTAGGGGAACGGAGCATGCACAGCACACAGGGCAGTCGCTAGTTGCAAGCGAAACAAGCGCCAAGCAAAAATGGCGATGAGCAAGTCAAGCATTGGAACTCAGCAATCAGTTCAACAAACCACACCGGTTGCCTAGGTGTACAATGAAATAAGTTTAGTTAGAAGTTTATACGGGCAAACCGGGGAATCTACAGACTGCTACAAGTGGGGAGTTCGACTCCACCGAGTACGTAGCTCGAAGGCGGGAAAGTTGCTCCTATACAAAGGACGGAGCACTTAGCCTGAGTGCTGGGCAGTAGCCACAAAGTAGCCCCGTCCCAGAGTCTCTCCAGGACATGCTGTATGGCTTCAGAGCTCCAAGAACATTTACAACATTTTATAGCTTAATGCCATCAGCAAACCATAAGGATGATACACCAAGCACTCCAGGGAGATCGTTTAAGAAGATGGAGAACAGCATCGGCCCAAGGACTGAGTTCTGTGGGACTCTGCTAAGGACCGCTTGCCTAAGGGATAAGCTGCGACCCACACGTACACACTGCTCTCTTCCTCGCAAGAATGCTGATACCCGGTGAAAGGCACGGCCAGAGCCGCCGTAGGAGCTCAACTGCCGTGAACGCCTCAAGTGCGGTACCTTATCCAATGCTATCGTGAAGTCGACGAAAAGCACATCCACTATGTGGCTATTGTCCCCTGCTTCGGCCCAAGCTATACGATCAACCAACCAATTCGCCAGACACGAGAACTCCTTCCGAAACCCGTTTTGTGCACTAGTGAGTAACTTCAGTCAGTTCAGGTGACTTTCCAACGAATCTCTCACCAGCTTTTCAAGCAGTTTGACCACGATGCTAGTCAGGCCGACTGACCTATAATTGGCTGAGAGACTCCTCTTGCCATTATGGAACATTGGACAGATGACAGCCTCCTTCCATTCAGGAGGTAAGGTGCAACTGTCAAGTTACTTCTGCAACGCCATCGTCAGCGGTCCACTTAGTTCCACCACCAACTCATGCAGAGGCTTTCGGTCGACTGCATCATGCCCAGCTGCTTTAGAAGGGCTTAGTTCTTGCAGCAGCCAAATGGCCTGCGTCTTCAAGACAGTATATGCAGCTAAATAAAACCCTCAGGGACTATGAAGACAAGTTCGACGCCAGTCAATGTGGCCTCACGTACAAAATCTCCTGCATACTGCTCACCAAGTATACAGGACTTGTTAGCTTCCGCCTGAACATGAGTTCCCGCGGCCAGCATCAAGGTTGTCATCACCCATTTTGAACCACAGCGTCTCTTAAGCGCAGGACTTCTTCGGATTTTCCGAAACTCCATAAGCGCTCCAGCAACAGCAAGACTAAAGACTTTCATCTAATCATCCGCATGAACGAAGTACTAATCGACTGGAGAAGGTCACAAAACAATGCTCGTACATTAGCTGAACACGCATTGCTTTACACTGATAACAAGGCAAAGTCTCTTTTTCGACTAATGAAGCAGCGGGGTGGCAGCAAAGATATACCGATCACTACCCTCCTGCTTCCTGATAAAACTATAGTCACTGAAGCGGTCGAGCTCTGTGACAGCATTAAGGTGCACTTCTGTAATTCCTTCACCAGCAATGACTCGGCATTGCCAACTACGATTCACAAGTTCACTGAAGATCAAATACACACCAATGACGACTTAAATAACACCAAGCGAGCACTTTGCTCCTTGAAAATGTCTCACCACCCAGGTCTTGATGGTATCCCTTCTGTATTAACACTCGGAGGACCGGATATTCCAGTCCTTCTCATCAGTATCTTCTCCTTCTCTATGAAGAGCGGACAATACCCGTCTAACTGGAAACACGGAACCATCATACTACGACACAAGCGAGGCTGCCGAGAAAATTTTGACAATTACCGTCCTATTAGCCAAAAATCCATTGCATCTAGACTCATGAAAAGAATAATAAAGGACGGGATTCTTCGTTTTCTGTTGCAACGGAACCTTATTAATAGGTCCCAACACGGGTTTCTGCCTACTAAATCTTGTCAAACTTGCCAGTTTGAATTCCCAAACGACGTTACACACTCTATAGACCTAGGTCAAGCACTGGTCATCATCTTTCTGAATATGAAAAGGCATTCGACCGGGTTCCACACAATGGTTTTTTGACAAAATTAGCTGCATTCGGTGTTTCTGGCCGCCCTCTTTCTTGGTTTGCTTCTTTCCTTTCTAACCGAAGACAGTCAGTGCCACTGGGCGACGTCTCGTCTAAAAAAGCATCTGTAACCAGCGGAGTGTCCCAAGGCAGCGTCCTAGGTTCTTTGCTGTTTTTACTGTACATAAATGATGTATTCCAGGTCTTCCAACAAGGCACTCCCTGCCTCTTTGCTGATGATATAAAAGTGGTATTCTTATTTGATCCTAGCTGCCTACGCAATGGACTCTCCAGCATTCAAAGCGATCTCGGCGCTCTTGAAACATGGTGTGACGTGTGGAAACTAGAGTTCTCACCAACGAAATGTAACGTCCTTTCCTACCGGTGCTCTAAACCGCCCAACGTATTAACTCTTAACGGAATGCCACTAGGTAACGGCATTACCGTGCGCGATCTCGGTGTGCACTGTTTAACGTCACTGAACTTTGCGGAGCAAGCGAGGTATAGCTCTGCAAAAGCCAGGTCTATCGTTGGCTATATACTAAACTCAATGAGCCTGCTAGAGTCGCGACTCATGCTCTACAAGTTTTGTGCCAGACCTTTAGCAGAGTACTGCTCGATAGTGGTTACTAATTCACGCAAACGTGATAGGATGGTCATCGAGAAAGTTCAGCTTTCGTTTACTATGCTCCTTCTAGAATCAGGTACGCTCAGTTATCAAAGCCGCTGTAAGCAGCTTGGTCTGGAACCACTTTGGCTGCGGAGACTTATAACCAACCTAGTTTTTCTCCATAAGCTAAGCAAAATATCGGAATCAAGTATTGAATGATATTTTTAACCGCTGGGCGACACACGTTATCCTCTACGCAAAATGCCACATTGATTCTCATTACCCAAAACCCGTTGCTCCATACGCTTTAACTTCTTTCTCTATGGATATGCGCATGTGTGGAACAAGTTACTTGAAGCTATCAGAGCATCTGATAGTATCCTGCAATTCTCCACGGCCATAAATAGACTACTAAGTGTCCCCAAGGTAGCGGACATCTTGGCCACCTGCATCCCTGAGGACGAGCTGTGGGAGAACGGCCCCGATCACATATAGAATTCCATACAATGCCTTAATTGTGCGAAATAATACGGATGCGCAAAGAGCCTTGTTGGCCTATACACCCAGCACCAATAAGGCCCCTTTCAAAACCGACCCTGTCCTCTCCTTATCACCCTCTTCGCTTTTAACTCCTATTCTATCGGACTGCCGTTTGTCAGTGCACTGCCCTGATCTAGTCTCATTTGACTGGCTTGCTTCTCTTTGACTTACTCCAGACTACCGAAATGTAAACGGCCACGACTCTGTAGACTGCTGGCTATGCCCCCTCTTCCCGAGAGCCTGCTGGTCTTGCTCACTCTATGTATTAACATAGCCACCATCTCAAACCTGTCCATTTCTGCTGACCCTCTGAATAGTTTGGCGGTACCGGTCATTATTCAAAAGGCTGAACACTCTGTTCCCCTCACTTGTTGCCTTCCCCACCTTATCAGTAACCTAGCGCTGTGTGCTGACCTAGTTTCCTCTGACCAATCTCCTACTTTCTGACTGCCTGCAGCGTACTGAGCTGTAAACGGTATAGACTCGGCACAACCAAAACACTATTTCCCTCAACCCGATGGCTTATACCTAACTAATTTAAACTTACCGACATCTAACATGTCCATTTCTGCTGACACTATATTTGTCTCCCCAACTTAACTGTACTACTAAATCTCAATGTGCTGATTAATACAGCCTCGTGTATTTGGGCTCTTGCTTTCTAACCTCTCTGGCTACTGTTACGTTACCTGTCAATATTAAGCAGATCAAATACCTTGTCCGCATTACCTTAGAGTGTCTCGTTGGCTTCCCTACAGCTTTCTCCACTCTGACCCTGTTCCTTCCTTACTTCACTGTCTTCACTCCTCCTTCCATCGGACTGTTAACTCTCAGTACGCTGCCCTGACCGAGTCTCATCTGACCAGTCTACTTCCCTCTGACCGCCTTCAAAACTACGATGATACAAACAGGCTAGTCTCTGTTGACTAAATGCCACGTTCCCCTAACCTCAAGCGCCTTCAAGAATTGCTTAACCTTTATAAACTTATTAACTCCGCGAGCCTCCTAGACCTTTTATTTTTATAGCTCTGTTCTCATTTTTATTGTACGCACTAATCCTAACACGCCGAATAATCCAGTCTTGCCAGACCGGCCTCCTGTTTTTCGGATTCATTCAGACTTCTGAGCCGTTGCCTCCCTTGGTTCGGTTAACCTAATGGACTGTTTACCTTCCTTCGGAAGCCTTGTTAACTTTTACACTCTTTATCAATAAAACCGTTCTCATCCCCACCCTGCCCTATCCTTGTCGTCGTGTCTGATTGCATTTCTTTACCTAGACAGGCAACTCTGTACCTTGCCTTAATCTAATCTCATCTGACCAGTCACTTGCTTTCTGACTGCATCTTTACTACGGAGACCTAAATGATTTAAGCACTAAGTATCCAAAGCACCGATTCCCTCATCCTGAAAACTTAGATGGATTAGCTTACACGCTATTAGTATAGCTCCCTTTAATCAGTAAGGCTCTCGATTCTGCCCTTGTCATTTCCGTACTGCGCTCTCTGTCTTCACTGTACGCCGATTAATCAAGTAGCGCCTGAAAGATCTTTTACGCTCCGAACTCTCTCAGATCACTGTTACTTAACGGTTAAGGTTTGGTTGGCGGATAGCTATAGGTGCCTCCTTGGTGTCCACCATTTACCTTGACCCAGTACTTTCATTGCCGCGCTCGTTGTATTCCTTCCTCAATCGGACGGCCAACTCTCAGTGCCCTGCCAAGACTCCATTTCCTTATCTCTGATTACCTCTATGCTACAGAGATACAAACGGTCTAGACGCTACGGACTTGACGCTGCTTCGCTCTCCATGAGAGCCTGCCAGACTTTCTCACTCTTTATTGGTGAAGCCTATTTACGCACTTTAATAGTACGACTTAATGGGATTTCTGTTTCTATTCCTTCTTATACTGGTTGGTCAGCTCGCACTGCCCTGCCGTGGTCAAGTCCCACTGATCTGTCTCTGTATTCCTCTTCCAGTGCTATTAAAACTTAAGCGGTATACGCTCCGCTGACTAAGCAAGATGTTTCCATTGCCTCTAGAGCCTGCTAGACTTGCTCACCATTTATTGTTAGGTCTTTTCTCACCTTTACTATATGTCCTTGTGCAAACGCGTCGGTTAATCCAGTTTTACCCGATTTGCATCCAGCTATCCGGATGCATTCAGACTTCTATGATGTCACCTTTCTTCGTTCGGCTGACTCAACTACCCAATTACATCCTGACCCTAAACTTTACTATCGCGCTCTGTTTTCATTTCTTCTTCAACTGGAGTGCCAGACCTCAGTGCACTGCGGTGATCTAGTCCCATTGACTAACCTCTTTCTCTCTGATAACTCCTATGCTACACAGACTTAAGCGGTATACGATACGCAGTTTCAACGCAACTGTTCCCCTACCCAGAGAGGCTGCCAGACTCCTTCACTCTTTAACGTTGCAGCTCTTTTCCCCGCCTATATTGTAGGTGCTATTCCTACGCGCCGACTAATCCAGTCTCGCCGGATCGGCCACTTGTTATCCGATTTCACACAGCGTCCTTCGACGTTACAAATCTTGGTTCGGCTGGCCCAACGTTTTGTTTACACCAACTGGAAAGCCTCGTGGGCTCCTCCACTCATTACAAATAAACCCTTCTCATGCAGACCCTTACTTTTTCTTATATCGCTTACTGTTTTTATTCCTTTCTTAATCGGACGGCCGGCTTTACCCGGCTCCAGCTACCTTTGTAATATCCCATTAGCACTCTGGCATAATTAGATTATCTACGCGTCGCCGTGTCTTAGCCTCTATGCACTGAATTATCTAACAGCCGTAATGTACGCTTGCACATCATCCGTTCGCTGTCTTTTCTTCACGAAACCTTTCTCAGCTCTCTTCTATGCAGCAAACATACTTCAAGTAGTCCGCGCGCAGCCGCTCCTTTCTAGACGTTCATTTATCTATTAATCGCTACGTCTATGACACCTACTTATACTGAAGTCCAGCTCTCTCACCGGATTTTCCCGGCACAGGCTTCCTTGCTAGATGCACAGCTGTTATCTACTCATCTGCGACACCTAATTAATTATAGTTCAGCTCTCTCACTAGCTTCTCCCGGTTTAGGCTTCCTTAGGTATATTCCATTAGTTCCCCAGCATGGGTTGATTATCTGCGCGTCGCTGCGCCTTATACTCTGATGCTCTGAATTATTTAACACTCGTATTGTATGCTTGCACCCCTTCCGTTCCCTGTCCTTCCATCATGAAACCTTCCTTAGCTCGCTTCTGTGGAGCGAACGTAACTCATGTGGTCTGTGCAGAGCAGCTCCTAACCTCTCCATTCTAGACGTTCAATTATCCATTACTCGCTCCTCGCTAAATGCTCATCTGTCACTTACTCTTCTGTGACACCTGATTAATTATAGTTCAGTTCTCTCACTGGCTTCTCCCGGCTCACGCCTCCTTGGTTACATTCCATTAGCACTCAAGCATGGTTTGATTAGCTGCGCGTCGATGCGTCTTAGTCTCTTATGCTCTGAACTATTTAACAACCTCATAATATGCTTGCGTTTCTCCCGTCCGCTGTCCTTCTATCACGAAACCTCTCTTAGCTTTCTTCTATAGTGCAAGCATATCCATATATTCAGCGCAAGCCGCTGTTTTGCCTCACATTGCTAGATGTTCATTTATCCCTTACTAGAAGTATTGTCTTAGGAATTTTTACCTGCAATCCCCCAGCTCTCAGGCTAGCATTCCCTGGCTCTATCCAGCTTGGTACTATTATCTCAGCACCCTAACTGCTGCGGTTAGGTCTTATGTTCTGATATCCTCCGCTATTCGCTGCCCTTCCGTCAATTAACCTTTCTTAGCTTTTTAGTTCACCACTCCTCCCATCTGGTCAGCACACAGACGCCCGTTAGCTTTTCCTTTATGGGTGTTCAGTTCTCACTTACTCGCCGCTATATTTTCGACACGCCCATGTATGAGTCCAACAGACTCACTGGATTTTCCTGGTTCAGCATACCCTAATACTATTTTCTTAGCACCCTAGAATAACACTTTTCTTTGCGTGACGCTACGTATACATTTGTTCCGCCCGTTCGCTTTCCTTTGACTGCTCTTTATTACTTTGCTTCTATCGATCAATCCTTTCTCACCTAACGTTCTTTGTCCGTTTTTGCAGCAGAGGTTTCGACACTTACTTATGTAGGATGTGGGCTCTCTCACAGGCTTTTCCCATCTCAGTCGGCCATAGCACTATACTCTTAATACCCTCGTGTCGTCTTTCTGGCTTGATCCCCAGCAGAATTTACTCAGCGCTTGAGTCCTACCTATCCGCTGACTTACCACCAATTGACCTTCGAAACTATTTCGTCGCAAGCCATTTATACCTTCAATTATTTATTCTGCGCTCCCTATCGCGCAGTAGGTTGGCTACCAGTTGTTCATCCACCATACAAACTTCTCTGGTCTCTGAATGCTGCTTTCTATCTTTCCACGCAATAGTTGTATCATAGTAAACCGATACTACGCTTTTGCTTAACGGCGCAACGCTCTGTATTCCATGTAGATGGTGGCAACCAACCTATACGGCCACTGCTTTCGTAGAACATACAAAAGACACTTGCAGTACAATCATTGTTGCAAATCGTACATCATTTGTCTCCACTAAATGTTATACTATAGGACTTTAACAATGTTTGTTTCCGCGCCTATTCTTTGAGCCTTTGTTTGTCTCTCACCTGCCCTTTTCTCCGAGTTTCGGAACTTCTTGAGGATCTGGGATTGGACCGAGAAATAGTTTTTTGCCGGGACAGGACATAACCCACAAGGACCTACAAAGAACATGGCTGTTCAACAAATAAATACAACTGCATTCACTGTCACGACCGTTGTCTAGTAGGATAGCTGGACACGATGCCTTCACACTCCTGAAAAGCATACATAAAGTTGAAAAATCCAGACGCAAGAAACTGACATTTTGCTCACCTGGACACTCACAAAGACGACTCTTCATGAAGCCCTCACCGTCCATGGGCCTCAGCCATTATGACGGTTCTGACCAAAGATACCTGATCAACTAACAGAGGAAATTGGAAGTCAATTGAATGCGGATAACCGAGGGTGAAATCAGTCGGCAAGCTGCTTTGTCAGTTTTACATTAGTGTACAAACGAATTTCTGACAGTGTTCCAGAACGTGATGGGTTTGTGCCTGGCAAGCCTTCTCCCTATAAAAAGGCAAAATGTCCGTTTCAAGTTCAAGTTCAAGTGGGACTGGAACGATAGGATGAATCCCGTAAGTCTTCCTTCTTGAGCGGGTCGTCGATCCGGGAGTTGATAGAGGTGCTGTGACTTCTTGATGGTTCTAAGAGGAAACCACCCGAAAATACACCGTCGTCCACCAGATTAATGCTCACGTTCCTTATATTAGCAGTCCCAGCTATGTCAGTTACATGAAGTAAATAAGAGAGGAAGCTAAAGCGAAGGTAAGAGAGTAGGGGAAATCAGTTAAAAGAGGAGAATAATACCAATGGCGAGGAAAAGTAAAGATAATAACATCGATGTATGAAGATGGGAATAAGTCAGGATAAATGAAAGGTTTCGTATTGCCACCCTAGAGCGTCTAGTTGCCGCTCAAACCCCTTAACCGTAGCTTCCTTGACAGCATTTTCTGGAAGCAGGTTCCAGAGCTCGATAACTCGACGTGATAACTGTGCCTCCGCTCTAACTCGATCAAGCCGCGGTTTGTCCAGCTTCATACAATGCCCGCGGAGACCAGATAATCTAGCAGGACTAAATAGCATGGACAAATCAGGGCCAACCTTCCCAGTCAATATACGGTAGGTTAGGATTAGGTTCCCTCTAGCCCTTCCATCGTGCATTGACTGAACGGCGATGTGGCGGATGTGGCTCGCCACTGAATAAAGTCACTGCCCACAACTACCTACTGACAAGTCGACTAGAATCATAATTTAATATTTTCCTGACACGTACAAGAGTAAGATACTCCCTGCCTATATGTATCGTTTTCTCTACACATGTAATGCCCAGACTTTTTACACTATGCACGCTAGAACCCAAAGTGTCGTCACGCATTGACGACTTTATTCCGCATGATTGATTTTACAATTCCCAAAGCCTGTACATCTTTCGGTTTATTGCCGTTTACATACATAGCAACGTGATTGTTGCGAGACATAATTGCATGTCAATGTTGATCTTGCCTTGTTTGGTGTGTCCCGACAAATTCGAGAATGTACTATGTATTTATTTATTTACAACAGCCAAGCGTTCTTCGAGTACTGTTTAAACCTATGTATAGCCACGCGGTACCTAACATAGGTATTCGTTGACAGAGCCGAACGAAAGGTCCTCCAGCACCTAGAATGCTTCTGGGCAGACACTTGCCAGTGGTATCGTTCCGCGGGGGTCGTGTTCGTGTCTTGTCTCTCCGCAAGCGTGTTGTAGGGAGTAGACAGTTCCGTGGGATAAGACTTTAACTTATGCTTGGCCGCCTGAACCGTATCAGCCAGCGAGATTTCTCAACACAACCCAGAAGCCTTATCCGCATTGCCTGCTAGTTAATATGCCAGTTGTTTGGATATGGCTGAGCGATGCTGTGGTGACGTCTGGTCAGAGCACAGCTGAATGGTAAACAGACATGATCGCTGGCACCTAAGGAAGAGCAGTATGTGATGTCACCTACGAAGTCAAGTGCCTTCGTAATAGACGGTATTTGGGTATCCATGTACCCAGTGGGGTTTTCCACGAACTGATGCGACGGTACTTGTAGCATCAGCTCAAGAAGAGCTGCACTGAAAGTACCTACTGCCGTGATGCAACAAAGTCCTGCTCAGCAAACTTGCTCTAGATTGAATTCACCTAGTACCAAACACTTATTTGTGGATTTGGAGCGAGTAAAGTCAAGTACCTCTTGGGACGCACTCCGAAGGCATCGATACACAAGTACAACTGTAAGTTGAGCCGAGAAATTGCTAACCACTATCGACTGGGCTTTGACAGTTTTATCTGCCGATTAAAAAATGTAGTTACGCAAAACGTCAAGTTCACAGCTAACGTAGGTCGCAACATCTCCGCCATGTCGGCCAACCAAGCGATAGTGTGTAGCCGTACAGGTTTAATTCACCGTGCGTGATGTTCTGAGACAGCCACGTTTCATTGAATGTGAGTACATCGGGATGAGACCACCTACATGCAGAGCTATCACCCACACTTTAATCCTTAGGCTTCGCACATTGCTTACCACTATCTGAAGGTATTCGTAATGTCCAGCCCTGGATCAGGCGCTACCATTACTAGCGGAAACAGACCGCCGGATGACCACCGAATATCCACTAACCGGAGACCTTGTTCACCGACCGCTCGCATGGGTTTGAGGTCCTTAATGGCCTCTTTTAGCTTCAGCCTAAGCGCTAATGGGTAGCCTGGCTGGACGCTGATATTAAAACCCTTCAGTCTGAAGGTAAACCGCAACAGCGTGATGCCTACCTCCGGGGTGGATAGGACTACACTAAGTAAGCGCGGTCGAAGGTTTTGGGTGTTAACTGATAGGTTTCCCAATCTAGTCAGTTTCCTGACAGTGACAATGGGAAACCCAAGCGGAAGGAGCTTCGTTACGCATCCCTTAAACCACTGTAGGTCATCCAAAGTACGTTCAGCAGGAGGTGAGGCAGTGGATTCCACTGCGTTACGGAATATCGTGCTGCTATCCATGAAAGAATCCCCACGACGGGGTGTATTTACCCAATGGGTTTTGGAATTTAGAGGAACAGCAACCGGCTTAGCCGCGGGCAATGAGACTGGGCGCAACGTATCAGACGACGCTGTAGCAACTGTAGCGTAGGTCTTGCGCTCCAGCTTGCTTGTCCATTCATGCTTGACACTATTCGTACCCCTGCTGGAAACATACGTTAGGCTATTTCGCACAGAAGGATAAAACTTATCGAATAGTCCTCGTTATTAAGTATGTTCGGTGTGGGCGAACCAGGTCCCTAACTCTCCAACCTTCATTTTCTTCTGCTGTCTGTCTACCTAAAGCTTTGCTCGCATGTTGATTTCTTCATCGAAACTGTAGGTATCCAATAGTGGACAAACGTCTTAATACTATGGCTACACCAGCCACTGGCTCACTCTTTTCCAAAGCCAATATCTCTGATTAGCAGCAGTTAGTCACCATAGCCTCCATTTAACTCTGCGGATATCCGGAGCTCTGTGGGAGTCCCTCCCTTCTTACAATATTCATTCACTTGGAATGTTTGCTCTACAGCTCAGATGGTTTGCCAACCTATTATGTGCCACCGTAGGATCCACTAGTTACCGAAGGCTTAGCCCAAACTATCTTGCTGGTCACTCTTCTCTCTCCTAGCGCACCATTATCCGTCGTTCAGCTAACTCGCCTCAACTCTTCTTGACAATAGCTAGACATTGTTGGCTCCATGTAGCCTACAAGGAGCCACTTCTTGACTCTCCAGCCTTCATTCTCTTCTGCCGTATGTCTCGCTTAAACCTCGCTTGCCTGTTGACTTCTTCAACAGAGCTGTAGGTATCCAGTAGTAGACAAACGTCTTAATACTCTGGCTGCAGCAGCCACTGATTCACACTTTTTTCTAGAGCCACTATCTCTGCTTACCAGCAGCTAGTCGCCATAGCTTCCATTTATTCCTGCGGATATCCGGAGCTCGCTCCCCCTTACAATGTTCATTCTCTTGGATTGTTTGCGTCACAGCTTAGCAGATCTCTTGACCTATCACTTACCTTCACTGGTCTATAGATACACTCATCGACCCTATAGGCATACACTATTGACAAAGCGTCCGATTGGAATAGCTGCATCTGGCGACTGAGTCACTCCTAGCGCCAACATCTGTCGGTCGTCATAAATTCCGCATTTCTCTTCAGAAGTAGCTAATGGCCATTGGCCCCAAGCATATGCGATGATCCAGTGCTTGTTAATAGCCACCCCGTATCTGAATAACCTTTACTCCTCTAGAATATCTGCATCTAGTCCCTCCGATGCCCTGCCACCTATTGAACTTTAAGACTCTCTCGCTGCAAACTATTTATTTTCGCTTATTATGCCCCCTCTCCGATTACACTAACTACGTGCTGTTCATGCACCTGACCATCACTACCAACATTCTAACTCTCTTTGTTCTATCCCCACGCAACTATCGACTCATATCAAACGGATACTCGTACTGTACTTACTGGTGCAACGCTCTTGTCACTACGCAGGCAATAGCAATCCACCTATACGGCTAATGATTCTATAGGATACTCAAAAGACATTTTCAGCATAATTATTGTTGCACAGTGTACATGCTTTTGTCTCAAGCCCAAATGTTATAACACAAGACATTAACAATATTCAATTCCATGCCTGTTCTTGCGGTCTTCTCTCGGTTGTCTCTCACTTTCCCTTTTCTCTGAGGTCCGGGACATCTTGGAGATCTGGGATTGGACAGAGGAACAGTTTTGGCCCAAGACGGAAGGAACAACCCACAAGGACTGACATGGAGGATGGTAAAAATCCGCAAGGACCAACCTACAATCACCATAACCCTTGTCCAGTATGGAGAACTGGACATATCCTCATACTCCCATACAGTATACATCTGAAAAATCTGGACAACGGAAAAATTGAAACTTTTGCTCACCTGGACATACAACAAGAAGAAAAATCGCGATGTCCCTCTCCTCCACCGACCTCAAAAATCATGGCGACCCAGAGCAAAATACCCGTCCAACTAACAGAGGGAATTAGAAGCCGCGAAAAACCGAAGGTGAAACCAGCCGTCAAGCGGCTTTGCCAGTTCAACAATAATGTTCAAAATGCTTTACGGCAGTGTTGCAGGACGTGGTGGGTTTTCGCCTGGCAAGCGTTCTCCCTATAAAAAGCCACAAATGTCTGTTTAACAACCCTGCGACGTGGCGGATGTGACTCGCCACTGAATAAAGTCACAGCACACAACTACATACTGGCAAGTCGACTAGATTCACATATCAACTCTTCTTGACACCGTTTCAACTATACGCCATTGAACTTGGAGTATCATCGTGATACACAACAGTTTTAAACCTTGATCATGCCTAAGTTGGTGCGTCTCTATGAAACCGAGAATAAACTATCTATTTATTTATTTTACCATGGACCCACGACCAATTTTCTACTATTACTGTCACAGTTGCCATAAAATGTTTATACAGTTGTACATATCTGATCATGCCTCCATGGGCGTGCCTCGCATAGTCGAGAATAAAGTATTTATTTATTTATTTATTTATGAACCCTCGGTGACTCCTCATACTCTGCTTGCGGTAGTAGTTGCGTCCGAAGTGTGGAGTGCATACATCCGGAGGCGATGGCAGCCAAATGCGCGGCTTACTGCAAACAGTACATGCATCCTAACTTCCCAGCCAACATAAACAGTGCGCCTTAGCGGTGTAACGACCTATGCCCTTTCATCGTTATCCTCCTAGCTGCGGTGTTGCGATAGACCATCACGATACAATACCGCATCTTCAAAAACACCTTTGGAACTAGTTACCAAACGGTCACTTACCGGTTCGCAATTACACGTGAAGGTGAGGTGACCGGTCACCATCAGCGGAAATGTAATGAGTTAGCCCCGCGTTTTCGAATGCGTAAGAAGGTACCGAGTGTGGCACAGCAATGTATCCACTATTGAACAGCCAGGTGCTAGCGATTAATTTGTACACTGGTATGCCTGTTACACAAATAAATAAATAATTTATTCTCGAATTTATCAAGCTATCACGCCATCTTCTCTTATCGATACAGCTAAAAAGGGTTGGAGGAAGTAAGTAGAAAACTAAGGCATGCGCAGAAGATACATCCGGGTTGCCAAGTGGGGGTACGGTGGGGCAACAACGCGAAAAGCACTTACGGGAGGTCTTCAGTGGTTATGATAAGCACGCAGTCATGCACCAATGTAACTCGAAGCTTACAGCTTGACATAGGCGCCCCATTCTTCCGAGCTCGCTCATACAGTTTTCCCCGGAAACAACACTGTACCACATACATGCACGTTTATACTTGCGTATGTAGTAGCCGCGCCATCCAGTACACGTGAATGCCATCCACGCGTTCGCTACGTCCATGTGGCAAATAGGCCGCTCCATGTCGGCGAATAAAAAGCAGCAATTTGTTCCTTTATCAGCCGTGAGGACTGCCATTGGACGGGATCACTTGGCGTTTATCACGTTCCCGCACAACTAAGTAAGGGTTAATTTGTTCAACAGAACCGCGACAGGACGATTCCAGTTGTCAACTGTGCACCGACATTCCCGATCTGACACTGTAGGCCCTCGTAAGCGAATGCAAACGGCTGCTCACTCTAAAACACGACACTGCCATGGTCGAACGCAATGGTCTCGCACCAGCAGATACGGTGCAACTCGTGAAAAAGACCAGGACCGCCAACGCAAGCAAATCCTTCAAGAGGCCTAAGAAGAAACCGCCCACAGCATGCTGGTCACGCGGCGAATGGCATTTCGCTCGCTCTTGTCCCTTCAAACATCATATTTGTCGGACGTGCCATAAGCGTGGGCATAAGGAGGAATGCTGCAGCCAAGTCCGGTCGAAGAAAGTGCAGAAGTCTCACAGACGGATTAATTCTAGAAGGGGCGGCGCTGAGTCTCTGTCTATGGTCGCCGCATTCCGAAGCAAATGTAAACCGAGACGACGAGTCATCACTGTATGAATCAATGGGATCCAAACGAAACTGCAATTTGACACGGCCTCAGACATCACAATCATTTCCAGCCGCACACAGAATCACATAAAGAAGCCGAAGATCGTTGACTCTCAGAAAGTTGCACGTAATGCATCCGGCGGTGTGTTACACTTAGTGGGCGAACTCAATTGCAAGATTGCTTTCCAGGGTGTGGAGAAGTCGGGAACGTGCTACATTTCGGACCGGCCGAATTTGATTCTTCTTGGCCTCTACCGGATTGAAAAGTTGAACCTCCTCGATGTTCCCTTGAATCAGATCTGCAACCGAGTTCGAGCGAGTCCAGAGCCATCTGCAAAGTTCGTCGAAGACATGCCAAGTACCCTGAAGCGAAAATTTGCTTCTGTCTTTCAGGATGGCTTGGGCCACTGTACGAAATTCAAGGCAATACTGAACTTGCGACCAGGTGCTAAACCAGTGTTCAAGGCTAAAAGACCGGTACCATATGCAGCCATGTCAACAGTTGAGCAAGAGCTCGATCGACTGGAAAGTGCCGGAGTCATCACAGCCGTAAACTACTCATCGTGGGCCGCACCTATTGTCGCAGTGAAGAAAGCAAGTGGCAAGGTACGCGTCTGTGCTGGTTTTTCAACTGGCCTCAACGCCGCGCTGGATGACCACCAGTACATCTTACCTGTACCGGAGGATATCTTTGCAAAGTTGAATGGTGGTAAGTACTTTGCTAAGCTTGATCTATCCGACGCTTATCTGCAAGTGGATGTTGATGAAGTCTCGAGGGAGTTGTTGACGGTCAACACTCATCGTGGGCTATTCCAACACAACCGCTTGCCATTTGGTGTGAAAACGGCGCCAGCCATCTTTCAACAGTTGCTGGACACTACGCTAGCGGGTGATTCTGGAACCGCTGCTTATCTGGACGATACCATAGTGATGGGCCGAACACCGGAAGAACTCTTCTACCGCTTGGATAAAGTGCTTGGTTGCATACAGTCGTACGGCTTCCGGATCCGTGAGGATAAATGCACATTTTTCACGCCGCTCAACAAATACCTCGGGTTTATCCTCGAAAAGGATGCACGTCGAGCAGACCCGGAAAACATCGAAGCCATTAGAAAAATGCCTCCACCCACAGATCTACAGTCTCTGCGTTCCTTTTGTGGGCTCATCAGCCACTGCAGCGCATATTTGCCTGAGATGCACCGCTTGTGTGCTCCTTTAAACAAGCTACTAGCCAAAGAACAACCTAGGAACTGGACAGCAGGATGTCAGAATGCCTTCGAACGCGTCAAGTCACTGTTGTCTTCAAACTTGCTTTTGACACATTTCGATCCCTCCAAAGAGATCGTCCTAACCACAGATGCATCAAGCCATGGGATTGGTGCAGTAATTGCACACACGTACACCGATGGATCTCAAAAAGCAATCGCCCATGCCGCCAGAACACTTACGAAGGCCGAGAAGAACTACAGTCAGGTTGAGAAAGAAGCATTGGCCATAGTGTACGCGGTAAAGGAATTCCACAAAAAGCTATAGGGCATCCGCTTCAAGCTTCTGACAGATCACAAACCCTTGCTCGCTAGCTTTGGTTCGAAAAAGGGCATCCCGGCCTACACAGCCAACAGGCTACAAGGTTGGGCCCTTACCTTAATGGGGTATGATTTCGAGATCCAATATCAGTCGACAGCTTCCATTGGCCAAGCAGATGCACTGTCACGCCTAATTGATACCCGTCAGCAAGAACATGCAGACACAATCATTGCCTCGGTGGAGATTGAACCAGACGTCAACTTTCTGGTAACTGATGCACTGCACTGTCTACCAGTTAACGCAGAAGCTGTACGGACCGAAACACTTCGGGACCCAATACACAAGAAGGTTACTCAGTTTCACAAAACGAGTTGGCCACGTTCATGTCCATCCGCCGAGTTGCAACAGTATTTTCAGAGGAGACACTCACTCTCTATTGTAAACGATTGCATACTATTTTCGGAAAGAGTGGTCATCCCCAAGGCACTTCAGGAGCGCCTTATTCGACAGTCCCACGCCGGGCATCCTAGAATCAACCGGATGAAGGCGCTTGCCCGCAGTTATGTATACTGGCCCTTAATGGACAAACAGTTAGAAGAAATAGCCAGACGCTGCCAAAAGTGTGCCGATGTCTTGAAAGCGCCACCGAAAGCAGAACTCTGTTCATGGCCAATAGTTACTAAGCCGTGGTGCCGCATTCATGTCGACTTTGCAGGGCCGATCAACGGGAGACGTTTCCTCATTATAGTCGACTCATACAGCAAGTGGCCAGAAGTATTTCTTATGGATAACACAACTACCAATGCCACCATATCGAAACTGCGCCAAGCCTTTAGCAGATTCGGCTGTCCTGAGACAATGGTCACTGACAATGGCTCACAGTTTACTTCGGCAGCGTTTAAGGGGTTTTGCAAGCAATGCGCCATCCAGCACGTTCGCTCGCCGCCGTTTCACCCACAGTCGAATGGCCAGGCAGAAAGATTTGTCGACACATTCAAGCGAGCTCTCCACAAATCAAGTGGGGAGGGACGTATAGAGGAGGTGGTTGACCGGTTCCTTTTCCTCTACCGATCAACACCGAATCCACAAGCGCCAGACGAAGTCTCTCCAGCACAGGCCATGATCAACCGTACGCTCCGCATGCCTTTCGACGCCATCCGACCGGGCTCGGAGACCTCTGTTGGTGAAAGAAACCGCAGAATGGAACAGGAGTTTAACCGGCGGCATGGAGCAAAGAAGCGATCATTCACGCTTGGGCAGAAGGTGCTAGTACGTGACTACCGGGAAGGCCATGCGAAATGGACGCCAGGGACGGTCAAAAGTAAGCGCGGAAACGTCATGTATGACGTGATGGTGGGCGCACAGGTCTGGCCGCGGTATGCAAACCAGTTACGGACCACATTGTGCCAGCCAGAACAAGAAAGGCCTAATGACCCGTTCGAGTTACTGGTGGAAACTTTCAACCTGCCGAAGGTAACAGTGGACGACTCCACATGGTCGAGCAACGAATCCAGAACAAGAACATCGGAACAAAGTCCTCGGGCGCTTCTGCCAAGGAGGTGGACCGACAGGCAGAGAACACCGTCCCGAAGACTGCAAGTTAATCCCAGGCTTTTCTCTTACACCTCGGAAAATATCTCAGGAGGGGAGGTGTCCGGGAGAAAGTAAGAATTGTCCTGGAAATTCCTTATTTCAGCGATTAATCGATTATTAACGATTATCCCATCGATTTCGAACGTTCCCGAATGTTCTTCTTCTACACGTGATCAAAATCCACCTGACCTCTCGGCAAAAGATATGGGGAACCACTTACCTTGGCAGCTGACCTTCCAGTGCTAGAAGTCGAAGGTCAGTAGAGACCTATAAATACAGCCAAGGTTCGCAGTTGTTGTACAGTGTTCGTTGGCTGCGACTAATACGTTATTTGTCAGGGTCATTAGCGTTTTGCTTTTTTCCTTTGGTTGGGCTAGAAGTTTTGCGGAGCAGTGAATTGTTATTTTTGGAGTTGCGTCTAGTGAGAAGATTATAACAGAGATCACCGGGACTGTTCGATTGCTGATGCCTGGACTTCATACGTGACACATCGTAACTTCTGTGTGAAACTGCTCCGCGAAGACAAGGGCACTCATAACCAGAAGTTAATAAAGCGATTCTGCACAAACCGCAAACTCCTGTACAGGCACGTTAACGGCCTTCGGAAGGTAAAGCGGGGGGTTCCAGCACTAGTCACTGCTGACGGGTGCACGCGATCAGCAGTGGAAGACGCTGATCTTATACGGCTTCATTACTCCCAAACTTTCCAGCAGGTAACGAGCCCAAGCATTCTCCTCATTTCTAATACACCACCACGTGGTTTAGAAAACCTCACCTTCACTGCGGAAGCTGTGTTGAAGCCGTTGTTATCCTTGCGTTTCCAAAGTGCTTCCGGAGCTGATAACTTCCGACCAAAGGCTCTGCAGGCGGTAGCTAGTGACCTAGCAGAACCACAGACTGTTTTCTTTCAGCGATGTCTAGAAGAGAACCGTATTCCACCAGTATGGAAGCGTGGGGTCATCGCTCCTATCCATAAAGAAGGTAGCCGCACTGATCCTGCCAACTATTTCCCGTACTATCCAAAGTGATGGAATCAATCTGCACAAATGAGCCGATGCAATTCATGGAAAGCCACAACTTGATAGCCCGAGAGCAACAAGGCTTTCGTCAAAAGCATCCGTGTAATACTAGCCTATTAATTGCACGCAGTAGCTGGACTGAAGCTGTCGAGGATGGAGTGGGATTCGATGTCAACTACCTGGGCTTTTCAAAGGCGCCTGATCGCTTAGACTATCGAATTCTTCTTTAGAAACTTTGCAATTACGGCATTGGCGACCAAACCCTGTGTTGGATTGACAAGTTTCTATAAGACCGGCGGCTCGTGGTGTGAGTCCGAGGATCATTGTCTGATGAAATCGATGTGGCATATGGAGTACCACAAGGTTCGGTGCATGGAGCCCGTCCATGCTTGGTGTTCATTAACGATTTGGCGAGATCAATTGCTTCCGATTGCCTTTTATTCGCTGATAAATAAATCTTTCATTCTCAACAAGGTGAGGCACGTCTTTACAGGCATGATCATTTTGACATAACGATACATGATCAAGAATGTGCAAAAATACGATTTGCTTGCCATAGCAGTTTGTGTTCGTGTTGGGGATGTACGTATGTCATTGTGTGTGTATGTGTATGTAGCTTTGTATTTTGTGCTTGTAGTGGTGCTGCTCCAATCTTGTTTGATGTCGTCAGCAATGTGCGAGCACGAGATTGGTGTCCGTGAGTTGGATAGAATTATCCGGATATCCACGAGGCAGTGAATTTATTTTGTGGCGAGTCTCGACCGCCACGTCACAATGTTGTTAAGCAGATATTTGTGGCTTTTTATAGACAGAACGCTTGCCAGTCGAAACCCACCACGTCCTAGCACACTGCCGCCGAACTATTTGCTGGAACGGGTTAAACCCGAACCACCCAGCTGACACCACGAGGTTGTTCGGCTAGCCAGCCTGTTCGGTTAGCCAGCCGATATCAAGATATGGCGAAGGAGCAGAGAACCGGAAGCCCACGGACGGCTCCAGTGGGAGCTTAACACAGCGTCGAACTGGTCAGTTCAAAACGCCCTACTATTTAACGTAGACAAATGTCGCGTTATACAATTACGCCATAGACATAAATACACAAATTTACTTGGGACTAATGGATTGCAGAATAGCTCCCAGGAACGTGACCTTGATGTGAGCGTACATAGCGACCTCAACTGTTCAAAGCAGGCTGAGGTAGGTGCACAAAGAGGCAACCAGCACGTCGGCATGCGGCAAAGGGCATTCGGGAGATTTGACTCAACTATTTTCCTAATGATGCAAAATTCCTAAGTGCGCCCGCATGTTGAATATGCAATCCAAGCTTGGCAACCTTGGTTGTGGCGCGACCTAGAAGCGATAGAGGCACCACAACGAACAGCAACAAAGAATGTAAATGGCCTGCGCTATCACACTTACTACCGAAGGCTGAAGTTGCTGGGAATTTTCAGCGGGCGCTATCGAAGGCTGTGCGGGGTCCTCATATAAGCGTATCAGATACCTAGTGACCCCAACCTCGTATGCCGCCATTTGCTGAAAGAGCCAAAACACGTAGCTCAGGGGTAACTGCTCAAAGTTGAAGGAACAATATAGCCGTCTGGAGTGTCGATGGAATTACTTTTCCCTTCGGGTTTGCCAACCCTGGAACGCACTCCCAGGCTCGGTTGTATCCTCTCCTACCTTGGAAGTTTTCAAAAAACGGTTGGATGTTGCTCTTAGCTCCCAGCACTTTGGTACCTAAACTCCTCTATTGTGGATTACGCCAAGCATGCTTTTCAACAGGATTTATATACCAACTGGAACCAAGTGAGCGACTATATTTTACTTTTTTCACTCCGTACATCAACGACCACTGCACTCCAGTGGCTTTCAGAACGTTTATGCTACATACTTTTTAATATTACACTGATGTTACTTATCGAAGTATTCATCTCGGCCGACGTTCGGTAGATGCCCCAGATAGATTTTGTGTTCATTATATTCACCTCAGCAATCCTACGGGACGTGGCAAGCACTAGCTTTTATCCCGTGATAAATCATTGTTCATTGTACTAGCTGCTTTACTCCGCCGTTTCCAATTACAACCGGTAGGCTTGCAGGCAAAAGTTAGTCAGTTCTTCGACATTATCGATAAAGAAACAATGCATGAGTTGGTGTGTTTCAATGAATTCAAGAATAAAATAATTATTTATTTATTCATTAAATGTAATAGGCCCATGAATAAGATTTTGCTCACTATTTGCCCTCTGTCGGCCCCATATACATAGCCGTCGCGTTCAAGAGGTTGCTCTCTTTTTACCCTCAATTCTCCTATCCTACTCCCACTTCTAGTTAGCACTTGTTGGCTTCTCATGTGACTTTGCCTTCGCTTGCTTGCAACGCGAACCTCTATCGATCTACATGTACTGCGCTTCCGTGCGGACCGCTTCCTCCATACCTACGTTTCGGTGCTACTCTTGTCTGCTGCATTTCCGGAAGACATCAACTTGGCGTCGCGTGTTACCAATCCCTGCGCATGCTACTGTCCCTTCAAGGTTCTGGACTGACTCTGAGGTTACCCCAAATGCAGAATGCTGGAAAACTGGTCAAGAATCTTTTCGGGTTATATTATGTGCTCCAAGTACACAATGCACTTGTGACGCTGTAAACGGAGGCAACTTTAAAGCGTTTGTACTTGTAACTCGGCTCAGAGGTTCGGCGAATATTTGCTGTTCTAATCTTGCGGGAGAAACCCACGTTGACAGAGGCCTTATCGGCCCTCGATAAACATTGACGTGTCCAAGTGAATAGCTATACATCTCAGTACAATTTTTCAATGCTGAAACAAGCATCTGGAGAACCAGCGGATGCTTTTATTTCCCGTATTGCTTTTTCTGCTCGCAAGCCTGACTGTAATAGTATTCCCAGGAAAAAAGTTGGAAGAAACTATGCTAATACAAAAATTGATTTCTGGTCTCAAGTATTCTCGGATCTGAGAATCCCTTAATGGAGAAGGCAGAAACGCTCACATGGGACAGGGCCAGTGAGGTGGCTCGCGCGAAGGTCGCAGTCACAGAACAAAACATACCTTGCCTATCTAAAACAGGAGTTATTCAACTTGACCGTTTGGATTCTTCACGCTCTCTGCTGCGTGCCTCAGTTAGAAATAAGTGTTACCGTTGTGAAAATGCTGAACATCATGCAAATGATAAGTCAGTCCTGCAAAGAGGGAAATCTGCCAGAATTGCGGTAAGGCCAGTCATTTTGCTCGGGCTTGTCGTTCCCGCGCCATTTCTTTAGTTGATTCTACCAATGACTCTAGAGCTTCCTCGGTCACCAATGAACATATGTTGTTACTGCATGCGTACACCCACTTTTGTCTCCATGTCAAGAACCCAAACTGCCTTCGCCAGAGCTTCGTCGTGTTTTTCGAAGTTGGAAACAAAACCATTTGTCTAGGAATGAAACCATCTTCCGTGTCACTAACCACAGTTGTGCTAGGTTGTTTTTACTAACAGAATTTTGGTCATCCATTTTGGTACGTCAATCCGCTTGCTCTTGCAGCAACTACTCCAAACGCAGTGTCCATATACTCGGTTTTGTAACGGTTTTAAGGTTTTTTATAAACAGCATGAAGCGATTATTTGAAGTTTGAGCCTCACCAATTCATAGTAAACATTTTTGGGACGGAATGCCACGGTCTTATTGAACGCAGCACCATGGGTCAGCCACATACCCATTGCCGGTGTCAACCTTCCTTCCTTCCTTAGGTTCCAGGTAACCAAACCTCTTTCTTTCGCATAACGCTAGAGTTACAAAATCAACGCACTACATTCGGTTGAGCATGGAAAATAAACCGTTTAGAATTTCTCTACCTAAGTCTGTACCTTTGACCAAGCGGGAAGCGTTGTCGCAAGCTTGAAACTTTGGTCACGGAAGACTTGATTGAACCCATCTAGCGTTCTGCATGGGTTCATGCACTATTTACTGTTCAAAAGAACGATAGATCTATTCGTGTACGCACTGAACTGCGAGCGCCTAATCTACATATACTGGTGGACATGTTCCCTCTGACTTACCTCGACGAGTTGTTGGTTAAGCTGTTAAACGCCAAACTATTCTCAAAGCTGCATATGCGCAGTGCATACTACCATATGTCCCTGACACCAGATTGCTTTCCTCACGCAAGACAGTTTGTATCAATACAAAGTGCTACCGACAAGCCTTGGTTGTGCCCCAGAAGCTTGGCAAAAGTTTATTACGCAACCGTTATCAGATCTCAAAGGATGTGTTGTGAATATGGATGATATTTGTGTTTTTGGTAGTAACCCCACTAAAAATAAGGACTACTTTTATATTGCGCTGCATAGACGGAAGGAACTAAATCTCCGCCTGAACCTCAACAATGCCAATTCACTGTAACGGAGGTCGCGTTTAATAGACATGTTATTTTGACCTCGGGTATTAAGCCTAACTCGCAGAACACCGGAGCCATTCTCGATTGTCCAAACCCATTCATCCTTACACAGAGGAAACGTTGCTTGGCTTTGGTTCTTGTTACCTTCGACATTTACTGAAGTATGCTATTGTTGCCGAGCCCTTGCGAAGGTTGAAGCATCCATACCAGGAGTGTCCTTCGGCCACGGAATGAGACAATCCTTACATGACCCTACCAGCGATGATTGAATCCACTGCTATGGTAGCAATCTTCAATAAGCACTGTCCAGCGTTCGTAACACCGGATGCTTCAGCTATTGGTTTGGGCGCCGTTCTGTACCAGCTGCGCCGTGGCCAGGAGAAAGTGTTTGCGTACGCAGCACGTACCTTGACTGCTATCGACAGAGTTATTCCGCCGGCAAAAAGGAGGCTCTCGCATGCATCTGCGCATGTGAGAACCGGAGCTTTTACTTATTCGGACGTCAATTCACTTTGCGTACCGATCCCACAGCTATCACAACGCTACCAAGTCGTGGTACTGGAGGCCAAAAACCGGTGCGCTTGTGTCTCTGGTAGTTACGTTTAGTGAACTATGATTATGTATTAAAATACGTGCAATGGTGTATAACCAACTTGCAGATGCCCTGTTGATGCTTCCACTGCCAAAGTACGTGAAAAACGAGGGCATTGGGGAGGTTAAACTCATGTCGCAGCTCTCAGCCGGAACACCTACAATAACATTTGACCAGATTTGGGAGCACACTGACAAAAATCCCGTCATAGTGAGACTTCGGGAGTACATATCTACTTCATGGCCCAGTCGTACCGTGATCCATCCTGCGTTACTTCCATACTACACCCTACGGAACTAGTTTTCTACCATGAGCAACTGCATTATTAGGGGCGAGCGGCTTGTGGTCCCTGTAACCCTTATTCCTATGGTGGTTGTATGTGCGCATGAAGGTCATCCAGAGACTACGCGAAGAAAAGCTCGGATACGAACATAATATTGGTGACCAAAGTTAACTGCTAGCGTCGAGGCGGTTATTCGGTAAGCTAACGCCTGCCAACAGTCCGAAAAGAGTACGAGGGCCCTGGATGTTCCAGTCTAACCTATGGCGTATCCAACGAGGCCGTGGGCAAAAATCGCCATAGATACTATCTGCGCGTTGGCCAATGCACCTCCGCCGAAACGAAAAGATCTAGTGGCTACCTGTGTTTACTAGTTCCGGCCAGAGGCTGTTTTACGCAGGGACGGAAATACAGCCGCCATTATGAAGTGGCTCCGTTGTTTGCTTGCAATGTACGGCTTGCCAGAAGAAATAGTCGAGGACAAGGGCCCGCAGTATTGAAGTAATGAGTATACCGAATTCCTGAGAAGCAATGGTATCAGACACATGATGACTGGAACTTTTACTCCTGAAGTCAGTGGACACGACGAACGACTTTGAAGTCTGGGACGATGTGTTAGTATCTGCGTTGGAGGTGTTCAATCCACTCCACAAACTGCAACGGCAAGAACCCCTTTGGAGTTATTGCTGCGGCGAACAATTCCAACTCGATTAAATGCAGCCATTACATCGGATGAAACCGCCGAGCACAGAGAATAAGAAAGATGGGCTGTTTACCAAGCTTAATATGGACGGTTTGGGCAAACGTATCAACTAGGAACATTTGTTCGTGTGAGACTATCCAATTCCCGGAAAGGGGGTTATGTATTCTGACCGCCGACCGTGTGGAATCTGTGTGCACGCCAGGCACTTACAAGTTGGCTGATGGGCCAAAGGTGAATGCAAGACGGCTGCATATAGCGCTTTCCCAAGTTGCTATGGAACCGACAAAAGCGCATACAACAATGCTATTGTTACAAACTAATACAAACTTACGAAGTTCCCGTCGGATACGCCGCCCCGTCTACCGATAATCCTTGAGGGATAACACCAACTGACAATCCATTGGGGTGCCGACATTAAAGTAGACCGTCCATGGACATGTAGTGCCTATATTTTTAAGTACAGAGGTGGAAAAATATCGTGTTCAAATACATTGCTTTGTTTATGCCGTCAATTGACTCATCCTACTCTTAATCCTACCTAGCTCTCTCTAGCCTATCATATAAGCTTGCCGTTGCTTTGCTACAGTGCGAACCTCTATCGATTTACTTGTACTGCGCTCGTGTGTGGACATATTCCTCCATACATACCTTCCGGCGCTGACCTGGTCTGCCGCTTTTCGGGATACATCTTGTCGATAAGGAAACGATGCCTAAATTGGTGTGCTTCGAGGAATGCGAGAAGATAATATATTTTTTATTATTTTTATTAAAGGTTGTAGGCCCATGAATTAGACACTTTGCTATGCATTAACCTTCTGTTCACCCCATATCCTTAAAGTTATCTGTTATACACGTGCTTATCCCTATTGACAACAATATTGGACAGGCATCAGGAAAACCGAATCTTCTTCCTCAACCACTTTAGCTAGTAAAACCTTCGCATTTCCTGTTTCCATTGCACAGGCAAGGAGACAAACCAGCGACTGAGGCCCTGTCACACTCGCTGGCTGGACATTCAGAAAATGGTGACCACCACATCAACTTATCTTGGCCGTTCGAGCGTTGTTAACCTCACCTGGCTCCAACGCCTATCATGCATTATGCGCAATAGTGACTGAACAAACAGCTCCCACTTTGTTACTTACTATCCTACCCCTGAGTTACCGTACCATGCCTACTTAGGGTGCTAGAACAGCAGGTGCCAGGAAATACACCAAGAAGTTAGCTGGTGCGATTTTAGAGTACTAGGTACCATTGCCACCTGGATGAACCCCGCTGGCACTTGCATAAGAACATAAAAGTTGAGAGGAGTAGCTTAAAATTAACCGAAGAGCTGCACAATAATTTGCATTAACAGATGAGGCCTAATAATCCCTCATGCTCGAACAAGCGCCACTTCCAGAAGTAGAGATGGCAATGCCCCACCAACGCAGCCCCAACTAGATTTCAAGCCTCAAAGCATTTTGCTAAATTTTCCAATACTCATTTCTTTATTATTAGTGACAGGCTCCTCTAGCTCACTGGTGTTGGAGGCAGCCTTAGGAATATAGGAAATAGGATCTAGGAGACAACACGCGATATTTATCTAAGGAATTTGTGCATGTGTCAGGCCAAAACGTGACAAATGACTTTGAAGTTCTCCAATATTATTCAGGTAGGCCCAGCTCATGCAGCCTTGATATAAACTTGGCAAACACTTAGAGGCTTACAAAACGCTAAACTCTATATTCTTATTGGCGTATGTGGCTCAGCATCCACTAAAGATGGTACGCTGTGGCCTTAGTGCAGTTCAAGTCAAAATGCACCAATTACAAAATGCGATTAGGATGCTTAAAAATGAGCTGCTTAGAATGAATGCAACTTTGAAGCACCTTAAACTGCTGTCGGTTCTGTCGAGATTAATGGAAACTGATAATCCAAATGAAGTGCACACGGCTGGCCAATCATTAACAGTACTTAGCGACGAGGAAGCGGAACGCGTACCTTGTTCCCAGAACGCCGTCATTTCCAACTTACCTGATCGCTTGCTACTTGAAAAAGTGAAGCGGTCTCTTCTGAGTGTATGCAACACACCACCAGATTGCGCAAGGGGCTACTCAAGTCCGGTAAAACTTGCTCTTACCCCATAGTTTGGACTTCGCTACTCCACAACTTGCTAAAGCATTCATATGCCGTAGGCTGACTGTATCCATGGGGCAAACCTTGAGCCGATTATCATTAAGCTTGACGAGACCCCGCCTCGAAGATCCTTAACGTCGTCAAGCAAACCGGCGAGCAATCGCAATGCTCTTATTGACTCATCTGCAAAGCCTCTGGTCCTTCCGAACATCATGTCAACGATAGACCTCGACTTGTCTCCAAAACAAGAACTCACCGAGTGCGAAGCCTGAAACAGCGCGAAGCTTGTTTTGGACTGAAGATAATGAAGGACCTTCGTCTGCACTGGCTGCTATAACCATCGATTCTACCAGCGATGTGACGTATAGCTACTCCGCCATTTGTGACACGGATGCCGTACCTGGCCACCATCTAATTGCATTATTCACTGGGTATCTAGCTTGACCACTCCACTGCCTACCGTCACCGGGCCTGGGTAGCAACGCCCTCTCACCGCAAAACCGACCATAACAAGACGCTTCTTTCAGACTGTAATGTACAGGTCTTTTTCACATTCACTCTCCGCCATTACCGTTGCTGCTGCAAACAATATGTCGCACAGCAACTCTGACATGAATGTTTAGTCTACTACTGGCCTTGTAGGCCAGACGTGTAGGCCTGATTCTGTGGTTTACGGCTACTGACAACAATCGGCCTATCAGTCGCAATCGGCCTCAAACCCCAAGAACCTCGACCTACTCACGTCAACCCAACAACAGGAATCGGCCTAAAGCATGGCTTTCAACGTCAGCGTTTACGAAAATAACGCAAATTCCAACATTCACAACACAGAAGCTTTGGAGCGCAGACCCCCACAGCTATCACCTCCATTTATGAATGTAGTAACGCCCCAACGCATCCCACACAAAATACCTTATCTACTTGAAAAACCTGATTCTGCTGTTCTGTTGGTTAATGACCACAACGGATTCAAGGTTTATACCTGGCCTCCAACTCAGAGAACCTTTAAAAATTCACGCCAACCTACCAACAGTGGAAGCCACAAAGCACGATTATGAAGACCACTGCCAAATACAATAATCACAGTGCTGATGAACGGGATCGCAGATTGCCGCAGGAATCACCTTCGTTTATGCATGTGGTAAAGCTTTATGCATCTTCTCACCTCACAAACCTTAGTTACTTGAAAAACCACACATTGCTAGCTCAATCGCGTCCGAACCCGCACCAGTGTAAGCAGCACCTCTTCGCCGTATCTCTATACCGGTTTGCACCTATCAATCGCGACGGCAAAACAACTTGCTAACCAAGTCCTTTTTACTTACAACACCGCTTACTTGCGAACGCATGAGCTTCATATATCGCGGACGAAGCGTAGGAGGATGCAGCCAAATAGTTTACTTAATAATTCGCGTTATCTACCTGTACCACTGTTGTCTACGCAAGTTAATAGTACCAACCAGAGCAAATATGCACCTCATCCAAGGCAGTTTACCTTGGCCCCCCCGAATTCTACCCCCTTTTGTGGTGCAACGCGGGACACGGCCCGCCATTTACCTACCAACCTACGCAGATCCATCCAGAGCAACTTTTACACCTTTTGCAAACAATAGTTTACCGCCAGTTTCAACTTCATGGCTGCTTTCTACCAACCCACAGTTAGTAAGAATCAAACATTCTACCCACGAACATTCTCTTGAACCATCCAACGGCATGCTATTCCAGACAGAATGCCCTACCAGCTACCAATTCCCATACAACCCATTCCTTTGTCAGGTCGCGAGCGAAGTAACCAAAACCTACCCATCTTCTTCTCGCCCTGATGCTATCTATTCACACTCCACTTACATTCCTGCTCCAGCTTCTATCTGGAACACACTTAAGGGACAGTCCTTATATCCACACCGTTCCGCGCCTTTGTTTCCCCAAATCCTGAGCACCATATCAATGTTTGCCAATTCAGATGGAGCTGCCCAACTCTCTCCAACTTGTTACAACCCTTTTCTTTTAGGACTTGCCGGGACACCGCCCGCAAAGTCACGTTCGTCAAGCACACACACCCTGCCTCACCAACAGCTGCTGACGCTCACACCGATTGGAGTTGTCCCCATACAATTAGCACCAGTACTGGTTTCCACATCACCTGATGTTTGCAACCCGGGAACTGTGGATAGTAGTGCAGCGAAAGCGCCTCCACCACTGCCTTGTTACGACCCTTCTATAGAAGCTGGCGACCCGATGATGGGACGATGCGAATACGACTCGTATACTCTTCTCTCCTCAAGGTGCGAGCAATTAATTATAAATTGCACCTTCTGGGCCCTTCATTCTGCTGTCAAACCCGCAGGTGGTGTTGCTAACAGAACCACTGCACTCGGCCGACGCTTCTGACGCGCCGCTCCATATTCCATGGTATACCACGTTCTGTACTGGACGTGTTAGTATACGTGGTGACGGATGCCTCGTATACGTCAAGAACGAGGTTTACGCATCACCTTTCCACACTATATCTCTTGACAATTCTGAAAACTCAGTGTGGATTCAGACCGTCGGAGGTCATCTCGATCTCCTGATAGGCTGTTTATCCAACCTACTGCACTCCTCTTGTGCTAGCGTTAACAAACTGCTCATGATCTTTCAGGTAGACTCACGCCTCTCTGCGCGATATAAGCTCAATGCTAGAGACTTCAATATGCCTTAGGTTGTGTGGCTCAGACAGTCAGCCCCACGCCAGTACAGGGCCCCTGTTGACACTATTTCCACTCATGAATGGACAAAGCATGTTAAAGTACCAACTAGACAATCCAACATACTGCACCTTATATGCACCAACGGCATCTCGCACACATGCGCCAGCGTGTTAGACAATATATCGGGCAGCGACCACAAGGTGGTGAAGCTCTCCTTCGCGCTCCCTAAACCCCTCAACATGCAGTCACAAAATATGAGGTATTTCGGCCTCTCCAGCGCATCAACTGGGAAAGCTTCTCCTCCCATTTCCGAGCAACACCATGGGATGACTACTTCCTCCCCGACAACCTAGATACTGCGACCAACGCGTTTTATAACAATTTCACCAACTGTTTGGATTTTCTTTCTCCAAAACAGAAGAAGTTCAGAAAGCGTCAAACTCTTGTTGATGCCTCTTCACACAAACTGACCAGCCGGCCTAAGAAAATGCGCCCCCCACAGCAAGACCAAAAGCTTTCACCTACTCATCCGTATGAACTAAGTAATAGCCGAGTGAAGAAATTCACAAAGTAATGCGCCTACATTAGTAGAGCATGCAGCGCTTTGTACTGAAAACCAGGCAAAGTCGCTTATTCGACTAATGAAGCAGCGGGGTGGCAGCAAATTTATCCCGATTACTTCCCTCCTGCTTCCTGATAACAGTATAGTCACCGGTGGGGTTGATCGCTGCGAGTTCATTAACGCACATTTCTGTAACTTCCCCATTATAAACGACTTGGCATTGCTAAATACGAGCCCCAAGTGTACTGAAGCTCGAATACATTCTTTTGACGTCGACTTATGCAATATCAAGCGAGCACTTTGTTCGTCGAAACTGTCACACTACCCAGATCCCTACGGTGACCCTTCTTCCATTTTAATACTCGGAGGCCCGGACGTTCCAATCCTTTTCCTCAGTGTCTTCACCATCTCAATGAAGGGTGGTCACTACCCGTCCAATTGGAAGCACGCAGTCGTCATACCACGACACAAACAAGGCCGTCGCAAAAATACTACCAATTATCGTCTTATTAGTCAAACACTTATTGGGTCTCGACTCATGGAAAGAATAGTAAAGGACGGGATTCTTGGTTTTGTTGCAACGCTACCTTATCTATAGGTCCCAACATGGGTTCCTGCCGACTAAATTCTGTCAAACCAGCCAGTTTGAATTCTTAAACCACGTGACACACTCCACTGACCTAGATCAGGCACTGGTCCTCATCTTCCTGGATATGAAAAAGGCATTTGACCTGGGCCCACCCAATGTCTTAATGACTAAACTAGTAGCATTCGTTTTCTCTAGCCACCTCCTTTCATGGTTTTTCTCTTACCTTTCCAACTGAACGCAATCAGCGCAACTGGGCGACATCTCATCCAAAAGCATCCGTACCTAGCGGAGTATTACAAGGCAGCGTCCTGCGTCCTCTGCTGTTCTTACTGTACATCAATGGTGTATCCCAGGTCTTCAAACACAGCAAGCCTTACCTTTTTACCCATGACATAAAAATTGTTTTCTCATTTGCTCCTAGCTGTCTACGTAATAGCCTCTCTAGCATTCAAATCGATATCGGTGCACTTGAAGCATGGTGTGATCTATGGAAACTAGAGTTCTGACCAACGAAATGCGAGGTCCTTTCCTACCAGTGCTCCATACACACAACATACTAACGCTTAACGGTACAGCACTAGATTTCCGTGTACACTATTCCAGTTCCAAGAAATTTGCGGAAGAGGCTAACTATTGATCCGCCAAATCCAGGTCTATCATTGGCTGTATACTGAAGTCAGTGTGCTTGCTATGTTCTCGACTCATGCTGTATAAGTTGTGTGCCCGACCTATAGTAGAGTACTGCTCAGTGCTTGTTACAAACTCACGTAAAAGTAACAGGATAGTTATTGAGAAGGTCCAGCGTTCGTTCGCTAAGCGTGTTTTAGGATCGTCTGCAATCAACTATCAAGGCCGCTGCAAGCAGCTTGGTCTGGAACCGCTTTGGCTGCGACGACTTAAAACCAACCTTGTTTTCTTATATAAGCTAATCAAAACGTCGGACTCATGTGTCGCCAGCTTTTACCGCCGATTGGCGATACACATCCTCTACACCAAGAGGAGAACTCATGCTCGCTATTCAACACGCATTGCTCCATACTTTCTAACTTCTTCCTCTATAGACATGCGCGCGTATGGAATAAGCTACCGGAAGTCGTCAGCGCATCTGATGGTATCATGCAATTATCCACGGTCATAAGTGGGCTATCAAGTGTCCCCAAAGTAACAGAGATCCTGGGCATCTGCATCCCCAAGGAGGAGCTCTGGAAGAACAGCCCCGAGCATACGTAAACTTTCATACAAATCCACCTTATTTGTGCGGAATGATCTGTATGTGCGTACAGCGTTGTCAGATTTTTCAACTAGCATCAATTAAGCTCTTTTATTCCGTATCTGTACTCTCCGTGTCGCGCTATTTGCTTACATTACTTTTGCAAGCGAACGGCAAACTCAGTGCTTTACCTGGCCTAGTCCCACCTGACCAGTCTCTGACTGCGTCCATGCCTACCGAGTTGCAAAAGGTCTGGGACCTGCAGAGTCAAAGATAAGGCTACCACACCTTGACAGCCCGCTGGAATTGGTTAAGCTAAATTAATGTAGTTTATTCCTGTCCATTTCTGCTGTCCCTTCCTATTTTCTTCTCAGCTTAAGTATACGCTTCAACATCAACTCACCGACTAAGTCTTATCTGATCGGTCTCCTGCCCTACGACTACTGTGAATTTAAAGGCCAATACTCGGAGCACCGTACACTATATACCCCTTAACATATGTGCCTCAGTGTCTTCCCACACCTTATCAGTAAAATTCGATCAATCCAAACATCTTTCCTCTCCTGATCGCTCTCGTTTCCCTTAATACGAGAGCATCGTTGGCTTCTCCAAACCTTAGTAGTAAACGTCTTACATCCCAACCATGTCATTTGCTGCTGCGTTCTGTTTTCAATCTTTCTTCATTCAGACAGCCAACGCTCAGGGCCCTGCCATAACATAGTCTCAGGGGACCCGTCCGCTTCCCTTTGACACCTTCCGGACTACCGGGATGTTAAACTCCTAGGCTCTGTAGATTCAACGCAATATCTCCCTGACCTCGACAGCCTGCTAGAAATTTTCCCTCAAAATTACTATAGCCACATTTCTGTCCAATCCGTCATACTTTCGACCCACTCCAATTGCCTTCCAAAATACGATTCAATCTACTTGCGCCGACTAATCTAGCCTCGTCGGATCGGTCTCCTTCTCTCCGACTGGTGTGACGTTGCCAAACATTGCTCGGAAGACTAAACGCTCTGTCACCATTACCTCGAGAGCCACGTTAACTTTCCCATTGTTGATCTGTAATCCTTGTCTACCTCGAATCTGTCCTCTCCTTATCGCGCTCTCAGCCTTCAGTGGTTCCTCAACCTCAAAAACGTGCCCTAGGTACCCTGCCTTGTTCTCCTTTGGACTGCTTCTAGGTTAAAGAATGTAAAGGTTTTAGCTTCCGCATAACCAACACACAGCTTCTCTCACGTTGCGAGCCTTCCTGGCTTGCAGTGGCGTACCACATACACATATAGCCGCTTGCATCCCGAACCTGTCCATCTCTGCTGACCGTTTATTTGTCTTTCCACATTAACTGTATGACTTATTATCAAGTTGTCGACTAATGAATTCTCATCTGATCGATCTCCTGCTCTCCGAGTTCTCTCAGCCGGGTGTGACGGTACCGGCATTTGTTGGAAGACCGAACGCTCTGTTCCCATTACTTCGTGATCCTCGGCGACTATTCCACACCTTTTAAGTAAACCTCTCTCTATCCGGACCCTCTCCTATCCATATGGCGCTCTCTGCTTTCATTTCTTCTTCAATTGGACTTCCAACCCTTAGTGCCCTGCAATAACCTAGTCTCATTTGACCGGTCTGCTTCTTTGACCTTTTCCCGACTTGTCTAGGCTCTGTAGACTCAAAGCTATGTCTCCACTACGTCGACAGCCTGCTAAACTTGATCACCTTATATTAATATAAGCACTTCCAGCTCCAACCTGTACGTCACTTGACCCACTCCATGTATCCTCCGAAATTAGCTGTACACCTCAATCTCATTGCGCCGGCTAATGCAGTCTCTTCTGATCCGTCTCCTACTCTCCGATTTCTGTGACCTTACTGTCCATCGTTCAGATGATTGAGCGCCGTCTGTATTTAATCCTTCTTCAATCGGACGGTTAACCCTCAGTGCCCTGCTCTAATTTAGCCTTAACTTATCAGTCAAATTCTCTGGGACTACTAAGGGCTACCGGGAAGTTAGCAGTCTAGGCTCGGTCGATGCAAAGCAGTCTCACATTCACCTCGACAGCCAGCTGGACTTGTTCTCAATACGTTAATGTAGCCACTGCTATCTCAGACCTGTCCAATCCTACTGGCTCACTCCAATTACCTTCCAAAATGAATTATACGACTCAATCACAAGCCTCCGACTATTCCAGTCTCGTCTGATCTGCCTCATTCCCTCCGACTATTTTGACGTGAGCGGCCATTGTTCGGAAGACCTACTGCTCTGTCCCCATTACCTGAAGAGCCAAGTTGACTTCCCATCCATTGTCCATAAAACTTTTCTATCTCGACTCCATCCTCCTCTTATCGAGCTGTCTTTGTTTCTTCTCTGCCGGTTAGCCAGCTCACAGTGCTCTACCCTAGTCTAATCTGACCAGTCTGCTTCTCATTCACTTCTTCCAGAGTACCGAAAAATAAGCGGTCTAGGATCTGTAGACTCAAAGCCATGTCTTCCTCACCTTGGCCGCCTGCTGGACTGGTTCACTCTATAGGAATATAGCCACTTCCCCCTCCAACTTGTCCATTTCCTGACCCACACCATCAACCTTCCAATATTACCTATACGACCCAATTTCAGTGTGCCGACTACTTCAGAGTTGTTTGATCGGTCTCCTGCTCTTTGACTACTGTGACATAACCGGCCATCGTACTGTAGTCTGAACCCCCTGCCTTCAATCTTTCTTTAATCGGACAACCAACTCTTAGTATTCTGCCATAACCCAGTCTTGGTTGACCAGTATGATTTTCCTCGTCTTTTCCCAAACTACCGTGATATACCCGGTCTATGCACTGTAGACTCAGAGCTAAATCTCCCTTATGTTGACAGTCTGCTGGACTTGTTCCCTATTTATTAACCTAGATACTTCCATCTCTAACCTGTCCATCTCTTGCCCCACTCCATTTGTCCTCCAAAATTAGCTGTACAACTCAATCTCACTGCGTCGACTAATCCAGCCTTGTCTGATCGGTTGCTGTTCGCCGAATCTTCTCAGACTACTGTGACATTATCGGCCACTATTCGGAAGACTGAACGCCCGTTACCACTTTACAAGAAAGCCACGTTGACTTCTCCACATCCTAGCAGTAAACCTTTTCCATCCTAACCGTCAGCACGTTGCTGCGCTCTTTGTTTCATTCCTTCAGTTGAACAGCCAAATCTCTGTGCTCTGCCTTAGCCTAGCCTCATCTGACCAGCCTGCTTGTTTGTAAACTCTTCAATTTCACCGGATATCAACGATCTAGACTCTGCAGATTCAATGATATGATGGTATTAACGCACAAAGCAGCTGGAATTGCTCATCCAAATAAGCCTCTTCCTTCTCTTTCCCACCCTTCACTTATGGTGCACTCTATTTTCTTTCCATCTTATCTTACAACTCCATCTCAAAGCATCGACTAAGCAAGTATCTTCTGCTCAGTCGCCAGCACTTCGAGAGGCTGGCCGGACCTAATCACGCCAGTATAATAGCGCTCATTTGATATTTAACCTGTCTATTTCCGCTGACCCACTCCACAGTTGTTCTCACCACAATTGCACGACCCAATCTCAGTGCGACGACTAAACTGTTCTTATCTAAACGGTCTTCTGCCCTTCTACTACTCCCAGAAGCCCGTGCCATTTCCGACCATGGTCTGGCAGCAACTTTGCTTCCTTTCACACGCATCTAGACTCTTGTTGCTTTTAGTCTCCTTAGCCATGGCCTTCTCTGTTAATGCTCTCTCTTTTTATTCCCACCGCTCACACTCATTGCGCCGAACCAAGTTATCCTCGTGCGCATGGTCTACTCCGCTTCGACCTCGCTCCCGCTTACCGGCGGCACTCGTACCACTGCTAAGCGTTCCTTGACTATTAGTTCTAATTATATGCTCACCTTACCCCTCTTCATATGCCTCTGCTCTTTAATTTATGTTCGCATTTGCCTATTAGTGATACCGTACGTGAGATTACGACTCCCATTGCACGGAAGTCTTGGCCCCCTGTGACCCTTTTCTCCAGAATCTGACGGCTCTTGGACTATGGAATTATGAGTGCTTTAGCGTAATTACTCTCACGAATTATCCTTCGCACCGCTTTCCGCATTCATCCGTTCCTCGCTGACTCCTTGAATTTCCTTTTCCTCATGGCACGTTGCTTTAGGTACTTGGCTCCCGCTTTCGGTCTCAATCTAGATGGCCTTAGTTTCACCTAAGCTGCCTTTTGCATTCGGACTGCTGTCATTATCATTGGTTTAGCTGTTTCTCTCCAACACTCGTACTGTTTGCTCGATTTTGTAAACACGCTTTGCTATGTAGGTCTCTTGACCCTGCGCGTGCAGAAAATTTTTCCCACGAGGTCGTAGTCTGAGCCACACCAGCTACGTGATGTAAATAACGCGTTTGCAACTCGTGTACACTAAAACCAA
>OX104067.1:98754559-98783204 GCA_944474145.2 Dicrocoelium dendriticum | reverse complement strand
ACCTGCATCATTATCATGCGACTCTTCGAATCTTGCATCATTGACCGGCTTCAGCGACGGCTGCCGTATCAGAACTAAGCCATTCGGCCAACCAACGAAGAATTGTGGCTGTCAACCGACTGAGAATAATAGAATGCAAAATCGGTCTATATGATGCATCACCGACTTGCACTACTGTTCAACGAAAGCTACGGCAGTGTTCCAGGACGTGGTGGATTTTCGCCTGGCAAGCGTTCTCCCTATAAAAAGCCACAAATGTCCGCTTAACAACACTGCAACGTGGCGGATGTGACTCGTTACAAAATAAAGTCACAGCTAAGCATTTCACACTGACGCAGTCCTCAGCCTTCTACATCGAACCTGTGCAACTAATTCTGCTATGAACAATGCTTTGTTGGAGCGCAGATCCTCTCCATCTCGTAATGGTTATTGGTTGCAACAAAACCGTGTTTAGGCTCCCGTGCTCACGGATCACAACCTGGCGAAATTACCCCCAACTTGTGTTTTGACGGATTTTTGCGCGCCACGGCGCCATAATGTCCCTGGGTCTGACTATTACCTGACAGTATGCTCACTTATACGGACAACGTCTTTTCTTTTCTAACTTTCATTAAAACGAAATGTTTTAACCTTCCACAGAAGCTATGCTTGTATGCATATTTGATCACGCCTTTACAGGTGTGTCTCGTTTTACCGAGAATATACTGTTCATTTATTTGTTTATTTAAACGGTATTGGCTCCGCAGTGTTAACTCTATTACACCACATTATTGTTATAACCTCTTTCTTACCTGCATTTTACGACCTAGTCCTAAAGCGCCGATTAATGCAATACCCCTTAGTCGGCCTCGTACTCACTAAACTCATTTGGACTTCTGAGACATCACTTCCTTTGGTTCAGCTGACATATTGGTGCAGTTTACACTACTTGGAGAGCCTCTTGGGCTTTTCCACTCTTTACCAGTAAACCCTTCTCACCCCGACCCTAACCTTTTCTATCGCTTTCTGTTTTCATTTCTTTTTAACTCGGACGTCCGGCTTTACTGTCTAGCCGTTATCCTCTCTCACCTGACCCGTCTGTCACTTTCTGCCTGCTTTTATTTCCTATTATCCTTGGCCTTTTCTCTTATCGCGCTCCAATTTGTATTCCCACAGCTTACACTCATTGCGCCTATTCAAGTTATCCTCGTGCGCATGATCTCATTCGCTCTGAGCTCGCTCCTGAGTAGTGGCGGCACTCGGACCATTGCTAAGTGTTGCTTGACTAGTACTTCCATTAGTATGCTCAACTTACCACTCTTCCTATTCCTATGCTCTCTACCTTATGCTCGCACTGGTATACTATTGAGACCGTACGTGTCATAACGACTCCCAATGCACGGCAGTGTTGGTCCCCTGTGACCATTTTCCTAGATTCTGACGGCCTCTGGACTGTAGAATCATGAACGCTTTAGTGTATTTACTCTTACGAACTACTCCTCGTATTGCCGTCAGCATTAATTCGCTCCTAGTCAATTCCTTGAAATTCCTTTTCCTCTTGGAAGGTTGCTCTACCTATCTTGCTCCCGCATTCGGTCTCAACCTAGTTGTCCTCAGTTTCACCTAAGATGCCTCTCGCATTCTGGCTTCCGCCATCATCATCGGTTTACCTGTTTCTCTAAAACCATCGCAGCATTCGCTTAACTTTTGTTAAAACGCTTTGTTATATCGGTCTTTTGAACCTGCGCGTGCAGAACCCTCTTACCACGTGGTAGCTGTAGTCTGAGTCACACCAGCGACGTAATGTATAGAACGTGCTTGCGAATTATGTATACTAAACAAAATTACATAAGTTTAAATGTAACATAGGCACCGTTGAGCGCCACCAGTCTGTGTTTGTGCTTCTTGATTCATTGCTGTCTCTGTTTGGCCACCTCTTGTCCGTTGCCCGTTTTTCCCGAGATTCCCACAGGTACATCCGCCAAAACAAGAAGGTTTATCCACTGGGACTGGCCGACCCATCCTCAAAACGCTTAATCCTTTCTTCATGAAATGAAAAACCCACACACTGGTCCAAATGGGGCTCATTCCGCCATTCCGGAGGCGCTACCTTCATAGGGTCTAAACAAATGGGTTTAGCTTGCCTCGTACTCAGAGAACAATTTACTCACCTGGAAGAATATATGTACATGGATCCCCCGTTCCTCAACCGAAGACAAACAACTCTGGCGTGCTTACATTCACTGCCTCAAACATTCCTATTCGCCAGTCACCTGGAGCCATTCTGATGTCATTTCACGGACAGCGTTGCCCACGTATACGTGGCTATTCCGATGGTCTTCCATGGAATTTTCACTTGGCTACGGAAACAGTTACACTTACTTACATTTGCAGGAATCCCAAATCCAATTTGCGGAGAATGGCGCTTTTATCTATTAAGAACGTATTCAGCCACAAGAAACAACTTCCCTCACCGACCCCATGACAAGTCCAGCGTGGATAGCTGGACATGGTTTGCGAGCCGAGCAAGAATATAATAGAAGAGCCGGACTCTATTAACAACGTGTTTACTCACCTGCATCATTATCATGCGACTCTTCGAATCTTGCATCATTGACCGGCTTCAGCGACGGCTGCCGTATCAGAACTAAGCCATTCGGCCAACCAACGAAGAATTGTGGCTGTCCACCGACTGAGAATAATAGAATGCAGAATCGGTCCATACGATGCATAACCGACTTGCACTACTGTTCAACGAAAGCTACGGCAGTGTTCCAGGACGTGGTGGATTTTCGCCTGGCAAGCGTTCTCCCTATAAAAAGCCACAAATGTCCGCTTAACAACACTGCAACGTGGCGGATGTGACTCGTTACAAAATAAAGTCACAGCTAAGCATTTCACACTGACGCAGTCCTCAGCCTTCTACATCGAACCTGTGCAACTAATTCTGCTATGAACAATGCTTTGTTGGAGCGCAGATCATCTCCATCTCGTAATGGTTATTGGTTGCAACAAAACCTTGTTTAGGCTCCTGTGCTCACGGATCACAACCTGGCGAAATTACCCCCAACTTGTGTTTTGACGGATTTTTGCGCGCCACAGCGCCATAATGTCCCTGGGTCTGACTATTACCTGACAGTATGCTCACTTATACGGACAACGTCTTTTCTTTTCTAACTTTCATTAAAACGAAATGTTTTAACCTTCCACAGAAGCTATGCTTGTATGCATATTTGATCACGCCTTTACAGGTGTGTCTCGTTTTACCGAGAATATACTATTTATTTATTTATTTATATAGGCAGCGCAGATGGCCGGATGTTCTAAAAGCCATTCATTAACAGCGGAGTGACTTATTAGACGTGTACCGGACTTGATAGCTTCGACAAAAGTGACGTGAAGGCTGACCAGCAATGGCGGTTCACCCATATAGGCAGCATTGATCCACAGCAGTTCTAAAACCCACTTATTAACAGTTGCTGCGCTTACCAGACGTGCAACGGATTCGATACCGGCGGCATAGGTGACGTGGGGATGGACCAATATTGGCGGATTAACTGGTTTGTTGACTTATTATTTGCCACCGTATAATCCACTAGTAACTGAAGTCTTAATCCAAACTCTATTGCTGGTCACTCTTCTCTCTCCTAGCGCGCCGTTATTTGTCTTTCGTCCTACTCGCATCAACTCCTCTTGACAGCAGCTAGCCATTGTTGGCTCCATGTAGATTACAAGTAGCCACTCCCTGACTCTCCAACCTTCATTTTCTTTTGCCGTCTGTCTCTCTTAAGCTTCGCTCGCATGTTGATTTCTTCATCGAAACTGTAGGTATCCAGTATTGGACAAACGTCTTAATGACATGGCTACACCAGCCACTGGTTCACTCTTTCCTAGAGCCACTATCTCTGCTTAGCAACAGCTAGTCGCCATAGCTTCCATTTAACTTTGCGGATATCCGGAGCTCGCTCTCTAATACAACGTTCATTCTCTCAAATTGTTTGCGTCACAGCGCAGCTGGTCTATTGACCTATCACTTACCTACACTGGCCTGTTGATACACTCAGTGACCCTATAGGCATACACTGGTGACCAAGCGTCTGATTGGAATAGCTGCATCTGGCGACTGAATCACTCCTAGCGCCCCATCTGTCGGTCGTCGCAAATTCGGCATCTCTCCTCAGAAGTAGCTAATGGCCATTGGTCCCATGCATATGCGATGATCCAGTGCTTGTTAGTAGCCACCCCATATCTCAATAATCTTTATTCCTTTAAAATATCTGCATCCAGTCCTTCCGCTGCCCTGCCACCAATTGATCTTTAGGACTCTCTCGCAGCAACCTATTTATCTTCGCTTATTATGCCCCCTCTCGGATTACGCTAACTACTTGCTGTTCACACACCTGACAATCACTACCAATATTCTAACTCTCTTTGCTCTATCCCCAAGCAATTATCGGCCCATATTAAACGGATACTTCGTACTTTTCTTACTGGTGCAACGCTCTTATCTCTACGCAGGCGAGAGCAATCCACCTATACGGCTAATGATTCTATAGGATACCCAAAAGACGTTTCCAGCATAATTAGTGTTGCACAGTGTACATGCTTTTGTCTCAAGCCCAAATGTTATAACACAATAACAATATTCAACTCCATGCCTGTTCTTGCAGTCTTCTCTCGGTGATCCCTCACTTTCCCTTTTCTCTGAGGTCCGGGACATCTTGGAGATCTGGGATTGGACTGCGGAACAGTTTTGGCCCAAGATGGACGTAACAACCCACATGGACTTACATGGAGCATGATAGAACTCCGAAAGGACCGACCTACAATTTCCATAACCCTTGTCCAGTATGGAGAACTAGACATATCCTCATACTCCCATACAGTATACACCTGAAAATTCTGGACAGCGGAAAAATAGAACTTTTGCTCACCTGGACATACAACAAGAAGAATAATCGCGATGTCCCTCTCCTCCACCGACCTCAAAAACCATAGCGACCCCGATCAAATTACATGTGCAACTAACAGAGGAAAGTAGAAGCCATTACTCTGCGAAAAATCGAAAGTAAAAATAGTCGTCAAGCGGCTTTGCCAGTTCAACATTAATGTTCAAAATGCTTTACGGCGGTGTTGCAGGACGCGGGGGGTTTCGCCCGGCAAGCCTTCTCCCTATAAAAAGCCACAAATGTCTGTTTAACAACACCGCGACGTGGCGGATGTGACTCACCACTGAATAAAGTCACAGCCCACAACTACATACTGGCAAGTCGACTAGACTCACATATCAACTCTTCCCGACACCGTTTCAACTACCCACGATTGAACCCGATGCATCGTCGTGAGACACATCTGTTTTTAAACTTTGATCATGCCTGAGTTGGTGCGTCTACATCAAACTGAGAATAAACTATTTATTTATTTATTTTTTCATGGACATATGAACAATTTTCTACTGTCACCGTTACAGTTGCCATAAAATGTTTGTACCGTTGTACATAACTTATCATGCCTCCATGGGCGTGCCTCGCATAGTCGAGAATAAAGTATTTCTTCATTTCTTTATTTATGTATATAGGCAGCATGGATACACAGCGGTTCCAAATGCCACTTATTACTAGCGCACCTACTTACCGTAGGTAAACCGGACTCGATAGCGGTGGCAAATTTGACTTGGAGGCCTGCCAGTAGTGGCGGATTAACCATATAGTCAGCGCAGATTGACGTGTGCTGTAAAAGACACTTGTTAACGGCGGATATAATTACCGGACGTGCTCATGCCGTGTTCCAACCACATGTGAGCCTAGCTGCGAAGACACCGATAGTGGGACGTTACCATTCTATTTATGTCTGCTGATGCAAGGGGCCAGGTTTCTCAACCGCACAGTAAGGTCGCCATTCAGGTGATGCTGGACCTTACCCTGGTGCGATGATTTGTGTGCCAGAGCGATCCACTGAGCAATGCTGTGTGGTACTTTTGCACCTTCAGTCATTCATACCAGACTGGTCAATCGCCAGACATACTCAGCCCCTGTTACGCCAGGTTGGGGATTGGATTGAGGGTGGCACCTTATTCCTTAAAACGGACTCCTTATGGCTGAACGCCAAACGCGCTGCCTTGCGGTAACGTTTTAGAACAAAAGGCTTTGGTTGAGAACCCTAATCGTTCTCCTGTCTAGGCCTGGGCAATTTGACGGTACCCTGCCCACGCAATACAATGAATCTTTCTTTAAGCAGTGTACTGATGCTAGGGTCACCGCACAGTCTAAACAACGGTGCCCTGTCTGCTGCATCGAACAGGGTGCATAGGGGTTTGGATTCTACTGCCCAAGCCTTCCCATCTTATTATACCCCTCTTATCCACCCCAATCATCCTGTTCTAGCTTCACTTTTCTCCTCCCCGTTTTCAACCCCAGAATCATGGCCCTCCCACACCTTGCTTCAATACTAGCTTCGCTCCTAGATTAAACTCACATGTGAACGAGGAGCGTCGTTCCTGATACGGTTAACCAGGACTCCTGTCGACAACTGAACGAGGTACTTGGTCACAGAATCAACTGCGGCACTGTAGTGCCCGCTGTGGATCTGAACGCGGCAGTTGGAAAATTAACCACTGATGAACTGCATCTTGGCGGCAAACATGGTGTTGGTTCCCGTATAAATAACTGTACGTGCTTAGTTTATTTGAGTGATGAATGTGGATTATTTCTTGCAATCACTAATTTTCGACAGAGAAACCGCCGTTGGGTGCCTGGGCGCCCATCACCATCTAACCACCCATAGACGCAAAGCCATCACAGTGCGATAACCTTACAATGCAGAGGCTGCCTCCAGAACTGTCGCTGGATTTGGAGTATATGTGTAGACACGGACGATGCACTTGTGTGTGCATACCTACGGAAGAGTTTAGTAGACGCCCAAGGACATCATGCGCGCATTGACACCAGGTGACTGGGGAACCCAGGTAGTCTGAATGCCAGTGATAGCCCAGACCTGTGGTCTGTCCCGCTAGAAGCACCCTTCGTTAAAAAGTCAAACGTGAGATCGCACTGTTGATGTTAAATGACACCGCGGGATGCCATGATCCTCCTACAACACTCGTGAAGTTCGGGAGACATGTCATTGTCGATGATTTACGGAAAGCTGTCGTCGCCGCGTTATATCTCCAGCGGTGCGAGACAGGGATATCTGTTGTCACCTTCTCTCTGTTACTTCTCTGTTGACGAACTAATAGAAATCACATTCACAGGACTGTACTTAGAATGTATGGAGCTACTCCCAGGATAACTGCTTTACTACTTATAGTATGTTATTGACATTGACCTAATGTGTGATAGGTGAAAAATTAGCCAAGGGCACAGGACAGATTAGCACTGGCTGTCCGTCAATTCGCGCTTGGCTTCCCACCTTCGAAGTGCAAAGCGCCCCTCCAACATTGGCCTAGACCGCCTCCTACGTTGACCGTTGGTGTGGAGGAGCATTAATTCTTTCAAAACTTAAACTATCTGTGAAGCTGTATCAGCGCCGGTGGGATGGAAGCTGGCAAAACGAACCGTATAGCAAAAGATCTAGGCGCTTTTGCGCCATCGGTCGAAGCGTCTAGGCTCACTGGTTGGGGTCCGAAAGAACACTGTTGCTGACGGGGCTACCAGCCGACCTTAATGGTGTTCGTGCTGAGTTCCTTGGCACCAAGCATTACCTATTAGCCTACACTGCGACCACCATCTCACTATATAGCGATATATGATTCGGTGAGTTATCAGCATCATCAACAGCAGTACATCAGCCATTTGAACTGATGCTTCGCAGCCATACAACCATGAGGACCTATGAACTAAAGAATAAGAAGAGGGAGAGAAGGGGGTCTTACCTGAAAACCTTAATGCACTAAGCAAACATACAGGGTGAACGCGCCTACACCTTGTGAAGAAAACATACCGTCACAAACAGCTGGCTATCGTGCAAAGGTAAGGCGACATCAGCGAGACAGCTTCCATGCGGCTTTCACTGCCACGCGTCATAATCAGCCATTCCCCCGCAGATAACTCAACACCAAATACACTTTAAACAGGCAAACCGATTAGAAGACGGCAGCAGACGCGCCACTGGTGTCTACTGCGAGCCATATCCTGTAAAATCTTGGGCCAGGCAAAAGGCGAACCACGTGGACTCCGGCCTGGAAGGCGAGACGGACCAACGGCACCTAGTTTGGTCGTCAGTGACTTCATTTCCCACCGCCAAGTCAACTTCTGTCCACCTCGAGCCTTGCGCCACCCTACACATGGCAGACCAAACAAGGCCCTCCTAGGTAAGCGGTGACCAGGCATACGTAGCACGTGTCCGACCCAATGAAACTTATTCAGTGCAATCTGTTGTTCTAGGGATGTAGCATGATTAGCACCTACGCACATCATCGTTGCGGACACGCTGGTGCCATCCGACTCCATCAATGCTTCGCAGACAACGATGATCAAAGACTTGAAAGCACCTCAGATCTTCAGACCGAAGGGGCCAAGTTTCACTACCATGGAGCAGAACGGCCCTCAATGTGGCCTTGTATACCCGGCCTTTCAGACGGAGGGAAACTCCCTTCTGTCGCCAAACATACCGCAGGTTCAAGAAGGTAGCTCTGGCTTTTGCAATGAGTGAGCTGACGTCAGTTTCTATGCGACCATCATTGTTGACGCAGCTGCCAAGATAAGTGAAATGATCACTCACCTCGAGTTCCTCGTAAGCAAGCGTCAAGGAGTCATCTGGTGACTGGTGGTCTTACAGCAACACTTTGCACTTTGAAGGTGCGAAGTGCATACCAAATAATGGGACCACTCTGGACAGGCTATTCAGGGTTGATTGTGCCGCCCCAACATTGTCGAAATGCAAGACGATGTCCTCCGCATAATCTAAAGCAACTAACCTATTATCAGGTAGCACTTCAACACCTACATCGTGAGGTTCCGCAAGGGAACACTCCATGATAGAATCCACGACGAAATTGAACAAAAATTGGGAAATCGGACAACCCTGACGAACGCCACTTGTGGTCGAAAAGCTATCCGATAGGCCACCATAGACCCTGACGCGGCCTGTAGTGTTCGAGTATAGAGCACGAAGGATGTTCACATATTTCATGGGAACACCTTTCCGTGTAAGCATTACGCACAGAATCGATCGATCGACTGAATAGCACGCACTCTTGAAAGCGAGGACCACAGCCGTTGTCGGTCTGTGGAATGCGTGGAGCTGCTCCAGCACCTGCGCAAAGTAAATATCTGGTCTATACAGCCACGTCCTTGGCAGAAAGCGGTCTGCTCTTCCTAACTCTGAGATTCCCGTTCCGCAGTAAGGCGACGAACGATAATCGAGGCCAGTAATTTTGTCCCAACTGGCATTAGGCCAATACCTCTGTGGTTAGAACAGTCTGCGCGACTGCCCTTCTTGTATATTGACACTATAATCGATTCGCTCCAATTAGCCTGGAAACCCTCTTCCTTCCAGATAGATTGGAATGTGGAAGTCAGTGCTTTGCAGAGGACATCACCTCCATCCTTACATAATGCAGGTGGATGGAATCCGTGCCAGCGGCACGAAAACGATTGAGGGCTGTGATCGCGTTTCGGACCTCGGCCTCCGACGGAGGCTCTAAACTAACGGTCCATGGCTCGGCATGCATTACCTGAGTAGGAAGCGGTCCGGGAGCAGGGGACCAGCTAAACTGAGCTTGATAGTGTTCGGCTCAACGAGCCATAAAGCGCTGCTTATTGTGTATCAGCGCACCCGCGCTGTCTCTGCCTGTCTCACTGACGCCTGGTCTTCTGGGACCATTGGTGCGGATTAGCTGGAAGAGCTTGCGGTAATTGCCTATTGCTCCTGCCTCCTCCATTTTTTGAGCCTTACTGGTCCACCAGGCTTCCTTGTCAGCATGTAATCTCTGCCTTAGTTCGCGCCTAATAACCCGTCTGTTCACATTGTGTTCAGAGCCAGCCGAGAGGTGTCTTCTAGATTCCAACATGTTCACCGATCTCTCGGATATCCAGTGGCTAGTGCGGTGACGATGGATAGTGCCACAAGCAGATGCTCCTGCGTCATGCGTGGTGGCCGAGATCCTACTCCACTGAAGCGCAGTGTCATTAGGACAAGACAGCGGAAGTTTGGTATGCAGTCAGTACTACGCGGTAACTCAATTTTTGACCTGCCAAACTGGTCGACCTTTAGCAGCAATATTGTGGAAAACAGTGTTTGAATAAACACCTGTAACGTAAGCTCTTTGCTAAACAAAAGGTTATAGTTGTCTAAGCACCGGAAACAAGCCAAGTGTCGTTATTTGGCAAACCGTCTGAAGGTTGTGCGAAGGCGAAGATTTCAACAACCTACTTCTCAGCCAAAGTTGCCGGAAATCTTGATTCTCACCGAGAAGGCATGCTCTGAAGAGTTGTTTTACTCTGCTCAAAGCGAAAATCCACCTGGGTCCCTGCTCCCGTTATCAAGAAGAAACAGCTGACCAAATCTGCCATTAGGCCTTGCTGTGGAATCGCTGACCAGAAAACAAATAAGACATCGACAATGGTGCGGAAAACACGCCGCCGTTGCTACATCATCGGAGAGACCAAAGACAGTCCCATCACCAGTGTGGAAGCCATCTGCGCCAAGTATTGAATCAAAGACCCGTGGAGTTAATACATCCCATCTTGGCGATTCTTTCACGGATAGTATCGTTATATTCCGTAACTCGGCTTAATCTACTGCTATCCTTCCTGCTGATCGCATGTTAGACGACCTTCAATAGTTTAAAATGTGAGTAACGAAGCTTCTTCCGTGCGGTTTTCTAGGCGTTACTGTCAGGAAGCTGCTGAGACTGGAAAGGTCCCAGTTAAGGTACCAAACCCTCGACCGCGGCTACTTCGTGTGGTACCCTCTACCCCGGAGGAACGCAGCAGGCTCATGCGGTTTGCGTTTAGGCTGGAACGTACATATATTGGTGTTCAGCCGGAACTTCCACTGGTCGATAGGCTGAAGCTAAGGGAGGCCATCAAGGACCTCAGAAGTAGGCGAGCGGCCAGTGAACAGGGTCTCTGGTTAGTGTATTTTCGGGTGGTCAACCGGCGGTCTTTTTCCGCCCTACCACTGCCCATTCTGGTTGCGCTCGACCCAGGTCTGGATCTAACGACTGCCTTCAGATAGTGTTAAGTAATGTGCACAGCCTAAGGAATAATGTGTGCGCGTTAGGTATGCTTGTAGATGGGTCTCATCCATATACACTGGCATTCACTGAAACTTGGCTGTCTCAGGACATCACGGATGGGGAAGTACATCTACCTGGCTGCGCACTATTTTGGTGCGATCGCTCTGCTGGCGGACAGGGTGGGGGCGTCGTTCTTCATGTGAGCTGCATACTTGACGTTTTGAAGGCTTGCTTATTTCAGTCAGCGGATAAAACTGTTGAAGCTCTGTCGGCTGTTATTAGCACTTCCTCTGCTCAGGTTCCAGTTGTAATTGTGTATAGAAACCCTGGGAGCGTATCCAAAGAGGTACTTGAATTCATTCGCTCCCAGTCCGCAAACAATTGTTTGGTGATGGGCGACTTCAACCTCCCAGAGGTTTACTGGGCATATCTTTCTTGCGACTCAGCGTCAGGCACATTCGGCGCTGATTTGCTTGTGCTTACGCTCCAACTTTCTTTGCATCAGTTCATTGACTTCCCCACTAGGTACATGGACGCCCAACTACTGTCTGTCTTAGACCTTGTATTTGCTATGTCACTGGATTTTGTTCGGGATATTGCTTACGGAACTCCACTGGGTTCCAGTGATCATGTTTGTTTGCTTTTCAGTTTCTACTCTGTCTAGACGTTACCAGAGTACTGTTGAGTCTCGCCGGAACACATGGCACCCAGACTATCAATCCATGAGAGTCAAGGCTTCGGGTTTGCGTTGTGAAATCTCAGACGACGATACTGTCGAGGTTGCCTGGGATAAATTTAAGTCCTACCTCACAGAGGTCTCTGCTCCCTTCATCCCAGTCACAAGGAGAAAGGAAGCACGGGCATAGCCGCCCTGGATAGATCCCACTGGCAGGCATCTGCTCACAAAGAGGTCTAGATGTTGGCGGACTTACCGAGATGCTCCGTCCATCGATACTTATGACAGGTACCGTAAGGCTAGAAATAAGTGTAAGCAACACCTAAGGAATGCTCGACTCAATTTCGAGAAGGTTAACGGACGACGCTTTAGAGAATCCAAAAATATTCTTCGCTTATGTGACAAGGCGCTGCGACTCGAACATGTCAATTCCAGCATTGGTGCGTGAAGACGGTACTCATGCGCATACGGACTACGACAACGCCTGCGTACTCAGTGGGCAATATGCGGCAGCGTTTGTAAGGGAAACCTCTTTGACAGTCGTGGAGCTGGTTTGCGGGATTCCGGAGGGTTCAGAACTATCTGAATTTATTGTAGCGGAGACGGAAGTTCGTAGGCTGTTAGAAGGGCTGAACCCTTCTAAGGCCTCTGGGCCTGAGTTAATTCACCCGAAACTGTTGCATGTGTTGGCTATAAATAAATAAATAAATAAATAGTATATTCTCTGTAAAACGAGACACACCTCTAAAAGGCATGATCAAATATGCATACAAGCACAGCTTCTTTGGAATATTAAAACATTTCGTTACAATGAAAGGAATAAACGAAAAGATGTAGTCCATAAGAGCGAGCATATTGTCAGGTAATAGTCAGACCAAGGATCATAATGGCGCCGTGGCGCGCAAAAACTGTTGCGTCAAGATACAAGTGGGGGGTAAATTTGACATGTAGTGATCCATGAGCACAGGAGCCCGAACAAGGTTTAGTGCAATCAATGACCATTACGAAGCCGGGATGATCGGTACTCCACTAAAGCATTCTTCATAGTAAAATCAGTTGCACAGGTTCGATGTTGGAGGCTGAGGACTGCGTCAGTGTGAAATGTATAGCAGTGACTTTATTTTGTGGCGAGTCACATCCGCCACGTTGCAGTGTTGTTAAGCGGACATTTGTGGCTTTTTATAGGGAGAACGCTTGCCAGGCGAAAACCCACCACGTCCTGGAACACTGTCGTAGCTTCCGTTGGACTGTAGTGCTACTCGGCTGTACATCGTATAGACCGATTTTGCACTCTATTATTCGCAGTCTTTTGACAGCCAAAATTTTTCGTTGGTTGGCCAAATGGCTTAGTACTGAACCGGCAATAGTCGTTGAAGCCAGTCAATGATGTAAAAGAGTCGCAGAGTCGAATGATAATGATGCGGGTGAGTAAACATATTGTTAATAGAGGCCGGCTTTTTCTATTATGTTGTCCGGCTCGCAACCCGTGTCCAGCTATCCATGCTGGACTTGTCATAGGGACGGTGAGTGCAGTTGTTTCTTGTGTCTGAATATGTCCAAAACAGGAATAAATGCTATTCTCCGCGAAGTGGACAAGTATTTCCTTCAAATGTAAGTGTAATTGTCTCCATAACCAAGTGAGAGCTCCAGGAAAAATCATCGGAAAAGCCGCTTATGCGCGCGCAGTGCTGTCCGTGAAATGACATCAGAAAAGCTCCAGGTGACTGGAGAATCGGAATGTTTGAGGCAGTGAATGTAATCACGCCAGAATTGTCAGTCTCCGGTTGTGGAACAGTGGAGCCATGTAACTACATTATTCCTGGTGAGTAAATTGTTCTACTTTGAGTACGAGGCGAGCTAAACCCATTTGTTTAGACCCCGTGGTGGTAGCTTCTCCAGAATGGCGGAAAGAGCTCCATTTGGAACGATGTGTGGGTTCTTCATCTCCCGGAGAAAAGAACAAGCATGTAAACCAGCTGGCTATTGAAAGTGGGTCGACTATTCCCAGTGGATAAACCTTCTTGTTTTGGCAGATGTATCTGTGGAAATCTCGAGAGAAAACGGGCAACGGACAAGAGGCAGCCAAACAGAAAGACAGCAACGAAGCAAGAAGCACAAACACAGACTGGTGGCGCGCAACGTTGCCTATGATACATCAAAATTTATGTAATTTTGTTTAGTATACATGATTTGCAAGCGCGTTCTTTACATCACGTCGCTGGTGTGCCTCAGACTACAACTACTAGGTAGAAAGAAGGGTATAACAAAGCGTGTAGACAACGTTAAGCGATTAATATGATTATTGGAGAGTAACAGGTAAACCGATGATGATGACAGCAGACCGAATGCGAGCGGCATCTTAGGTGAAACTAAGGACAACAAGGTTGAGACCGAATGCGGGAGCAACATAGGTAAAGCAACGTTCCAAGAAGAAAAGGAAATTTAAGGAATCAGCTATGAGCGGAAGAATGCGGACGGCAGTGCGAAGAGTAACTCATGAGAGCAATTAAGAGACGATAGTCAGGATGAAAAAGGTTTATTACTAAAGTGTGGTGAGCCAAGGACGCTCTCGTGCGAAGTATGAAACGTTCAGTGCTGAAATAGCACCGGTAATATCCCGGTAATCTGAGAGAACTCTAAAAGCCGGAGACCAAACAGACGAGACTCGAGAAGTCGACACATCCGGAGGCCTCGTAGTAGTCCCAGAGAATTACACTGATCAGATGATGACAAAGAAGGGCATGGCACTAAGCGTCGGTCGTCCGATTGAAGATGTGAGAGTACAGGTTACTGATGGAAGTGCCTATATTAATAAAGGGTAAACAAGTCTAGCGGGCTGTCAATGTAAGCAAGACATAGTTGTGAGTCTAGAGAGATTAGATCGGTATATCTTGCTAGTCTGGAAAAGGTCAAAGGAGCACACCGGTCAGATGAGACTAGGTTATTACAAGGCACTAAGAGTTGGCAGTCCGATTAGAGAAGAAATGATAGTAGAGGGGCCATAAGGAGAGGAGACGGTCCCGATAGAGAAAGGTTTACTTATAAGGTGTGGAAAAGTCCACGGGGCTCGAGAGGTAATGGGCACGGAGCGTTCAGTCTTCCGAGCATAGCAGGCAGCGTCGCAGAAGTAGGAGAGAAGAAGACCGAGCTGCCGAGGTTGGACTTGGTCGGAGCATTGTGATTGAGTCCTATGGTTCATTTGGGAAGTTAAGTGGAGTCAGTAGGATTGGACTGGTCAGAGATAAACGTGGTTATATCAACGTAGGGCGGACAAGTTCAGCAGGATATCAAGGTGAGGGAGGAAGTGCTTTGGATCGACGGAGCCTAGACCGCTAACATCCCGGTAGCCTGGTAGCAGTCCCATAGAATTTGGCTGATCAGCTGACGCTGAGTTACGGATGACAGAGACTCAATCGTCCGATTGAAGAATGATTGGATACGAACGGCGCTCAGTCATCTGAACGATGGCTAGTAATGTCACAGGAGTCTGAGAGAAGTTGGAAAGCAGGAGACCAAACAGACGAGACAGGATTAGTCGGCGAAACGACATTGAGTCCAACAGCTAATTTTAGGAGGGCAGATCGAGTGGGTCGAGAGGTGGAGGTGACTATATAAATAGAGGGTGAACAAGTCTAGCAGGCTGTCAACGTAAGTGCGATATAGCTTGAGTCTACAGAGTCTAGACCGTTTAAATGTTGCTGGTCTGGAAAGGGTCAAAAAAGCAGACCGGTCAGCTGAGACTAGGTTATTACAGGGCACATAGTTGGCAGTCCGATTAGAGAAGGTTTGAAAGTGGAGAACATCATAAGGAGACGGTCCGGATAGGGAGAGGTTTACTTATAAGGTGTGGAAAAGTCCATGGGGCTCGAGAGGTAATGAGGACAGAGCGTTCGCACTTCTCATTCAATGCCGGTAACGTCACAGCAGTCTGAATGAATTCGGAGAGCAGGGGACCGATCAGACGAGACTGGATTAGTCGGCACACTTAGAGTAAGTAGTACAGTTGAGGTGGGAAGGTAAATAAAGAGTCAGCGGAGACGGATGGGTTGGGATGCAAGAGGCTAAATGAATATAAGGTATGCAAGTCAGGCAGGCTCGCAATGGGAGAGAAGTTGTGTGATGGTGATACAGAGCCTAAAACTATATTTCGCTAGTTAGGGAGCAGTCAAATAGGATAGTAGGGCTACGGAACTAAGTGGACCGCTCGCTACGGTGTTTCAGAAATCGCTTGACAGCTGTGCATTAACTTCCGAATGGAAGGAAGCTGTCATCTATCCCATCTTCAAAAATTAGGACAGGAGTCTGCCTGCAAATTACAGGCCAGTTAGTCTGACGAGTGTAGTAGTCACACTCATCGAGAAACTGGTGCGACATTCATTGGAGAGTCATCTGAGTAGATTTAATCTACTTAGCAATGTGCAACACGGATTCCGGAAGGGATTTTCGTGTCTGACGAATCTACTGGTGGCTCGCGAAAGTTGGGCGGATGCAGTGGATAACGACCACGCGTTGGACGTGCTTTTCGTCGGGTTTTCGAGGGCATTTGACAAGGTACCCCATTTGAGGCTCGCGCAAAAGCTGTCCTCCTACGGGGTATCTGGCCGCGTCGTTCATTGGGTGTCTGCCTTCTTGCAGGGTAGAGAACAGTGTGTACGGGTAGGCTGGGGCCCATCTTTCAGGCAGTCTGTCCTCAGTGGTGTGCCGCAGGGCTCTGTCCTTGGACCGCTGCTGTTCTCTATCTATGTGAATGACCTACCCGCGGAGCTTGAGGTACCATCGCTGCTATTTGCTGATGACCTGAAGCTGTGGAACATTGTCGATGTTTCTGGAGGTTCCTAAGCTATTCAGCGAGCCTTGGATAAGCTTTGGGACTGGTCCACTTTATGGTTACTGCCCATAAATCAGGCAAAGTGCTCCGTTCTTCGAATTGGAGGAGGTTGTCCTCCTACGAAGTACTTGATCGGTGGAGTCGAACTCCCGCGTGGATCTAGCCAGATTGACTTAGGCGTCGTACACTCTTCGGCTTTACACTCCGGCGACAACTGGAAGGAGGCCGCAAGCAGAGGTTTCCGCATGTTGTGATTAATACGACGTTCTTTCGGGGTCTTGACGGGCGGCATCTTTATGAGGCTGTTCTCGGCTTTCGTTCGGCCTCATCTGGAATACTGCGTCCAGGCTTGTCGGCCCTGCCTTGTCCGGGACAAAATGGAGCTAGAGAGGGTTTTACGAGCGGGTACCAGGTTAGTCAAGGGATTACGGAGACGGACGTACCCCGAGCGTCTACTTAGTTTGGGAATGCATTCAATGCACTACCGAAGGCTTAGAGGAGACCTAATCCTAACCTACCGTATCTTAACTGGGAAGGTTGGTCCAGATTTATCTTGGCTGCTTAGTCCCGCTAGGTTGTCTGTTCTACGCCGTCATTCGTTGAAACTGGACAAACCGCGGTCCGATCGGATTAGGGCGGAAATCCGACTGTCACGCCGAGTTATCGACCGCTGGGACATGCTTCCGGAAAGTGTTATCAGGGAATCTACGGTTAAGTGGTTTGAGCGGCATCTTGACGCTCTTGGGTGGCAACACCAAGCCTCTCCATTTTCCTGAGTAACTCGCATCTTCGTACTTCGATTTTCTTTTCTCTACTTTTCTTCACGCATTGGTATTATTTTCTTATTTAAAGTGCACTTCCTTATTCTGTACCTTCGATTTCTCTTCCCATCCTTTGCTTACTTCAAGTGACTGCCACAGCAGGGACTGCTAGGGCAGGAAACGTGGACACAAACTGGTTGGCCAGGGTGCGATGCGGGTGTTCCGTTTTAGATCCATCAATAACTGAGCACTTCAATTCCTGGCCTAATGATCCACTCAAGATGGAACACACACGGGATTCTCCTATCATTCCAGTCCCAGCTGAACTTGAACTTTGCAGAATAGTGACCGGCTGATAGCTTACCTGAACCATGCCTTTTCGTTAACGGTAGCTCAGCTAACTTGCACCTTTTGAATTTTTCTCTTCTTTTTATCCAAGGTTTTGCCACACAGCTACGTTTTTCCACCTCTAACTAACGTGTGTATTGATGATGATCACTCTTTTACTTGTACAGAGGATAAGGCGTCAGCAAGATGAAAATGCGCACAGCATGCCGTTCTGTTAGCATAACCGCACATGCTGCTGCAACCGCTTCCTTAATTCACATACGCCAGAGAAAGTCAACATAAACCAAAGGCACAAGAAATGATTGTTTTCATAAAATCAAGAAACTTACGACAGTGCGATGGACATTCGCGAATACAATGTAACGCGTTTACTGCTGCAAATGGCTTTCAATTGCAAAAGCCCGTGCTGTTCTCTCCTGGTCACCTGTAATGCGTATGAACAGTACATGGAATACCAGGAACATACATTCTGCAGAAAGCGCATTCATAAGTATCCTCAATATGATATGATGCGCAAGTTTGATGGAACCACCATGAGCACCTGTCAGACATCAACCAAGAGACATCGCTACCGCGCGTTCCAAAGTCCTCTTCCTGCAGACACAATTCCCAAGCATTTGTTGGAACCTGGCCACTTTCCCTCCCTTGTGCACGACGTTTGCTCTGCGTCCTGCATCTAGCGGTGGTAGTCGTCGGCAGCCGACGAAATTGCGTAGCGCACATTGCGCTGGTACCGGGAGCAGGATTTAAAACACGATGGATCAAGGGTTCATTGCGCGCACGTTTCTATGCCACGGAATCCCCATAGAAACCAACGTAGCGGAAGTTGACGGACCTGGGATGGTTTCCTGACTGCCTTTCATCATAATGTGGTGCTCATAGTTTGCCGACATTCCAACGGAGCCCGTGGCAATAACTTGCACCTCATTTTCACACTGACCTCCAAATAAACGTGGTAGGTTTGCCGTGCACAGCGGTATACTTTCAGAACACTTTGGAGTGTCGCAGCGCAGGTCGTAATCCAACTTAGCGGATAACATTCCCGAAAGCACGCAAAAAATCCAGGACTTTCAGATATCCCTCTGAGCCAAGGCTTTGGAAGTTCACATCGATTTCTCCAAGCACCACTTGCAAGTCACGAATCTTTGTGCGCCTGTCTATCACTCTGGGTGCACGTCCAGCTGCGGAGACCGTTTCACATTGACCGCAATCCAAGTTCTCTGCCGTTTCAGATTGTACCGCTGGATCAATCAACCATGGACATCCTTGAAGAACACGGTGGGCTTTCCGAGTCTCCTCCGCCGCTACGTGCAATATGTGACTGCAAGGCATTCGCCAATGACGATTAAAAGAACAGTCATAGTTACTGCCCTGGTGTATACAAACGCGGTAGACAGCATACCCGGATTCTGACACCACCCGGAACGGTCCGTCCGGAAGGACACCGATAATAGTCGTGCGCTGATAATGTCTCATCACCCTTTCACGAGCATATGCCGTCAATCTGCTTACAAGTTCTGATGCCGCAAATACATCGCCATGTGTATTACTTCGCATGCACTCCGTCTCTAACTGAGTGCTGTGAGGATCAGCCACACCTTTCGCACAATGGACGATCACCTCGAAAAGCGCCCGTAAGTAGAAACGCTCGCTCAAAGTCCGTTTAAGATGCATATTTTCATTCTCAACTAGATTAGTAGAATTGCATCCGAACATCATGACGTGCCGTAATTGATGCGCCGCCCAACAGCTCCACCATGGCATCCATGTTCTACGGAAATACTGAAAGCATTCCGTATTCCTCTGCCGAATGGTTTCTAGAATTCCGTGATAATGCGTCTCCTCAGGCGTGAATATCAGGTTCCTTAGCAAACGGATCAGAAAAGCCATTGCCGCTGGGTTCGCAACTGAGCTGATTGCACCGTCTGTTTGTCCCGTAACATGTGGACACGGCACAAAACCATGCACGTCTCCGGATACACCTCCCTGCAAGCGTTGATTGGTTGCGCTCATTTGTCTACCACATTAGTCCGCACGGATTCCTTGCTAGGAACCATTGCACGCATAGCTGTTACCTCCTCCAAATAACTCCGTCGTCTCAATTGGTAACAAGGCGTATAAATAACATCCCACCCCGTGACGTCAACGAACATGCAATGCCATAGCACGTAGCCCCCGTAATTAACCTTATGCGTCAAAGCAGTCAGTATAACTTCGCCGTACCTTGCAACCAACCTCCGAAAGCACGCAGGATAGATGAACAGAAATCGCACCTCCAACTGCTCCCTCATAACTGTACATAAACCTTCGCTTTCCGGCATGGTGATTACAAGTTCCACCTCATTAAATTGCTCCGCCTGACTCCGATGCCTCAGATGAAATAAATTCCGTCTGGTAATACGGATGAAATATTCCGTTAACAAGAAATTTCTGATTACACGTGCTTGGCGAAAAGAATTCATCAACTTTAATACCGCCGCTTCTTGTACCGCATTAAGCCGCCGATTAGCAGGACAAAGCCAAGAATACCCAAACTGGAACACATGCGAATGCTTCAAGCAGGCGCGGCCAACCTCATAATACCTGACTTTCAGCACCACAGAAAATCGAGCCTTGCTGTTGTAGCACCTATAACTATAAGATTTAACAGCCGTCAAATTAGCATGCACCTTACCGTTTCCCTTGCACATTCTTACGCTTGCTATGCACACATCGATATTGAATGAATCGATAACGTTAACCATCAGGGAGATCTTTTCCAGTCCTTTGCTCATGACCCGTTGCATTATCCCCGTGCATCTATAAAACGAACTTTCAGTTTCTATTTGGAACCCCATCAAATCACGTTGGAAACCCTCAATTGCCCGTAACCACCAGTTATCATGCAACGAAATCTGCGGTATCATCCTGCCGGGCCGTTTGATTGCACTATGAGAAAATTGGGTTGCTTTAGGGCGTTCTGTTGTACAAATGGTACACAGCAACGATGTTACCTAGCGACGTTGCCAAGGAGGATGAGTGCACCAATAGCTGGAAATAGCTGGAAAGTGTGGAGGAAATTGGATTGTGTATGAATTGTGATACTATAGAAATGGTTACGGGTAAGGGTGCATTTATATGATGTTTGTTTTATCAAATCGGTGGCCATCCTTGTTTTCTCTGCTAGCAACATGCTTGTGGATGTTGGTGAGCTGTTCAGGTCTTTGGCTATGGGGAATTAAGAAATTGTTGAAGACATTGAGGAGGACGTTTTCAGATTGAAACTGCGACTTGTTTTTCCCGAGTTTCCTCCGTGTCTGCTGCGGCGTACAAACTTGGAAAGTGGAAGCAGTTGCCGGATGCGGATAGCTACGGTTACATCCTGTACCCTCGCGTCCATTGTCAACGTTCTGGATCGCATGGCAAGCGGTAAGTTAATAATTATGCAATGTAAACCGACGCATGTGTATACAAATTGTACAAATACAAGGCGCGATTCTCGGTGGTTGTGAAGGAGGGTAAGTATGTCATAGGAAGTTACTTCATGATCCATAGTCATGATTTCCAATTGGGTAACCGCTGGCTGTATGCACGGAACCGTCGGCTGTCACAGCGGCAGGAGAAGTAGATGCTGTGTTTGATGGACAGTTTTCATGGCAGGCCTGATTTGAGGCGCTTCATGTATCAGGAGTACGACAAAAGTGTAACCCTTGTGGGCCTGAGTAATCTGCGCATCCGTCATCGAAATAGAACGTCATGTGAAGTGTCTGAGGTGGCAAAGATGTTGGAAGTTCACGGTGTCTGCTGATTGGTGTCTGAGGGTAGCGAGATTCGTTATGTTAACCACTCCCTATATGTAGTCCGTGGCATGGTTAAGCGTTATGGGGAGGTGGTATTGTGCGATGCGACACACCAGTTAAATTATGGTGGGTACATTTTGTGGCATTGCATGTTCGTGGACGTCACAGGTCCAGGGATTTCTTTCTTCTACGCCATATTACCGAATGAGACGTCCTATAACTAAGGGCTAGCGGTGGAGGCGATGCGGGAGATGGTGCCTAGCAGCATACGTTGCCTTACGGTGGTGATGGATAAATGTGCTGCTCAGTTGCGGGCGTTTCGACGTTTGTATCCCAAAGCGAAAATTGTGTTTTGCAGGTACCATGTTAAAGTGGACTTAGCTAGACATTGCGGTCGCTTACTTGGGATACCAGATGCTCACCGAATCCAGTTACGCGCGTGGCTTCATAACCGGGTACATACTCGTTATGCTTGGGTATTTGAGCGATTATTGAACGCGATGCGACGTTGCAATCCGGAATGCTACCGGTATTTGTGCGCAACTTGGCTCCAACACGCGGACTCTTGGGAGGCTCACATACAAAGGGATACTGTGCTTTTTGGATGCCATACGACAAACAGGGTGGAGAATGAAAACAAGCATCTTAAAGAGTATTTGTCGGAGGGGTCCCCCTTGCTCCCTCTGTTCACCTGCGTCTTTGATAGGGTAAGCAGTATCGTGCACGAACCAAACAGCATACTCGCTATGCGTTGCATGAGTGTTGTTTCTATTCCATCGGAGGTATCCTCAGTGGTTTCGGTTTTCGCACAGCTCAGCAATTTCGCAGGGAATATCTTCATAGCCCATTTTCGTGCATCCACCGTTCTACGTTGTCGGTCTGATGGGCCCCACTGGTTAGTTGGCTGTCATCGTTCGAAAGTGCGTCGGGTATACATAATACATACATAATAATACATACATAATAAGCGGCAGTTTATGCGATTGTGAGTTCATTCGGCAGTGGCGGCTCCCATGTGCTCACATTTGTCATGTGCCGACACTTCACGGACATTCCGCGGAGGACATACTACATGGATTTCGGTGGATTGCACCCTGGCAACCTCCCGCAAGTACCTCACACTGCGTTCCGGGGGATGGTGGTGTGCAGCTTCTAGACCGTCAGGCCGCGGATAACAATGCGGTTGTAAGCCGTACCATAAAACTGCGCAAGACGCAGGAGGTGTCAGACATCGGCACGCAATCGTGCAGCTACGGATAGGAGAACTTCTACTGGGGCTTTGAACTTCTTGAAAATGGTTGATGGTGCAAGCAACAGAGTTGAATGACGTCCGCCCCGTAATTTCAACGCAAACACAGGTTCCATGCACATCCACAGCATGGTCCCGGAAGCGTAAATTGCCCCTTAAGTGCCGCGTGATGGAAGTGAGCCCCAGTAAGAGTGCTCTAAGTGGCAAAGATTTCCGGAAGCTTCGCACAACCACATCATCCTCCTATAGGGTGCCCGTGAAACGGAAACCGGATACGCAGGAAGGCGGTTCCGAGGACCTATGTGAAGTTTGTCAGCGGGAGGATGATGTGCAAGGTCGCCGGGGACGCCGTGCAGTGGGTAATGTGCAATGCGTGCTCCCTATGGTACCATGCTTCTTGTGTGTGTTATGCTAGTGACGAGGAATTCCTTTGCTCGTCTTAGTGTCCGGTTAACTTACAGAAACGGCCTTGGTAGACACGTCTTGCAGGTATGCCGCATTTGCACGCGCATCCATTAGGCCCTTTGTGGTTATGGCGAACGTCATGACCGTTTCCGTTGATGGAAATCCGTGTAAATGGGAAGTAAACAATGTGCCATCAGAGCCGTAGCTGCGCTGCACTATTATGCGCCCGTAAGTTTCCCGTGCCCCCTAATGAACCATGATTCAGGTCCGCACCATGGGGCTCTCATTTCCACAGCGCAACCTCCCTGCCACGGAATGTGTTCCAATGTACCCAGGACGTCACGTGATGCTTGCGTGATACGTAGCCACAGGTTGCGTTCCATGTCCTTGATAACCTCTTTTAGAACCACGGATACGTACGCCGCAAATTGCCGTCATACTGCACCATGCCACGGAGCATCCTGTCAGGTGCTGCCTCCGCCATGTGATGTCTCCTTGCCACGTACTCACAGGTGCTTATTTTTTCAACATAACTTCCCTTTCAGAGCCTCTGTGGTATGCGGTGCACCTAGCCTTGCGACTTGACACCGGCACTAAGCCGCCTCCCACCTATCGCCTCCGCCATTTGATGCATTATCCGTACGTAGTCACAGGTACAATTTCTTTCCCATGGGGACTTCCCATTCAGAGGGAACGTGATATGGAGGACAGTACCGACGCTGTAGACTATGTTGGGCAGTTGCAACAGTGGTAGGTCACGTGCCTCATATGGTGTACATCCAGCAGTAGTTAAGCCTCTGGATTATAGCCGTCAGTGTGCTGTAGTGGGGTTATTCAACCAGTATTTAAGAAGGCAAGCTGTTGCGTGATTGCAAGGAGGCGACTGTGTTGCCATTCACAACCGGGTTCGTAGTCGGTGCCTCTAAAGTATCGACCTGTTAGTTTGACCAGCGTCATGCTGAAGCGCTTGGAAAAGGTTATAAGGAACAGGATATGTGAGCACTTGACTGCGCACAATCTAATAACAGCGGAATGGCGTGGGTTTCTTACAAATAAGTCTTGACTTACCGCTTTATTGTGCTGTTCAGACCAGATTACCCGAGGTCTTGATAGCGCTATGTCGGTAAAGGCGTGCTATATGGACTTCAGTGTGGCCTTTGACTCAGTGAATCATCCATTTTTAAATGAGGAGCTGACGTGATTTGGATCGTTTCCTCAACCATTATTATCGCTCTCTACATTATTTTGTCAACGGACGTTCAGATTCAGGGTTGGGAAAACGAGTTTCAGTGTCCCCGAACGACAAGGCCTTCTAACCATTTCCAAACCCATGTACCGTTGCCAGTCTTGAACAGCAATTTGCAATCACACTTCGTGCGTCTTTCCATCGCAGGTACCCTGTAAGGATGCTCCACGGAAATGTACCGCCACTTGTTTGGGAGATCCGTAAACCATTTCTCAGTGCTCTCGCTTCGTGGGTAACGAGCCATTAACCAGCTCACCCGCCAAGTCGGGAATATTTGTGAATGGTTTAAGCATCATACGTAATCGGTGCCTCAACTTACCGTCGTGCGGTTTAATACGCCATTGCATTTGGCCGCTAGGACGGATAACGTCACTGTGTATCTATCATGCGGTAACGCTAGCGGTGAACGCTTGCGAGAGTACCGTCCCATTTAGCAGAGAGGAGACATGGACTTTAACGAAACACCTCGCAGTACCACAGGTTAGTAACCTGTGGTGAACAAGGCATTCCTACTTGTCGCGTGGATTTGTTCCACCATGCACTGTTCCTTTTTAACACCATTATACAATGACAGCCATAACATTACTTCCCCGGCTTCATTTCAGCGTAATTATCTCTATATATTTTACGTCTGCTCCCGTTCATGAAGGATGTTTCACTTCCGCCTCAGCATTTGGAATCATAAGGGTAGGGTAATGCAGTGCACTGCACTGCTGACTTTCCACCTCATGGTGTGATTCCTTGTTTCCTCGCAATCACTCATCATGCATGGTAATAGGGAATCGCAGTCCACGGTTTTGACGTAAGCTCTCACTCTGCCGGAGCTACGCGCATATGATGATCGCATAATATTCACATATTTCTCAGGGACACCTTTCCCTTAGTTGACAGTCCCAAACTGCATGTCTGTCCACCGAATCAACTGCACCTTTGATATCGAGGAACAGGGCAACGGTGGTCCGCCAATATACGTCACGGTGCTCCAACGACGGACGCAAGTTGAAGATGCGGTCAATGCATCCACGACCTCGACGAAATCCACCTTGCTCTTCACGAATCCTGGTTTCACGGTTGCCAGTCAGTAGGTAAAGGATGACAGAAGCAAGCATTTCGGTGGCGATGAAGCTCAGACTGATTCCTCTATGGCTGCTGTATTACGATCGTGAGCCTCCTTTGCAAATTGGGACTAGGACGGAGCTGCTTCAATCGGTTCGAACAGTTTTCTGCTCCAACAGTTTGACTAGTAAATCGCGTAAATCATCAACAAGCGCAGGTCCCCCGAATTTGAAGAGGGTTGAAGGAAGATCCTCAAGTCCCGCGGCTTTATTTAATTTCCACAGTTTCGGTTCACGTCGGACTTCTGAGCGATAGGGTGGATCAAAAGGAACAGCCCACGAAGCAGGACGATCAGTGGCCGGCGAGAAATCTACGCATGTCGACCGAGTAAATTGCCTTTTAAAGAGTAGAGCCCAAAGCTCTAAGCATTTGGATAAGTTGTGGATAGGCTGTCCACGCTAGTCACGTGTAGTTTCACTAACACCAGTTCTCCCAATTGCCGTAACACATGTTCCAGTTTGATAAGTAGCAGCACGCGCACTAGCCAAAGGTTGATGGTGTGTGCTGCAATACATTCTTCGCTTACCCGCGCTTCAAAAACGTAAGGTTGGCGCTTTCGCATTACATCACCCAGGGTCCTTCTTCCCCACTTGCCCACTTCCTTTCTGCACGATGGCACCGAGTCCCCTCCACGTACAACAGCGGCCATGTGATGCATCATTGATACATATCCGCAGGTAACATTGATTTTATATGATAACTTCTCTTTCAGAGCCACAGCTATATGCGCCGCCCCTTGAGTTCCCAGCTAACACCGCCACTAAGCCTCCTCCAAGGTATCGCCTTGCCATGCCATGCCATACCATCTGATGCTTCACGAGGTCCTTTTATCTCCATTGCGTACATCATGCATTTATCCTCATGCATCAGTTGTTTCACTTACCCTGCTGATCTTCCTCATATTTGGCGGCTGCGATACCTCACTGACGCACGGAAGTTTTCAGTGTACAAGTTTCCCTCCAACGCTCCCATTTACCTGCATCCGCAAGCTGGTAACCGTACCTTCCAATAACCCCGCACCGTCAGTTACCCTACGCCAAAAAGGTAAGTCAATAATAAACACCCTAAATAATGCCGGGTCTCTTCATTTCAGTTACCTTGGGAAGTAGCCGCAAGCCATTTCTCAGTGTTCTCGCTTCCTGGGTAACGCGCCTTTAAGCAGCTCACCCGCGGGGTCGGGAATAGTTGTGAATGTTCGTACCTCATATGCCACCGGTGCAGCAACTTTTCGTGCTGCGTTTATAAAGCCATCTCGTTTTCCCCAATGAAGAATAACGTCACCGTGTATCTTTGACGCAATGAGGGTTGCGGTACACGCCTGCCAGAGTACCAATCTCACTTACCAGAGTTGAGGCATCAACGTCAAGGAAACGCATTGCAGTACCACAGGTTATTAACCTCTTGTGCACGTCACACCTACTTGCCGCGTGTATTTTCTCCCATGGACTGTTCCGCTTTAACACTGCTATACACCGACAGGCATAAGGTTTTCTACAGGGTTTCCTTTCAGCGTACATATCTGGGTATTGTACGTCACGTTTCCCCGTACATGTTTGGGGAACCGTAACGTCTACCATGTCAATGTGCGTATCGTTGCGATAGCCATGACGCCATACACGTCAGCCGTTAGCCATTGCTACAATTACGGCGTTAACCAGCATGCCCTCCTTACATCCACATGTACCCTTTCTAAGTGCCCCTTATTACTGCGTTCAAGGGTCTTCACAAGTTCACTCCATCAGCGTGCGCATCTCGCGTTCCCTATACATGCCTCATTTCCATGCCTTGCTATTCATCGCACGCTTGCCTAGCTGTTAGGGAACTTTGTATTTTGTACACAGATATATGGTTCTTGCTTGAAGGGAAAGGTTACACGGGCATGATGTCCGGGTCACCCTCCAATATTGGTTCCGTGCCATACGCCTGGAGCGCAGCAATGCTCAGCCTCCGCATTCCGTGTGCTTTAATCCACGTAATACAAAATGCTCGTGTTCCTCTTTGAAGGAGTGCGGGCCGGCTCCGTTGATGAAAGCTGCACCCATCCAAATGCCTCCAGGGCTGCTTCAATTGGGTCTGCGCTGCATAGGCGGTGTGTCGTTGTAGCTGCTGGTGGTGATGCTTTGAAGGTAAGCGGGAAGTAACTGTAATTTGGTAAATCTGATTAAGTGCAAAAGGAATAACTGCGATGACAAAGGCAGCACTATGTGCATGGTGGATAAAATACATAATAAGATGTACAAAGTGGATAAGGACTTACGAATAGCAGACATTTTCTATTACCGTAGTAATGTGTATATAAATGCGTAATTGGAAATCAGCATGCCCTGAATAGCATTTATTATTGGTGTTAGTGAACGGGAATATTTACTTGTGCAAAATCTGTGCTGGTATGTCTAATTTGTTGCGAAGTACTAAGCAAATAGGAATAATTTGGAACTTCTTCATATGCCCAGATAAATATGCTAACTGCATATAAAAAGGCATAAGTTCATGCCGGGTGCTAAAATATATATATATATATGTATATATATGTAACCATATATAGGTATATATATATATAGGTTTGTGTATCGTTGTATGTATTATCATGTACCGTAATGTAATGTACGTACGTAGCTGTGGATGATTCTATACATATAAATGTTCATGTATGCATAGGCATACGTATATATATGCCATATATAAATACTTCCACATATATATGTAAACATATATATGTATATATATATATATACATCTAAATATATATATCCATATCTAGATATGTAGCATATTAAGACGGATGCATATAATTATATATATATATCTTTCAGAATCAAGCATAAAATTAGCCCTTTATATTTGCAATTTACATGTTTATCTGGGCGTATGAAGACGTTCCAAATCAAACGTAACAAATTAACGTAACAAATTAAACGCAACCAACTACACCTACCAGCAGAGCTCTTGCACAAGTAAAATTCCCGTTCACTAACACCAATAATAAATGCTGTTCAGGGCATGCTCATTTCCGGTTACATATTATTATACACAGCATTACGGTAATAGAAAATGTCGGCTATTCGTAAGTCCTTATCAA
>OX104067.1:98720538-98754471 GCA_944474145.2 Dicrocoelium dendriticum | reverse complement strand
GGGACCTTAGTAAATAACGACTGGACGTCCACGGAGCACATAATCTTGTCGGCTAGGCTGACTTGGTCTAGGTCTTCGATTATTTCAAAAGAGTCTTTAATGCTATGCAAATTGTAGTGCTGCCTCAGTGGCGCAAGGATCCGAACTGACCAGCGAGCCCATTTTTGCTGCGGGGAATTTACCATCGACAAAAGGGGTCTTAGTGACATGCCCTGCTTGTGAGTTTTTGGTAACCCGTACAGGTGTGGTGTCGAGAACCGCTTGGCTTCAGGTGCTTGTAGGTGGTTTCATCAATTACACGATGTAGCAGAAGCGTTTCAAGGTGTCGGGTTTAGATTTCATCTCATGAATTGTTAGCCAGAGTCTACAAAATGCAATCAAACGGTGTCTTGCCAAACTCCCAACCAATGGATTTATGGATTTATACGTTTAATACGCGAACATCTCCACCATTCCACATTAGTCTATGGTGAGTCCACCACGACGCTTTTCACTTTATCATACAATTCACTTTCATAATAATTTCCATCCCGCGGGACTTGTTAAGCAATGCTTTTTTACCCGTAATAAACCATTGTTCCATTGTAAGTTTGGTGATTAGGCCTGCCAGTCGGCAGTACCGGTCATAGCTACACCGGCGATTATTGCTCCTTTACCCGATACTGACATTGATCTAGATGTGGGTTGGAACGCGCCTTGGCCAGAGTAATGTACGGAAGTAGTATCAGTTTCTCACCAGAAAACGAATAACGGCCGACCTAACATCCGTCGGCGCGTCCACACACCTGACTTCCTTGATACTTGTGGTCTACTACAGACCGATAAACTAGATTGTACACGAATGTTTATGACCTCTTCAGTAAGCTGGCCGAACTGAAAGACCGCCAAGTTTCCCAAAAATATGAGATCATCGGCATCAAGAAGAAGTGGTTATACACTGAAATGACGGACGCTGAAATTTCGCTACCTGATATTTCACTCATTCGGGACGACAGACTGACAAAAGGAGAAAGTCTAATTCTGTATTACCGAAGCGACTTAGAGTGCAAGCTCACGAAGGCTTCAGATTCGCTGATTCCTGATTCGCTTTCGTGCCGCCTGCAGTCAAATGGCAGAGGCACTTGACTTATAACCTTGGTATACCGTCCCCTAACTGTATCTGAAACGGAATACCAAATTGCGACTGCTCTACGGCGAACTCTAACAGGAAGTTACACTCACGCCTTGACCATGGGTGACTTCAATGTGCATTGTTTAGAAACCCGTGCCAATAGCGGAGAACAATTTGAAGCCGATGTGCAGGAGCTTGTAACCAGTGCTCCGCATTTTAATCATATCACTTCGTCCACACTGTTCAGAACAAGTACAAGGCCATCTGTGCTTGATCTTGTGTTTACCAACGAAGAACATATGATTGATGCGTTGGTTGTAGACTGCCCGTTAGGTCTCAGTGATCATGCGGTTGTTAGTTTCAACTTAACCCTATGCAGAACACGGAGATGCGAACCATGAGACGGCGCGAATCATTACACGCTAGAACCGATTAGCCCACCTGGTCAGTGCCACAATCTAGTCGTTTCTCGCCGAAGACCCCCGGATGTCTACCGGCTGGAGTTCGTAAACAAATTAAATCGGCTGGTTAGGGATGCTTTAGAGACAAAAGTTTGCAAGCCGTCTGAAACAGTTATTTACGTAAGGAGTAGCACTCGAAAATTGCTGGCAGTACGCAACGCATCGTGGCGAGATTATAGGTTATGACTACCACCAGAAAGCTGCGATAACTACATAGCCCAAAAAACCACTGCATTCAACTGCTCAGAGTGGACAAAGCCGCGCATCAGCAGAACATGGCAGAAAACTACAGTGTTGTATATGCACGTCGGTGGTCAAGGAAGGTGAGGCAAGGAGTTCTGCCACTCATGACGGCTGATCGCTCAACACGAACGGACACAGAAGTAGCAAACGCACTGCAGTTGCAATATGTCCCAACCTTCCAGAGGGTATTACCATCAGGAGATCCTCCAGATTTTATTACCTTGCCGCCGGGACCCACTCACATCTCCTTTACCATCGAAGCTGTCTTGGAGAAGCTGACCAATCTACGCAAACGCAAACCCCCAGGTTTCGATACTGTTCGCCCAGTGGTACTGGAAGCAGCAGTGGCGGAGCCACTGGCTCAGCTTTCCAGCGCTGTTTAGACCAGAACCAAGTTCGTGTCATGTTGAAGCTTGGAATAATAACACCCATTGACAAAGGTAGAAACAGACCGAGGGTTCAAACTACCGTCCAGTTTTTCCTTCTCACTATACTGTCCAAGGTGATGGAATCCATCATATCCGATGCGCTGTTGCGCCATGCGGAAAACTCTGACATGATTAGTTCTGTGCATCACGGCTTCCGTCGAAATCTATCACGCACAACGAATTTGCTAATAACACGGAGTAACTGGACCCAGTCAGCTGACGCTGGAGAGGATGTTGATGCGATCTACCTGAATTTCTCCAAAGCTTACTAAGGTCTAGATCTTCGGATACTCCTTTCCAAGCTACAACGTTACGATATCGGTGACCTTCCTCTAAGCTGGCTCGCCAACCTTCTCCTTCAGCGTAAATTGGTGGTCAGAGTTCGGAACTCCTTCTCTGACCCCATACAACTTCCATGTGGTGTGTCTCAAGGCTCTGTGCTGTGTCCCCGATTGTTTTTGGTGTTTCTCAACAACCTCACACAGGCAATTGCATCTAACTTCCTGCTGTTTGCTGATGACGTCAACTTTTGGCGCAAGGTTGGGGGGAATATGACAAGCAACTGTTTCAGAGTGACTTAGACAAGACACGTCAGTGATCCATCCAACATTCACTGCAGTCCCACGTGAGTCAATGGAAGGCTGTCTCCATACGACACCAGAGCAACCACTGTTACAGGCTCAGAACGCATGTGCTGCAGCGAGCTGCCAAGGAACGTGATTTGAGCGTACTGGTTCAGGATGACCTGGTTTGTACCAGGCAATCCACGAAAGCCTCCAACACTGGTAACCAACATGTGGGACTGTTACGACGGGCGTTCGAACACATAGGTCGCTCTATTTTCCGGCAGATGCTTAATGCATATCTTCGTCCTCAGGTCGAATATGCAATTTAAGCCTGACACCCATGGTTAAAACACGATCTTAGTGCATTGCAGCTGTCCCATCGTCGAGCATCAAAGTCCGTTACTGGAATGCACTATCTTCCATACAAGGAAAGGCTAGAACTATTGGGGGTACTCAGCGGACGTTACCGCTACTTACGAGGTGACTTGATAATGGTGTACTTATTTCTGCACGATCCACATCATATGTGCCGCTCTTCACTGCAACTCAGCGGTACTACTCGATTGAGCGATCACCCACTAAAACTGGCTGAACAGTACATCCGCCTGGATCACCGCAGAAATTTCTATTCCGTCCACGTTTGTCACCCGTGGAATGCTGTTCCAGAATCGGTCATTTCTGCACCATCACTATCCATATTTAAAAGACGTATGGGTGACTCAGTTACTCACCTACACTGTTACCTAGTACTACATCCCCATCCCACTCCTGGACGATACTTTGGATTTATCTGCTGTTACGTTTGAGCTGTGAAACTACACGGATCAGGGGACTAGTGCGAAACAAACAATAAGTCCCTCTTTTAAGTGCAACTAACTCACGGCTTGTTATTTTTCGATAACCATGCAAAACCACCCAACGGGACATGTAAAGTATTGCTTCTTAACCCGTGTAAATTCATTGTTCATTGTTTAAATATGAGAGTGCGTAGCACCCTATCTGACCCGATAGAGGTGCAATGTGGTGTCCCACAAGGCTAGGTTTTAGGACCAAGGCTTTTTATTGTCTTCATTAACGACCTCGTTGGAGTCATCAATTCACATGTTTTACTCCTCACGGACGACCTCAAAATCTGGCTGGCTATCAGGACGATAAAAGACAACACGACACTGCAAGGTGATCTTGAGAGGGCTCACGGTTGATCAGTTCAGAACATGCTGGATTTCAACACCGCCCGATGTGGTGTATTGAGCAAACGCCACCAGGTAACACCTTTTGCAACGTGTATCTCATGAACATTGCCTTGGAATGCTCATGCGGGCGGATCTCGGTTCCTCAACGCAGACCGAAAAAGCAGCAAGAAACCTTACTCAACACTTGGATCCCTTGTGGAGAGCGTTTGGCTGGTTTGAGCCCACCATCCTTTCACAACTGCTCAACGCTTACGTGAGGCTATATGTTGAATACGCCAACCCGGTCTGGTACCCCTGACAAAAGCATGCTCTTACTGCTCTTGAGAATCCACAATGAAGAGCAACAAAAGTTGTTAAGGGCCTGACTCCCTTACCAGCATAGACGACAGTCCCTAGGTAATTTTGGCGGTCAATACCGTTGCGTGCATAGTGATGGTGTTTTGGTGGTTCAGATCCTAGAGGATCCAAACCAAGGATGTTAGTATTTAGTGAAATTAAGTCACCACCACTTACTACGAGGCTATCATTTGGATTTAGCCGCACGGTACAGCCTACTGGTGTGAAGCCGGCATTTTTCCCACTTCGTGTGTCCCAGTGGTGGACGCTCTCCCAAAATTTCTCCTCGCTGCTGCATTGACTGAATTCAAAATTCAAATTGATGAATACTCGAATCATATGCACTACAAGACAGTCAATTTTACGGAGACACCATGACAAAACCAAACTACGTGCACAAATAACACTTCAGTGAGTCCACCGAGATGCTTTACTTTTGTTTTTGCTGAAATATTCATATCCTGTTTTCGCTCTTTACCTGCGGGAATTGTCAAACTATTGTTTCCCCGTGATAAACCCAGTGGTCCAGTACTCCATTACTCGTATGTAAATACCGGTTTTTAGGTGAATTCGGAGATGGAGATACGTTAAAAGCTGGCTCAGCTATAAGAAGAAAATTCACGAACGAAACTTATTGATCCGTTGCATCGAGGTCGATGCATCAGCAACCGGAACACTCTGCTAGGACAAATAACTACCCTTCAATAGTCATTCTATGCTACATGTATTTCTAGCCACTTATAATGTAATCTGAAAGGTCAAAGGTGAAATGAGGTTTTGACGTGAAATAAAAATTTGGCTATCCACCAGCAATTGCTTAACATTCAAAGGTACTATTTTGCTAGTTGTATGGTGAAGAATAGAACTTGTATGGACACACAGTAGTGATAAGAGTGAATAGAGTAACGGAGACGGAGGCATGCAGGAAATGAGGAGCTCCGCTGCCCGGTTCAATATTTAGGTTCTGCTTGAGGTTTTCCCCCTCCAGCCATTGGTTCGATACTATTGCCCACAAGACAGCTGAAGAAAAGTTTTGTACCTTATGGATTCTGTCCATCCTTTAGAGCGTTGTGAGGTACAATTATATGAAAAGTATTACTCCAGCGTTCAATGGATATTCAACCGAGCTTTCCTACTGTAGTTTATGGATCATGTGGAGAGCTCACTGCGTGCTAGTTTGGTCATTGTTAACCTGTTATATGGACTTACACTGACCAAGTGGAAGGCACACACACCACAGGACCCAGCTAGATGACTGGTCACATAAAGTCGGAAGATAAAACTGAAAACCAATCATTCTAGGCTCATGAAAGTAATTTAGCTTCCTACGATTGCAATATTTCAAAACCAGACAATGTATATCCGATGGCAGTTAGACTGTTAAATTCATAGCTTGGAGGGAATGACCACATTATGCGCACTGTTAGAACGGTTCATGAGAAGATGAATGCATAATCCATCTTTCATGTGTAGTAAACTTATAAGCAAAACTTTGTACAGTGTATTTTACGTTCAAATATGGTAAACGCAGTCAGGATGCGTGCAAAGTTGACCTCTACATTCATTATTGAAAATCCGCTTAGGAATAAAGCCACCGAGATAATAGCTATTCTTCGTTCTGGTTCCAGAGTTAGTGAAAAGGTAAAGGACTATGTGCTGCACGGCATGAATGTGTGCATATCTGAAGTAATCTGTGAATTAGCCACTGTGTCCAGCGATATAGAGATGGCGGAAGGCATGTGATAAAAGTGACGTAGGATTTGAAAGATGCTACAAGCTAAATGGAAGCAAACATAGAAGCATGTATCTGCGCAACCAGGCTTTTGTTTGAACCGCTAGTCAGAGACTTCTCACAAACAGAAGACACGATGTAAATATCAGCCGATTTCAAGTGCTAATAGGGGCAGCATGGTAACGTACCATGTAGTTATTTATCAGTCAATTCTGAATGTAAATTTCGACGATTTTGTAAATCATTTAGTATCTCAAGACACGTAAGGATGCATGTGAACTGATAGACAAGAGTACAGCATCACCGCATAAGCGACAGAGATCCGCTCACTCTATTTACGCTGATCCCCCGCCCTTAGATCTATTTTTCAGGTTGTGCTATTTCCTATTCTGCAAAACGTCTTCTAATTTATATCCACTGAAAACCAGTAGTACAAAAGATTCTTGTGTTGAAGATCCGGATGCATCCAGGAAAGTGACTGTAGTACTAGTGTAAGCATACAGCCTGCCACTGAAATTTGAAATCAATTCACCTAACGGAAGCGGTATATTTTATTGGGGTCTGTACGCCAGCACCGTTACGCCTTGCAGCAACTCAGTGGGTTTGATTTACAAGAGTTGTTTGTTGGATCTGAATGCAGCAACAACTGCATCCTGATTCCAGCAGAATGGAGTAAGCATTTGCATATATTCGGTAGCACCATAAGGATACCGATACGGATTCTATTCTACCTTCTCACGGTGGAATCTTGATCCCCACTCTTCAAAACACTTTATCGTTCTAAAGTCTCTGCTGTTTTCTTCAACACAATAAACTGATCACTAAACACCTTATGTGGATTCCAAATGGGTTTATTTCGGGCCACTAGAGAATTTGCACTAATCACAATGTGCCCGAATTCTGAAAATTGTAATAATGCTCAGAACAAGAGGTTCGCTCGATCCACTAATTTGTGCCACAACAACAGCTAAGCTGTGCGTAATTGTAGCTTGCCCGTGTAAACTTAGTTATAAAAGCAAAAACACTTTTCTCATCCTCTCAGACCGAAAGTGAATTCAGTAGCCCGTACTTCAGGTATTCTCCCTCACCGGTTATACTGTTCTCCTGTCAGCACCTCTGGACGGCATCAGAAAGACTAAGCCATATTGGTATGATCGACAAGGCACATTTCTTGATGCCGCAGGTTTGCCAGAAAATCTCCACTTAAGTTGCTCCTTTCTGGACACAGTGATGCCTGCAATAGCTTTCCTTTCCAATGTTCTAAATGGCCGATATTATCGAATGCATACTGAGTTTCCAAAAACACTGTCCTTTTCTTCTACGCACACAAAATATGAATTGAGCTAATCGTAATACTGCCATAGTTTATCTATCACATTTGCTTATTGACCCAACGGAAGTCATAAACATGCTGCGCGAGCGGTTGTTGGAGTCAAAGTTACGCATCCGTTTTAATTTTCTCCCCACCTTCGTAATGTTGTCGATCAAGCCTTATCTCGGCTCTCGCTTCACTCGCAGTTGTCGTTCCAATGTTTCTCACCTATTCTTGTGCTTGCGCTCTTTCGAATCAGTTCGACGAACGCCACTCAGGGCTCCCTACCTCTTAGATCTAACTTATGTGCCTCATTATGTTGCTCCAGTTCTCAGCTTTTCCACCTTTCTGCCGAGATCAACCTGTAAAATCGCATCATTCCTGAGTTTGTTAGGTACAATTTTAATCACATTCGGAAGAAGAAGCTGAGAACTCTCAAATGACCCTGCAACCATCCCTACAAACAGCAGTATGACAAAGCTACGGGAACATTCGCGTCGCTCGTCCACTTAACTTCGCATCCGATACACTTAGGGACGCGTGTTAACACCCACTTGCATAGTCGCGCAACGCGAATCGCTATATACACGCCGAGTCTTCGTGTGCATGTGTGTACACGAACTCGAGAAGACCGATCGCTGAATCCGGAAATCTGCGCGCGACCGCGAGAGAAAGATGTAGTAACATAGCCACTTGTCTCAGCAAACTGACTGTGGCGCAGGAACAATCAACCTAGAGTTCAGCGTTGGACTAACCATCAACATACGCAAGTGACCTGACGGACGCGAGTGGCCGACCCGCAGTGCCTAAGGGCACCTGTGGAACGTGCAATAAAAGGGTCAAAATAAGAATTTCGAATCCAAACTACTCCATCTTTTTCCATGCCAAGGGCGGGAACATCAAGCCAAACAATTTAAGTTACTCTTCAGCAGGCCAGACATTTTGGTTCTGCATGACCGTAACTGCAGTCACAGAAGTATGAAAGTCTTGCAGACGTGTTTGAGAAAATTTTGATTATAAAATAGCTTCAGTAGGAACATGCATAGTATAATGTCTGACAGAGGCCTATCCACCGAACTCCACTGCAAGCCTATTCGCACGATGTTACACTAATAAAGTGACTTCACCAAACACCACCACTACTACAAAGCGCTCAATCGTTCCCGAACACTTCACCTCTAGCCCATCTAAAAGCATTTCTCCCATACCCATTTCCTCCCACCAGACTTCGGCATAACTCAGGAAACAAGCCAATATCAGTAGCAGCTGGGCCGTAGACGAATGCAAGAGCCCACAAAAATCGGCAGGCGCGGTTCTATAATTGGTACCAAATTTTCGGAGTCAAAAGCGAATTCGTGGAAAGAGAAACAGGTAAATGAGATGTAGGACATCTTCCAACATTTTGTTGCATAAGCTTTGCTAGAACATTACCCTCTAATCAGCTGACGAGCCACCAGCTACATCGACCATCATTCAAAAGCTCCATCCTACATATAATCGATCATCGAATTTTGAACAGTCTACTATATAAACGGCAACAGCACTACAAGGTTTCCTCTGTTATTCTGTGCATAATAGGTGGGATCATTGAAAGCCGTGTAGATTTCCCAACTCGGGAAATGAACAAGTCAGCTCGTAATGGCGACGACGCAAGCTGGCATAGGCGAGCCAAGTCGCCTCTTTTACTTGAGGGACGTAAGATCTCGCATGCACTTCCTCGCATACCCTGGTGCCCAAGTCAGTGTAGTTCCCCCACGTCCGGAGGATCTGAAGTACTGATCGGTATACAGCCTAGAGGCAGTAAACGGCAAGCCAATCCGATCCTGTAGAGAACGTGCTATTACGCAGAATCTTGGTCTCCGTAGGCCTTTTCCTTGGCTTTTCATTGTAGTTAAAGTGCCAATTGCAATACAAGACCACGATTTCTTTCAGCATCATGGCCATATCGTAGATCCCAAACGCTGTTAGATAATCGATGGACTAACGCAACTACCACAGGCTGGCTACAAATGTTCCATTATGTCTATAAGTCCGCTGCTTATCTCACCTCAAGCCCTTACAATGTATTTGGATCTGTTACGATAAGTTACCAGCATAAAGAAAGCCCGGATATCAACCTAGTGATATCAAGCACAAGATTGTTAGTATGATAACGACAGCAGGTAGTCCGGTTTTACATCGAGCACGGCGATTAGCGCCTGATAAACTTTCAGTAGCGAAGGTCAAATTCGACGATAGACGTCCATCCAGCAGTATGTGGGCATCGTCCTTACATACGGTTCCGAAGAACAAATCTGGAGATTAGAGACCATGTGGGGAACATCGGGGACTGAACGCTATCACTGTCCCAGACAGGTATCCCATTATGCATCTCCAGAATTTCTCATTCTCGCTGTAGGGAAAGAAAGTGTTCTGTAAGATAGATTTAGTGTGGGCATGCCACCAGATTCCGGTCCATAATCAAAAAGATCCCAAGAATGCCGTCACCACTCCCTTCGGCTTATTTGCGTTCTTGCCAATGCCATTTGGTCTTCGCAATACAGCGCAGACATTCCAACATTTTTTGGACCAGGTTATTCGGGCACTAGGTTTCGTTATCTTCTACATTGACGATCTCTTGGTTGCAAGTCTGAATCATGACGGCCAATTGCGCCACCTACGACAAGTTTCTAAACGATCCACGCACTATGGGGTAGTTATCAACCCTGTTAAGTGTTAACTTGGTGTTAATGCGGTAGACTTTCTTGGCCACCGTGTTTCCTCCGCCAGGATCGCATCCCTACCTGAAAGAGTGACAGACATCACTGAGTACCCCATACTTGATTCCCTTAAAAAGTTACGCCGGTTTGTTGGCATGGTTAAGTTCTACAGAAGATTCATTCTGCACTGCTCCGAGTTAGTTCAGCCACTTACCGAGCTACTCAAATTGGAAGCTAACTTATTCAGCTTTACGGAACCATCTAAACATACATTCGGTGATATAAGACACCAGCTAGCAAATGCCACTCTCTTAGTGCCTCAAGACTCTGAGGCCCCGTTACAGTTAACGGTGGATACCTCAGATGCAGTAGTATGTGGTGTGCAACAACAGCGATAGAGAGGTGAATTGTATCCGACTGCTTTTTCTCTAAGAAATTGCAGTCTGCTAAACGACACTATAGTACGTTCAGCAGAAAACACCTAGCTATTTACCTCAATGTGCGTCATTTCCGACATTATTTGGAGGGACTATATTCACGATATTCACCGATCATTAGCCGTTAAGATATGCATTGCGTTCCGCTTCTGAGCGTCTTAATCCATGAGAAACTTGAATATAACTAGTTTACCTCTGACATACGGCATTTATGCGGTGCGAATAATGCCGTAGCAGTTGCTTTATCCCTGGCGGAAATAAACACCTTATTTGACCATTCTTCCACTGATCTCCAGGAATTAGCCACCGCACAGCGTCAGGATGAGCGGTTCCTTCTACAACTGTAAGAAACCAATTTACAGATTAAACCCATTCCACTGCCGGATAGTTCGGATGTTCTACTGTGTGATGTTTCTACAGGAAAGGCACGACCTGTAGTTCCTCCAACCTGTCGGCGTATCATGTTTGATTCACTAGATGGTCTAGCGGATCCAGATATTTGCGCAACGCGCAAAGTCATTTCTGATCGTTTTGTGTGGCCAGCACTAAACAAAGACCTGCGGATCATGGTGAGAAATTGTGTCCGCTGTCTACGTTCAAAAGTGCGGCCCCATACACAGGCACCACTTAGCATTTTCATCGTTCCTGATGCTCGTTTCAGTCACGTACCTATCGATACCGTCGGTCCGTTACCGCCGTCGAGTGGATATAAGTACCTACTGACCTGTATCGACCCTTACACTAGTTGGCCCGTGGCAGTATCCATCGCGGATATTTTTGCAGAGATGGTAGCACATAACTTTGTGGCACATTGGATCGCGCATTATGGCGTACCATCCACCATAACAACCGATCGCAGTGCACAATTCGGATCGACGCTCTTTCGAGAGTTAACCAATACTACCGGAACCAAACGAATAAGAACAACCGCATAGCACCCATCAGCAAACGGGTTAGTTGAAAATTTCCATCGCCACCTCAAACCATCTTTGATGGACCGAAACTCTACCGCTGGTTTTACTAGATCTTCGAACGACACCTAAAGCTGATTTAGGTTGCTCTGCCGCGTAGCTGGTATACGGTACCACGTTAAAGCTTCCGGCTGACCTCGTTCAACCAATCGACGCTAACGCTCTAGATCCTTCACACTTTGTCCATCGCCTACGTTCATTTATGCGTGAACTGCATTTTACTGCCACACGCGCACAAACAAACAACAGTTACATACCAAAAGATCGGACAACTTGTTAAAACGTGTGGTTACGAAATGATGCAGTTAGTAAGTCACCACAACCACCCTACGAAGGGCCATTTGAAGTGATCTCTAGAGTAGAAAAACACTATAAGATCAATAGCAATGTTAAAATCGATGTGATTGCTGTAGACCGTCATAAACCAGCATATATCAAACAACCATGTGAAAAGCAAACAACAGGTCGTTAACATACACTATTTACGAAGCAGTCATCAAAGTTCGTTGAAGGCGACCCACAGCTGTTAACATCTAAAATTAAGCCACAAGAGGACATCAATACACAGCAGACACGGTTAGGAAGGAAAGTCTATTTTCCAGACCGCGTAGTGTATTATGCATCTTGACAATATTATAATGTGCTGATCGCTTGGCTGTACTGCTCGCTGCCATTTTTCTTTCGTTTATTGTTCTCCAGATGCTGCCAGGATGTTAGATCACATCTCTCACAAGACGAAAAAGAAGAAGAAAAAGTGTCGCCAGATAACAACAAGACAACCATCAATGCGTTCACCACCCATAGTTTGTCCCCAAAATTTTCATTGTAAAGTACCTTAGCCTGCATGCCTCCAATTCCACAGCTTCGGGCATTTCTTGCGACACTGTATCAGGTAGAGGTCCGTTTTACCGGTCATTACCACCGGGTTTTACTCCTGGTCGCTTGAACATCGTGCGGCAGGTGCACTGGTGGGGAGGTATGTAGGAGACCTTTTACATTTTGCTACATAAGCTTTGCTAGAACATAACTCCCGAACCAGCTGACGCTCCGCCAGCTATATCAGCCGTCATTGCAAAGCTTCATCCTACAAACCACCAATCATCAAAGTTTGAACAGTCTACCATCTAAGCGGCAAGAGCACTAGTAGGTTTCCCCTGTCCTTCTGTATATAATATATGGAAGGATTGAAATACAACACTGGGAATACATGCTTCCACTTCCTTTTGGCATCCGAGAACGACGGAACATTAATTCCGAGATCCGCACCTAAGAAGCGATCCTATAACCTGAGCTAATACAATACATTAAGCAATCTGCTCGGTATTCAGATTAGGCACTCCAAATTGACAAGGATCAATCGACACCCGAATTCCAAGCAGTAGGGTAAAGCCAGGATTCCTCGGGTTGTAAAAACTCTGTCGATGTGGTGGAAGCAGTTTCGTTTTCGATATCTCCTCTCCAGCACGGGTCCTGTTTGGTCCGCGTCCTTCCAGACGTTTCATGGGTAGAGCGCAAGAGAGCGAAGCAGGGCTTAGAAGAGTTCTTACACATCGTATCTAGAGAATCCTTTTTGTCCATGGCGCCCCCCAGTCTCATTAGCACAATGAATGCGAAGTGGATACACGGGACCAAGAGCGGTCTATTCGTGGGATACTGCTCTTATATGAGGTTATAGACTTTTCTCTTAAGCCTGTCAAAATAAGCAAGCTACAAATGGTGCCGCCAAAGGATACTTAAGGTTGTGCTACAAACTAGACCGTTGGCAATATAGTTATTGAAACGGTGGCAGTCAATTCGGAACGGACTGCTAGCCGAGCTGCGATTCAAAGCAGCGAACAGAACTTGTAGTGGAAAGGCCAAACTTGAAGGGCTTAGCTACATAAGAAAACTCCCAGTCTAGAACGTAAGAATGCTGGATCTGACCTTTGGTAAAGCATGATCCTCGGTAGGCCGCCAGTTGGACGCACAATCCGGTCGGAAGACGAAACTTAATCAATATAGTAATTCGACGCGGTAGATCCGATGATCGATGAACTAGGCAAGCAAACCGATGATCGGTAGCACAACACGCATAGCCGAAATCGGAAGGCGAATCGAAACCCGAATCAGTGTGTTATCAGTTGTTGGTCAGTTAAAACAAATCTGTGCAGTAAATATTGGAAATGGGAATAGGAAGGTACAATTGGGAGGAGAAAATGTACAATCGTTACAAACTGTTCTCCGACTTAAAGCCACACCTAAGCAGACAAACGAAGTAGGGACTCTATTCGAACTTCACACAGAAAGCAATTCTGAAAGAAGTGAGGATGCGGTTATACACTTCCGTAGCCAATATTCATGCATTGTGCAAGATGGATTACCAGAGGGGCTAATTACGATGCCACTGAACCCAACTCCAAGCGACTCACCGATAATGACACAGAAAAACGGCTAGGGACCGACCATACAACGGTCAGCACAATATTTCATCCGGAGCACGTCTTTCGACTCGCTGCCGCGCACTGAAAAACCTTCCTGCATGTAAACAATTGTCCAATGCCAGCTCAACGAATTCGTCGAGCTTCGGTTGCGATCGGCAACAAACTCTTGGAATCTTGAACCCCTCACAGCTGTGCCAAGCGTTGTTCACGGATCTTAAAACCATAGTGGTCAAGGCGTCAACCTTTAAACGCTAGGCCTTGAGGTCCACTCCAACTCAGGCTATCTCCATCTGATGAGGCCAAACAAGGACGAAACCGGTTATGGGATATCAGGGTTGGAAGGAGCAACACCGAACCACCTGTTGGAAGCTCATCTCCAGTACTACGACTAAGTTGCACTAAGAGGTTACATATGTATAGGTTGCGATTCAGGGATTGGTACTGTTCCGAGACGATCGTCTTAATATGGGAGGTGGTTTAAGCCAATAGTTCGCAGCAGTTTACAACGTGAACCATTGGCTGATCTGCCGACGCGGGGCACCGATTCGCCGTGGTTTCGTTTATGTCTCAGATACAATAATAACTGCTTCTTGGCAGTCGTTTATCGCTACCCATCGTCTACTCAAGAGATGAATACCAGCCTAATATCGGTACTGACAAAAACCTCACCTCCAGCTTACAGCCAGGTTCTTATCTCTGGCGATTTCAACGTGCACGACCTGGAAGCCTCGGCATACACCAGCAAAAGCTACCAGATACAGAGCTGATGACATACCATCAGTACTAAACCAAGTACCTACAAATGAGGGGGCTCATGATCGACAGGCCATTGATAGACACCCCAGTAGGGCTAAGTGATTATGCCATCAGATTTGGTAACTATGTGTGTTACGTTGAATGTCCGAAGGAACGCACTGAACTATATCAAAGGCTACAACATCGTGAGCGATCTGGTTCAAATGACCGATGGGGAATGCTTGAAAAGTGACTCACTTGACGGCGTCTGGACTCGGTTTGTTCGATGATTCAGCAATTTCATCTTAAACGTTTCCGAAATTAAGCGGATTCGTTCCATCACCATCGTCGTCCATCAGAAGTAGAGCACGAATAAATCAGTCACCAAGGAATACAGCTTCGCACACTTAAAGAACCCATCCACGTTCCAAAGTCTGGAGCGACAACGTAACCCAGCGCAACTATTGTAATACACTTTTGGGTGAGGACAAAGTGGCCCACAAATATTTCACTTGTAAATGTGCCAACAGCAAGAAGAAGCTCCTATACAAGAATGTTAACACTGTTCGGGAGGTGAAGTCTGTTATCCACCTACTTCAAACGACAGTCGGAGGGGCAAATGGCGCTTAAGAAACAGCAAATGCTCTGAAGATGAAGTATGATCCGACCTTCCAAAGAGACGTCCGCTACTGCTCCAAACCTACGCCCATAGCACAAATTTCGGAACTTCGTAAAACAACGCCTACTACCGCAGTTATATTGAAGGGACCGCTCTCATTGAGCCCCTACAGTTCTTTCGAAATCGATGACATTCACTCAAGTCCGCTGAACACAGCAGCAACAACGGTGGCAGATGCCCTAAAACGTAGCGAGGCCTTTAAATCGACCGTTGTCTTTTCGTTGCATAGGATATTTTATATTATCTACAGTAGATATATCATTTTTTCAAGATAAGGCTAACGGATATTTTGTTCAGTTAACTTTCAAGATCACTGTGACCTGTCTACTTTATCCATCTTTGGAATATAAACGCCAAGATATGGCGCATGATCCCCGATCTGCCGTATTTGGACACCAAATTTCACCTCCAATAAAACGAACTATAAAGAAAGGATTCCACGAAATCGTTTCTCTTTTTTGATTAGATGCAAATTCTGAAGATTTCGTTCAGCATTAGGGAATCGTTGCTGGATCGATCGTCCAAAACTCGAGTTATGACAGCGTACAATTCTCACTGTTTTACACATTTGAGAACTGTACATTTTTGATGGTAATCCTCTGCTAAATCTATTGTTGAAAATGTAAATTGCTGAAAATGCACCCATTTGGATACGTAAGCCTCATACTGACTGACTTATTAGCGCGTTTTTTTTAAAACGTGCTTAAATGAGCAAACTTGCCTACCATGTGGAAAAATTGCTTAAGCACTAATTTGCAAAAGTGGCAATCGCTCGGAACCCGCCAGCTTTTACCCAGTTGTCCTTCTCCCTGTCCCCTCAAAGGTGATGGAGGCAATCATCGCTGAGACTTTAGTAGACCATCTCGAACGCCACAACATCATAGCAAACGAGTAACACGGTTGCCGTCAACACCATGCACTACCAACCCATTGATCGCACACAGTAGTCGGACAGAAGCGACCGATTAAGGTAAAGGGACAGACGTCATTTACCTCGACTTCTCCAAAGCCTTTGGTCGACTGGACCACCACATTCTGCTTCATAAGTTCGAAAGCTATGTAGTGAAGGATGCTTCCTTAGGTGGATCAGAAGTTTCCTGCAGGATCGGCAACTGCAGGTAAGAGTTCGAGCTGCGCTGTCCGATCCCGTTCGTGTCGAATGTGTAGTTCCGAGAGTACAAGTTCTGGGGCCACGTCTGACTCTCGTCTTCTTCGATGAGCTTACTTGTTGAATTACAGATTGCTTGTTTTGCGTTGAGGATGTTAAATTGTGCCGGACGGTCGCTAACCAAGGAACTCACCATACACTTCAAGGAGACTTAGACATGGAGCATGAAAAGCCATTCATCAATTCGTTTAGGTTTAAGGTGCTGAACGTGCTTCGTGTGCGGAATATCATGTACAAGCTTGGAGACTATGTCCTGCAATCAGTCGCCCAGAAATGCGACCTTGGGGTATTAATTAGGTTGATCCGGACTGCTCAGAAGAACTAAAGGTGTCAAAGACTGGGAACCAACACGCTAACATGCTGCGGAGGGCATTAGGGCGGTGTGATTCGTCTGTCTGTTCGCAGTTGCTAAATACATACCTGCGTCTTCATGTGAGGCTTGGCAGCCCTGGCACAAGTAAGGTCTCACAACGCTCCAGACCCCATAGCTCAAGGCACCAAGCACTTCAAGGGGTTGTTTCACTTTTCATAACAATTTGTGCTGAAAAAGTTAATTTTGTACAGCCATCGTTATCGGCGCCTACGTGGAGACGTAATAATGACCTTCCAGTTTTGAAGTGATAACGTTTTCCGCCACCTACTGCAACTCTGTCACAACACGAATTTGGCGGTCCATCGGTTTAGCTTAGACACGCAATATACTCGGCTATAATGTCGGTAAAACGCTTACTCTCTTCGTGTCTGCCAGGCATTGAAGCTCTCGCAAAGTACATTGATTCCACACCCGTTACCTGAGTTTAAGAAACGCTTTGACGTATGCGCAACCCACCTAGATTATGCGTTATAGTCTATGTGCATCGACAGACGAAATAACGTGACAAACGTTGCACACTCTGCGCTAACCAACGCAATAAAATTTGGATCCTTTCTGCATGCCTCTGTGTAAACACAGTGGTGAGTCCACCTTAACACTTTTCGTGTTATCACTCCATCATCTTTTCGCCACTTTTTGACGCTCATTCTGGCCATCCTACGAGACTTGATAAGCAAGTGCCTTTTCTTTACCCGTAACTTACCATTGTTCCGTTGTTCCAGTACCTCCGCAGTGGTAGTGTATATGATGAAAGCGAACTCAGCTGAGTTCAAGGAGCTTGATAAACTGGATTAACTAGTGCAGTAAAACGGAGCATTTTAGGAATCAGCACTTTGACTCATTGCTGTCCTAAACACAAGCTGTATATTTCACCGGATGGGAGCAGTCAGTGCAGTCAACAATAGCCCTCGAAATAACCTTTATATACTCGCACCGCTTGGTTTCTTTGATAGCACGGAGCAGTAGACAAGAAGCGTGAACGTTTACTGGTCCGATCGTCAGTCCGTTGTGTTTTGGTAGTTCGTTCACTACTGTCATGGGTTCAGAGGAGCTCAATTCAACAAGCTTTGTGAAGTCCAAACTGCAATACAGTACTTACAATTTATCGACAAACTTGGAGTATAACGGATGATTTAGCTATTCTAGGGTCTGACGCAGTGGCTTTGAGAACACTACAGGATAGGCTGACACGCAGCGGTGCGCGCTTCGGCATGCGTTTTGCAATTTCAAGGTGTAAAGTACTGCTGCAGTCGTGGGCCGACACACCTCCAGTTCCAGGTAGCACCAACCATCCACTGGAAGTGATGCATCCTTTCACTCACTTAGGCAGCAGTGTCAGCTGTGGTGATCACATCCCTGAAGAACTTACATCGCGTATCAGCAAGGCCCGTGTGGTTTTCCTAGACACTGAACGATCTATGGAGCTGGCGGGATATCAGCCTGTCAGTGAAAGGTAGGGTAAGAACGGTAAGACCTTTCTTACTGTGTGGGGCAGAGACATGGCCCGTTCGCGGCGAAGACATTAAACACTGGGTCGTATGGAGCAACGGTGTTTGCGCAGTACTGAACACCTTCGATGGGAACACAAGATGAGAAATTATGATATCTGCGAGTTGCGTTTTGGCAAGAAGCCTTCTGGTTCCTCACCCGAATGCTTACTGTATCTTAATTGCTCACATGGTCTAGGCTATGTCCGCCGTATGCTCGTTGACTGGCTTTCTGCGTGCATTATGCGTCGTGGCTGCACCAAGTCGGGCGAAACTACGTGGTGGTCAGTCCATGACGTGGCATAGAGAAATGAGGAAATTGTGTTATGGATTATCTGCGGGATAATAGCTGGTTATGCCGCGGAGCAGTGAAAGCCGCACTGAGGCTGTCTCGTTGATGCCGTTTATCCTTGTACGATAGCCAGCTGGTTTCGACGGTTAGTGGTTGACAAGACCCTGAATCTTTGCTCAGGGCATTAAGGTTTTCCAGCGAGCTCCCATTATCTCCATCTTCTCATCCGTCGTTCCGTAGGTCACCGTGGTTGCACCCAGGCGATGCATCAGTTCAAATGTCTGCTTTACTGCTGTTGATGATGATGATGAGAATCTCCTCTCCTCTAACCCATCTGCAATTAAGTTTTGCATATGATAACAATTAATTTGCTTGGATGTACAATTCAGGATTATTTCCTTCAGGTGTGTACTCAGTGACCCCCTGCTATACACACAAATATGTACCAGTCTGAACAAAGGTTGAAAAAAATTGTGCTGATGTCAATGCGGACAAATAATAAACCTGTGGATAAGGAGTAACTGATGAATGAACAATAACTCGCTCTAAAACCAATATTGTAGAAATAATGAATTGTTTGTAGAAAGTAGAAGTCATGACTAAAATTCACGCGCAATAATATGCCTCGACGGGGAGTCGAACCCCGGTCCACGAATTTCCGGTCCGCTGCTCTACCACCTGAGCTACCAAGGGCTGACGATTAGGTGCGCAAATTTTAACACATGATTTCTGCTTGGTGCGCGACGTATTGCCAATGGGCTCACAGTACCTGTCCTGATGTTGCACATTGGCTCACTCACACGTCACTTCCCAATGGACCGAAGTACCTGTCCTTCAACTGTCCAAGAGGCGATGGTAGATTAATGTTGGAAGTTTGTGAGTAGGGTAAAGTTTGTAGAATTCGTGGACCGGGGTTCGACTCCCCGTCGAGGCATATTATTGTGCGTGAATTTTAATCGTGACTTCTACTTTCTAGAAACTTTACCCTACTCACAAACTTCCAACATTAATAATGAACTGTGTTCACTTCCTGGCGATAAGAATGATTTTCAGTCGGGTACACGAAGCAGCTGGTGATCCAAGTCAAGATTGGAGCCACTGACGTATGCGACAGACGTGTACGTGAATTACTGGCAGTAAAGAGCTGGTCCCGATGGTTACCACACAATGGGAGTCTAAAACCATCTTTGAGCATGTGTGTTTGATGAATTCAAACCACTTACTGCAGACAGCTATTTCACCCACGGATCATGCTGGCGGTCAATAGATTAAGAATGGTAGGTGGCGGCAACACGATACCGAATGCTTTTACACCGGCTGGCAGGGACATGTAAGCAACAAATGTCCCCATTTAACAGAGTCAAGAAACTCCATTACGAGGGTGTAACTATTTTCGCTTTTTCAGAGTCCATTTTTATCAGAACTTCTGAAGTGCATGGCCAGGGCCGAAAAGCCACCTATTTGAAGGGGAAACTGCGCATTAGCATTTCGACTGTAAAGGTCAATATCTGTGAAAAGTTACAAAATATGAAGATGAAGGGTATCGAAACCAAACTAAACAGTAAAGCTCTGTGAACGAACAGTACACATTAGACTAATAGTTAAAAACTTTCCTTACCAGTTTTCTTGGGGTTGTTCCGCAAAGATATCCATGGACAATTTGGAACTGTGGATGACAAAAGACGGGGGGAACACTAGATGAACCTGATCCTTGATAGGGTAGACGCTGGTGTGTAGATGATAAAGTCAGACGACTAAGTAAACCGCAACACTGCCAGAGGCTTACAACGGATGACATTAAGCTGATCGTTCGTATGGGTAGAAATTCTGTACGTGGAACCAAAGTAACACAACCAATAATCCCAGTCCTTAGTTTGTAGGTGTCAGTTGACAAGTCCATAACAACTAGTGAGTGTGCCACCTGGATTGTATGCACATCCTCGATACATTCCGGTGGTAACCCATATTGAAATCGATCAAAAAATTAAGATACAGAACTACTATTTCTAAAACTGAGTGCCACAGGTAAAAGGGGCTAATAAATGTTTAACTAGGTAAAAAGTCAGACTGTATCAGATGTCAAAGTGAAACGACGAGTATTTAAAGGGAATACACCTGATTCCATGTAATAGATCAATCTGACCAATCGCCTTGGATGTAATTCTGTACTACCAGCCACTCTCCCATCATTATCTAATTATTGATATACACTTTGTGCATACGTTCCACTAAAATCAGCTACTCCCATGTCATACAACACAACCGTGAAGGGAGCCACGTGCGCATTGACGATTACCACATATTTACTGCAGTTATAGCCTTACATGTTATATTTATCCAAATAATATGTCGACTAATCTGTTTGTCGGATCTGGTGATTGGCTGTTGTGGCGATCGTTTATACTTGAATGATGAGAGGTTTGGACTAGATGGATAAGCACTTCCTCGCTTAAGTGGATCTCGAAACGGTCGGTGGCGCTACCAGACGAAACTGAAATCACGCAAATAAATGACAATTCAAATAAAACTGAAACATGCTTAACTAGCCCAACAAGGAGCATTCGCTAAATTGCTTTAGTTTACTCATTACGTGTGCTATTTCAAGCCGTCACAAGGCAAGGGATCAAACAAAGCATCAACAGAATAACCGTAACAACGAAGCGAACCCGTGGCGCGGATCGCCCATGTCGCTAACAACCCTCAAACAAACAGGTGAAGATTATAGCACAAAAGTTGTGAATGTCAATTCGAAACTCATTTGCTCAGCAATCTCAGAACGACGACCAAATCAACTAACTTTGCATTCGACAGTGACGCACTAAGGAAACCATCTCGTTGGATGCTGAAACCTTTGTGGAAACGTGAAAACCGTATCTTCGTAATCCACAATTCCTGAATCGAAACTCATGCTTTTCACAACTAATCATCAGTAATCACCACAGCAGTCCACATGGCATCTCGATTGCTCGCGAGTTCAAAGAAAGTCGCTGCTCTGGAGGACAGTCCTCTCCTCTGCAAGTTGATAACACGCATGACAATGGAGGATGAGCCGCGTTATATCGTAGTTAGATAAAGTCATAGACATCCCACGTCGACACTTATGAATCAGTGTTATAAGTTGCTGGCTACCAAGTGTAAGGTAATAGGTTCGGATCCGACACGATTCGAAGGGGGCGACTACTGATAAGTCCCAATAGTGAAAGACGGCCGGTTAGCGTTACCTGACTATGTGGTGGCTGCCTGCTTGAGTGCAGCTGCGAAGAAATTATCAAAACACAAACCTTCAAATAACACCTATTAATAAACATTCAACAAATCAGAGGTGTATTCTTTGACGAATGCGAAAAACAAATGCAACTAGGCGAATCAAAAGCATAGCGCGAAAGACGCGCCTGAGTGCCGTAAGTCATACGTATGGGGCAGTGACTGATTTAAAATTTCAATATTTATGCCTTCGATTCGTGTCATACTAATATATCATGTTCACATTAAATGGGACCTGATAAAATCCGAATCGGATGTTGTACAAACCAAATTTGACACATTACGTTCTATGCAGAAAATCAGAAATTTGTTGATTAGAAATGAGTAGTAAGGCGGCTGGACGATGTTCAGACCACTTTGCGGTCATGATAATGCGATTTAACTGTGCGAGTAGCGGGAGATCTGTTCTTGGTCCTCAGCGTCGTTGACCTCGACCAAAGGAAGTGATCCAGTCCTCCTCTGTCTCTATAGGAATTCGGGTGTTTGTATAGGTGTGTGGGCGAACCTATGCAGCTGCATGGTTATTGGAATAGGGTTAGTTATTATGACACCTCCAAACGCTGTCTAGTTTTACTCATGATTAGGAGGATTTTAGTTGTAATTTTAATGTTTTCGTCGCAGCAGCACACAAGCTATATGGCACAGCCCCAATCCGGAAAAACACCGGAGCGTTTCGCCCTTTTGGGGCTCGTCAGTAGTGCGCGTTCCTACGGTCCCCTACTGGAGATCGAACCCATGACCGAAAGAGGCTAAAGCCAACTAGTTTTATTACCCTTGTGGTACACGAACGACTAGAAGGGGCACTCGCCGAGGCGGTAATGATATAAGCGCGAGTAATCGGCACAGAATGAATTGCATACCAAGTTTGTGTTCGTCGACGGCAAAGTTATCAACGAAGCTGGTGGAGTTGCTTATTTCAACGGCAAGTAACATCATCAATGCCTACAGGCGTGAAGGTACCAATACTGACGAGGTACCAACTGAGGAAACTAAGGAGAGTACTTGACTCCCAGCATTCTGCAGCGAGTTGAAGAGACCGTTGCAAAACATTACCTGTGGCTGCAGCATCGACTGAGACAGAATGGGATCCAGTTTTTTGAGTCCACTATTTTCAACGCCCTCAGAATGCTAAAGATTACGGTCAGGTAGTGTCACTACGAGCTAGAGTGCGTCTACTGTGCTATGACGATACGAAGCCGTGAGGATTACAGTTTCCACATCTCAGTAAATGTCATGCTCCCACCTGCTAACCCACAGTAATAAGAAAAAATGTTTTAACAAGAAAGAAAGAGGCATCGTTGGAGGTTGTCAGTTGATGGAGGGCTGTCCAGCTGCTGCGTTTGCCAAGTCCTGTATCATATTGAGAAGGCATTTCGAGTAGTCCTGTTGAGTTAGCCATCCAACGCTAATCTTGAATGACGGCACCGGTCCTCGGGTCAGGCGTCGTGCTGGTCTGTAGGCGTCGCGCTGAATCATTCCCCGCCGAAAACACGTTTTCTACTGGATTTGGCATATCCAAGTAGGGCGACAGAAAATTAATCTGATCAGACGACCTCAGAATCCCCTTTAGATCATCCTACATGTAGATCCTAGCATTGTTCACGATAGGCCATGCGCCGTCCTTCTTCACTCCGAAGCACATACGCGTCACAATTGACCCTAAGACAATCGAGACTTTTGCACCACTGCAGTGCAAAACCATTGTTGATCTTTGAGTGGACGATGCATCGGTTATTCATTGCCAAAAGCAGAGTCACGTTGCGGGTTCTGACTGTAAGAAAGAGGAGTTGCAGACCCGCGTCTGTTCTTGAACGAACATGAGTTAGCCGCAGATGGAGACTGAACTCACTGTCATGCATGGCGATGCATTATTATTTGCCATGCATTGCGTGTACCGAGACGTCAGAAGTGTAATCCTCACGGCTTCGTATCGTCATAGCACAGTAGACGCACTCTAGCTCGTAGTGACACTACCTGACCGTAATCTTTAGCATTCTGAGGGCGTTGAAAATAGTGGACTCAAAATACTGGATCCCATTCTGTCTCAGTCGATGCTGCAGCCACAGGTAATGTTTTGCAACGGTCTCTTCAACTCGCTGCAGCATGCTGGGAGTCAAGTGCTCTCCTTAGTTTCCTCAGTTGGTACCTCGTCAGTATTGGTACCTTCACGCCTGTAGGCATTGATGATGTTACTTGCCGTTGAAATAAGCAACTCCACCAGCTTCGTTGATAACTTTGCCGTCGACGAACACAAACTTGTTATGCAATTCATTCTGTGCCGATTACTCGCGCTTATATCATAACCGCCTCGGCGAGTGCCCCTTCTAGTCGTTGTTCGTGTACCACAAGGATAATAAAACTAGTTGGCTTTAGCCTCTTTCGGTCATGGGTTCGATTTCCAGTAGGGGACCGTAGGAACGCGCACTACTGACGAGGCCCAAAAGGGCGAAACGCTCCGGTGTTTTTCCGGATTGGGGCTGTGCCATATAGCTTGTGTGCTGCTGCGACGAAAACATTAAAATTACAACTAAAATCCTCCTAATCATGAGTAAAACTAGACAGCGTTTGGAGGTGTCATAATAACTAACCCTATTCCAATAACCATGCAGCTGCATAGGTTCGCCCACACACCTATACAAACACCCGAATTCCTATAGAGACAGAGGAGGACTGGATCACTTCCTTTGGTCGAGGTCAACGACGCTGAGGACCAAGAACAGATCTCCCGCTACTCGCACAGTTAAATCGCATTATCATGACCGCAAAGTGGTCTGAACATCGTCCAGCCGCCTTACTACTCATTTCTAATCAACAAATTTCTGATTTTCTGCATAGAACGTAATGTGTCAAATTTGGTTTGCAAAAGCTTCAATCTATTTTACCTGACGTCCAAGTTAAACAGCAAGTGCTGTATGTTTGTAAGTATACTATTCCTCATTTGTTTGGCATTTTTAACCTGCATTGCAACTAATGCGGCTTACGGGCTTCTGAATGGGTCCGCAGTTTGACATGCCGGCTGTAGACGGAGCATTAAATGCACGTTAGAAATCGCAGGTAAAATGAGTTTTGAGAGTTTTGGCTACCTATTTATTTCCCCTGAAACCGCATTGAAGATTTCTGCTAATAATTTGTCTCAGTAATTAATTCCACTCAACGTAACTATTACGCCAAATACCTTAGCGACACTTGTTAAAACAATGGATTTTTTTCCTCTTGACCGAGTTCAATTGTTGTTGCATAGGATCCTGTGAATCCGGTCGGGTGCATGAGTTAGCACCGTGTCGGTTACACTGTGAGTAGCAGGATGATATGATCAATTAATTGGGGCGCAGTGATGAGCGGCAAACCAATGAAGCCAGGATCAATTGACTAAACAAGCGACCATTCAGTGAACAGAATGGGCTATAATCATGAGGTTGGACAAAAGGTAAGTAGGTGTTAAATAGCCATTATCCATCAATGTCCGTGACTGTAGACCCAGTTCCATAAAACTCTTCAATCGAGTACGTCCTGTGCGCTTTTTCATGTAGCTACGAGCTTAAAAATCGAGGATTCCCAGACTGTATTCCAATAACTACTTGTTCCGGGTTCACGAACCGTGTTATATATACCTGTGTTAGACCGATATGTTGCCAGACAGGCATAGAATGTAGCTACTACTTGCTTTCGATGTCGCGTCGCCGAATTTGTGAAGGAAAGTGGGTGGTTTTATTATTGCCTCCTGGCCTAAGACCTACAGAATCATGGCATTAGGGAAAAATCCTGTATAAGACTAGCAATTTTCTCCATCAGCCACATGTAAGAATGAGGCTATTATGCTCCTTGTGTACCCTGCTGTGCAACCGGTATTATTGTACACAACGACTCGGATCCCTACTCCGTCGGTTAAGCCATCAGTACCTCTGTCCAACCGTTCACACGTCCTTTACCAATTTACATGTAGTTGCAAGTCCGACGACGTTGGTATGACAGCGTCAGCTGCAGGTAAGAATTGCGGAGCATTTGCCGAAGTAGGTGAGACAAGTCTCGCAAACGACCTCAACCATCACCCCAAGTGCTAACGCTTTGCCATACAAAGTTACAGCATCGTCGATCGCCAGACACCTGCTGACAGATACAACATGGACCAGGGGCGCACATTCCGGGTGATCTTCGCGTCAAATAACACCAAGGTTTTACTATATGGCGAAGCGGTGGCCATCAAACAACTGGGTCCCACCCCATATGCTCGTCACATTGGCTCTGTCGTGGTAGTAGGCCAGGTGACGATGGAACAGGTGTGTCAGTGATTGTCAATGTATGTGTCGGTGTATGTCATTTGGTGAATTTGCTATCACAACTATGCCAGATATTCATGATGCTAAGTACCTATGTTTGCATGCAATCTGCAGTATGTAATTGATAATATGCCGAGAAATTTTTCCGGATTTAGTTCGTGCGGTGCTATCATGCTAACGTAATTGTTGAAAATCTCAACGGGAAATAAATGCTTTAGTGGTCCATTATCGCTGAGTGGGACGTATGAAACGCTCAGAGTTAGGACTTTACCTTGCTTGGTGTACACTAAGGACTTAGTAACGATTGTTGCTCCTGATTTTTGGACGTTACAATTAATATATGAAATATGGTAAATGAGGACAACAGATCGAACAAACACAATGAAGCTGAGCGTTAACTTGATAATGTCTTCTATTGGCTAGTCCCGAGCTATGTGTTCAGAAAGGTCGTCAATTTATCCATTGTTATGTGATTTGACAGAAAAAGTTACAGATCTTATTCTAGTAGACTAACATCCATACTCTGCTGCGGTGCAACTGCAACTGTTCAATATAGTCTGGGTTGTCTTCGAAACCCAAGTCATGTCTGATTAGTCCCTTGCCTTTCAACAGTTTCCAAAACGCAGGTGTTTCTGCACAGGGTGGCTTCATTCGCACCGATAAATTCCCCTCATCCCTTGTGACAGGCATTCCCACTTCACCATTTACCATATCCCATTTCGTCATCCTTGTCATACCGCTTGACGACATACATTCCTTTTCCTCCTTCATTTACTTGCAATGCTTGAGGGAATTCTAGATATGTGTGACTTGCACCTTGCTTTGCGATATGTTCCAGAATATCGGCGCCTCCGCAAAAGGCAGCAACTTTCGCAACTATACTTTCCAATTATCCTTGATGACGGGCTTCGCTTTTTCATCATTTTATCCTACCCGCCTTCTTAACTGTAAATCATGACTCGATACTTACTAAGTCCCTTTAATCTGACAACTACCTGGCAACGCGGGGTAGCATCTTGTTCACACTTGACCACTGTGTTTCTTCTGGCAACCTCCAGAGCATTGATGTCTTAGTTATGCAGGGTTTCCAACTGCACCATTTTCCTTTCAACTCTACTAGTGCTCTCCTCTTATCCACCCTTCAGACGTTGCTGCAATTCCCAGAAGCCTCTACCTGTTTCCTTCCGATATCAAACAGAATTTTGGGACAAAATTTCCATCTGGACTCCTCCTGTGTACTTCACTTTTCCTGTTTGCCACATATTTACAATACACTCGCACCCTTCCCACAGCCTAATTCTCAAACAATCATGTTTTGGAGGCATCTATAAAGTAGTAGATTTGTTAAGTACACACGAACGAGTGCTGTGTGTCAGTATAGCCACATTTCCGCCCCTTCCATTTTGTCCTCCGTGATGCGCATAGAAGGTGTGATGGAATTTACTCGGAATTTCTTCAGTTACTGAGCTGAGCAAGTTGTGTTTAGGCGAAAATTCCTCACATCTAAAAGTCAGAGAGCCATCACGTGCCGGAAAAGCACTATCCGGCGGTTGCATCCTTTTGTGAGTCTTATATGTATGCTTCCGTGGCAAACAAAAAGCGGGTGGCTATATTTTGCGCTCACTCTTAAGCAAAATGACAAAAAATCTTGGTACACGTATTTCGCTGCAAGAAGCCTAATGCATAATCCACCTGCAAATTGTGCACCATAGCGAACATTTGTTACGTTTCTATACCTGCGCCTACCTTTTGACATTTGTGCCACAGCCTACCGGCCTGGTCCTCTAAAATATGTTTGAAATTGCTGCGGACGGTTATTTATATAGCTTACTCCCTATCTGTTAAATTTCTGCTCGTACCATGTTCCGGCGTGTCTTGTTCCATCATGCATAAAGGTTTATTTTTTCTATGTATTTAAAGGGAATCATCGACAAATAGATCTGCTGTGGTGAAGACTGAAATTTTGGCTCATTCATATTCAGCCAGTTCCCAAGTGCGCCCTATGGTTAAACATACTGGCAAGTCTGTTAATCTTAGCGAATACACGAATTCGCCGTGCTGTATGTCATAGGCCATTCATAACATAAAAGGTTGAATTTCGGCAGAGCGTTTAGTGGGCGCTAATGACGACGAAGTGGTCACATCATAACGACGAACCAGTGTTCTGTGTCTCCAAACATGTAGTTCATCACCTGTCGGCCTTAATCTACAGGATCCCGGTACCAGCTAGTGTAGATGCAGGTGACCTGGTGGAGCTCGACTTGCGATGGTCGCGTGCAACCAGTGCGTTAGTGACACGTGTCGGCTTATCGCCGACATATACAGTCAAGTGTTGAAACAGTCGCAAACCGCATCCACTGGAGGCTAAGTAGCCAATGAAGCCGTCTAGTGAGACATCGGAACTATTTTGCTTATCCACTTTGCAAACCGTTAAATAGTCTCAGATACTCAGTTGGTTCCAATCTCACATAGGTTATTCTCAAAATTTAGTCGAATAAAGCGCTCAACTCCGTGCTCTTTATCTCAGAAACGGTAACAACCTGGGTTAATTCCTTGGGACTTAGCTTATTCAGAATTGTCAGCGTCGCACATGTAAGAAGTGTGATGCAAGCGAATGTGTGTCTTGTTTTTCTCCTAAGTGAAGTTAACTGTAAAGGTCGCATACAGTTCCCATCCACACCATCATTCTAGCTTCTAAAAACATTGGTTTATCGATGTAACAATAGAATATCGGTGTACTACGGGTAGAAAACATCTAGCTTAGCAATTCACCTGGGTTAATCTCAGTAAAATACAAAACTACAAGAAAAAAGTTCCTTCTAAATTAAACCGCGCATTTGTGGACTCCAATTCACTAAAGATATTAATCCTTCTATATCTTCCTTACTTCGTTGTTGGCCACGAGTGGGCTGATCTTGTGTTGACGGATTACAGCATCCAAGCTTAAACAATGTATACCCATGCGGGACATATTGCCACTGACTCGCTGGCATAAAAACTGCCATAGTTGATTGATCCGCATGTCGGAACGGGCTGGGGCTTCACTGCCCATAATGCATGCATAAAACAGCCCTTATAAAAAATATTTATTAAACAGGTGATGGTTTACATGCAATGTTGCCACACAGGCACACAGCCAGTTGGAGCATGAAAGTGAGGACGAAACCCATGGAGCGAATACCCCGCATGGAAGCAGGTCCCCTGGGGACGGTTCCATGATGGGCCGTATAATTCTAAGTGAACTTTTGGCTAAATCCGCATTTGTGCTTGTTCCCATTTTCTTAATCACTCTGATACCTTCAAACTGCCAAGCAGTTCAAAAACCCATTTCGGATTCCTTATACAAAACCTGCACGATTAACTATTTGATGTGATCTTGTTGTACAGATTGATCAGGCTACTCAGTTGGACTGTGCCTCATAACGTCGATGAATAAGCTGTTTATATATATATATATATATATATATATATATATATTTCATTGCATGTGGGCTAGTGAGTACAGTTCCTCTTTGTGCTGAGTCGTCACCTGGTAATCGCGAGTCAAATCACCTAATATAAACCGTGCAATGCACCGTCGAGTCATTATTCGAATTCAGCTAACGTGGATGCAGGAATATCATGAGTAGGAGGAGAGTTATGAAGCTGACAAATTCGAGAAAATAACGCCAGCGACATCCAGTTGGAAATACTGGGTGGACAATTAAGTTAGCACTATAACGACAGTATGGCCATGGTGTTTGCAATATCCAGTAGATCTATATAAGGTGCCTCAAAAATAGCTGATGTCTTCCATTGTGGATATCTGCGGATTTTAGCCTAAGCTCGTATTAGAGATGAAACCACCTCTTCACATTCTCAGTTGTCCTTTACTTCGGAGTTCAGAGTGGAATGCGAGATGTCAGGGCTTATCAGTTCAACAAAAAACAAATTACTCTGTGAATTTGAACCCCATGCCTTGGAATAGTTAGGAATTTCTTTTCCTCTAAAAACTAATGTTCTATTGTCTAACTGGTGTCTCTCTGAAGTGTTCAGGCAACAAAAAGAAAAGTGGTGAGGGTTGCAGACGAACAAGTTATTTATAAGCTGTTCATTTCGTACCAATGCAGTATAAAAATCAGTAGAGCTAATAGGCATGATCGACATATGATCATGTAACTCTGCCTTCAGTGGCAACCTAACGCTGTCGATGAAGCCTGGCAATGGTCAGTGAAAAGTCGGTTGTCCACGTCGAAAGCAACGGGCACTTGTAAAAGGCAGGCTTTTGAGAGGATACGTTGGTGTAAGTTAGCCGGATGATGCAAAAGTACTGGGATTTCTTGCTTGAATCGAGTAAAATAAGAAGCATGTATCAAAGCTATGAGCCACCGTACTCAAAAAATCTATGAATGGCGAGCCTAGGTAGGTTAGACTATCAGGTACAGTGGGAGATAATTATGGACCAAGGCTTTAGGGAATGAAGACTGAGTAGCTATCACAAAAGTGATCGAGTACGTAGGTAAAAGGGATTACGAGCACATAACTTAAATGACGCCACTATGTTGCTAAGTGGCCACACCTCCAAAGCGTTACAACGACTTACGCCACATCTTCCGGTAGAATGGGGAAGCTGTCTAGCCATTCTCTGTATCGGGCATCAGATGTCAACGTGTACAATGCTGCTGATTGCTGGAGCAAATTCAGGTCATTCAGCAACTCGGCTTCGCGCATATGTTTCTCAAAATTGATCAGCTTTCTCGGTTCTTGGCTGCTTGTATTTGTTGCGACATATGGTGGCTTGACTGGGGAAGCCTGAAAAGCCACAGTGAAACAGGTGAGAGCTTGTTTACAGCGCAACTACACTCCTGCTTAATGGGTAGGTAAGTGAACGTTTAGACCGAGAAAATGTGTCAATTATCGTATGCGCATGCATCGTAGAATGGTGCCCGTTTCCATGTTACCCATTCGCACATAAAGTAACCTAGACGGGTAAATACTTAGAAATGTTGGAAAAATCTCAAGCTCGAATGAGAACCCATGAATTTGGATGTGCCTGTTGGCTGCATATAATAGGGAAATCCCAATATATTATACCCTTCAGCAACATCATATTGCAAAGACAGCTTGTGAGTAACTGAAGCTGTAAGTAATTGTGCACAGATGTGAAAGGGGAAATGGTTCCATTACATCTGTGGTGCAGTTGTAGGCGGTACGGCTTGGGAAGTTTCCTTGAATACCTCGATGTGCATTTTCTTGACCAAATCCCCGAGTAATAGCGACATTAGCACAAGTACCCGCCTCAGTGGGATGCGATGATTTAGTTACCCACTGATGCAGTGAGTCATGATTGGTAGTGCTTCAGAATGAGTTGGAAGTTATTCACACCAGACCGGTCGGTATCATAAGTCAACCAACAATCTAGATTGTTCTGGGCCGGAAGCCGGGTGCTTATCGTGGGGCTGAAGATCGCCCATCTCGAGCACTCCGGCTGCCGTGGCTGCCTTGTCGCAGTCTTACAGACTACGGACTTTAAATGAGCGTCTCAATCATTCGTCGGCCTAAGTCTGGATGCCATGACTTTCCAGGCGAAATCCAACATTGTTTCCTACCGACTGCAGTGCAATCTTAAGTGTTCCTCCATATGCATTGCACCAAGCAGAGCAGGTAAGTAAATAAAACTGGTTCTAAATCCCCCTATCAACTAGCGATTTTTCTTACAGTCCACCACATCCTATTCAATAATTCACCTCGTATCACCCCCAGTCTAAAGAACGGTAAATGAAGTTTCACTGGAGCCCAATTCTCCTGACCTGTGTCATCATGATGTCCAATGGTGTGCTACCACCGGAAACCCAGTATCTACCCACGTTGCTCAGATTCGTTGGTGACATTTAACTTTCATATTATGAGGAAAGGTCAGAAAGCCATGTTTTTCATGTGCACAAGTTAATCCTGGTGTTAGTATGTGAGGGCCGTGCTCACACTAACCTCAACAATCCTATCTCTTCCTTCTTAAACGTACGTAAACGGCGATCCTGATGTACCATCATACATACGACAAGACTGATCATTGTGCACATGTCTAGAGGTAAATCCCCATCGGCTGGGTGAACTATCGTGAATGGTTTCCTACGTGCAGCCCATTTGCTAAGATCAATTGAGAACATGTGGGTAGCCCTAAGCATAAGTTGTTCGTAGTTGCTACTCGTAGACGGCTAGCACGGAGCATCGCCCGACCTGCAGGGTCGTTGTGTGAAGTGGCGTCTAACCGTCTAACCGTGAAAACAGTCTGGTTATCAGCATGGTGAACATAAGCCGCCTTGTTGTACCAGCTTTTAGTAATGCGTTGTAACCACAAACAGAAGTAAGAAACATTACGACTGAAATCATTCTACACTTGCTAATATTATATGAAACAATCTGGTCAACATTAGCAATCAGGGCTACGCCAAAACAGTAGAGTGGCTTAGTGTGGTTAGGAGCTCATTTGATCCCAACTTACATCGTCAATCAAGGTAGAGGCGTGCGAAGCGATCTATGTATTTAATACGCATACAAGTACCTAATTCGGCTCTTTAGGCTTTACAGCTTTTTTTTACAATGGTTAAATTTTTGATACAGAAGACTTACCTCGTTGGTAAGGAGCAATTAGAAGTGACATCCGGGATTTTAAACTGCAATTTTTTCACCTGAAATTGTCAAAACCCACTGCCCACCGCGTATGTGTAATCAGGTAGGAAGGGTCAATCGGGCCGGTAAATTTAACAATAGCGAGCAGTTGCAGTACTGAATATTCCAGTGTCCCAAGCCATGAGCGTCCCGGACTTCGATGTCCTACAGGGTCGTTCCCCAGATGCTAGTGTCGATCGCAATGGGACCTCATAAAAGCGCTAAATTGTCGCAGAACTCGGTCCTTCAGGAACAAACGGTCAATTCGGTAAAGCAAGCCTAGCAAAATTGTCAGCATAACAAGAGTGTAGAGAACTCGAGGTAAATAACTAGGTCAACTCCATAACTTACCACGTTTCTGCATTCCTGAGATTCTTCCTTGGAATCAGTAAACAAACATGCTGCAGAGTAGTCAAATACGAACCAATCAGCTCGTACGCGAAATATGCGTAGGCTTCCAATTAACTGTTCTGTTTGCTTGCGGTAAGTAAGTTGCTTGCTTCGTCATGTAAATCCGTATGGTTTTCTGTTGACATATTCTCATCATATATTTCTATTTTTCGGGATCAGCAGCATCGGTTTCGATGAAGATTGTGTACGCACATCCGCTCCAAGTGCTGATTGCTGCCTCTGTCTTTGTGAGCTCTCCGTAAGTCGTCATGTTCTTTACAGTTGGTCTATCTTTTCGTTCCTCATGTTGTCTCAGCTGCAATCCGTCCCTTATGATTTCCTTTCCTCTGGTGCTGACTTCATAAAAAACTTTCTCCGACCTTCCTGGTTACTACCTCTTTCTTCCTTCGTTTGCTGATACCCGGAAATGGTTAGATCCATATATGTCATCTACCGATAGCTCCGGTAGCGTCTGGATCCTGCGGTCATAATACCATTTCTGATATGCCATTAGTTTTCTTAAGACCCTGTAGTTGCTCATGCGATGGCAACAGACGCAGACATTGGGATTCTTGTCCTCATACTGTACAAAGGTTGCACTGGACTGAAACTGATGTTCGGTAATGCCGTGTTGCGATTCTCCAACAGCATTAGATGCGGATCCTTTGACAAGAGCCGCTTGGCTTAGTTGACTGTTTCAACTTTTCCATT
>OX104067.1:98703137-98720148 GCA_944474145.2 Dicrocoelium dendriticum | reverse complement strand
AGAGAACATTTGACTGTAACTTTTCTTTCACTCCTTCTTATTTTACTGATCCTTTTTTTTATAGAACCTACATGTTGCGTAATAGACGTTCCGTCTCAATCCCTGGTCTTCTCCCTTGTCTGTATGTTATACAAGATATCTTGGATCGATTAAAGTGGTACTGGCCAAAGCGTCTCCTTGAGGCTTACTGGTAATTTTGCGGTTCTGCTCTTCTTTTACTCCTATTTTACACCCTGTGTTGCCTTTTTATTGCTTTCGGTTTACTGATGTATGTGTTTTTAAATTCCGACCTATTTTTCAATTAAACATGGTGGCCTCGCGAAAAACCGAGGCGGATGAACCCCTTGCGTTCTCCTTCGATGTGTCAAATGCAGTTTGCAGCAATTCTGCCTTTTTAAGGCTAGCTACGGATTCACCTGGGGATATGCAGTGTGATGTTTGCTCCCGCTGGTATCTCAGATGTTGTACTGGCCTCTGAGTGAAACAAAACAATATGCTATCATCCACTAAAAACCTGTTTAGATGTTCTGTTTGTTGCTCACCGAAAGTGAAGCTCCCGGCTTTCACCTGTGCTGAATTCAAAGCACTGGCTTCCAGGTTCACAGTTGTTCAGAGGGCTTTAGCCTAGCTTGTCCCGCTCAACTCTAAAGTGGATTTGATTATGAAATCTCTGAATATAAATAAATAGTATATTCTCGAATTTGTCGAGACACCAAACCAGACATGATCAACATTTACATGCGAATGTGGATGCTGTAACGGGCTGTCCTTCTACTGACAATCCATCCTTTGAAGCGTTCATTCTACCGGACGCTCCAGTTCACATGGAGATAACTGGCACAGACGCCTCGGACGGCATTATTGACTCACCCCAAATGGAAGGCGAGTCACGGGCTCCTGGGCCATTAAAGAAAAGGCGTAAGAGGGCAAGGAAGGTGCGCAAACCGCCCTCAAACAGGGAGGTGAGAAAACGCTCGAGGCAAGCGCCTGAGCTGGAAGTACCACTTGGTGTTGTTCAAGTTCAAGTTCATTTGGGACGGGAACGATAGGATAATCCCGTGAATGCTCCTTCTTTTGCGTATCGTCGGATCGGGAATTAACAGACCTGCTTGAGATGTTGAAAAGCCTAGAACAAAGACCGCATCACAGCCTGCTCAACCAATTACTGCTTACATTTTCCTGCCTAGCAGTCCCTGCCAGGCCGGTTTATGTGAAGTAAAAGTGTGAAGCTAAGCAAACAAGAGGAGGAATGTCAGCTAAATAATGATAATACCAAAGTGAGAAGAAAATTAAAAAGAACGAAAGGAAAGTTGAAGATACAAGTCGGTTAGGAGAAGGGGAAGGTCTGGTACTGTCACCCAAGAGTATCTAACTGACGTTCGAAACCCTCTACCGTAGACCCCCGAACCATGTGCGCCGGAAGCGAGTTCCAACGTTCAATAACTCATCGCGACAAGCGAGTTTCGGTCCTTGCCCGGTCAGAACGCTGTTTGTGCAGCTTCCACGGGTGACCTCGGAGACTAGGCAGCTTGGCGGGACTAAATAGCCAGGAAAAGTCTGAACCGATCTTACCCGTTAAGATACGGTAAGTGAGGATCAAGTCTCCTCTAATTCTGCGTTAGTGCATTGAGTACATACCCAAGCTAAGCAAACGTTCGGGATACGTTTGCCCCCGTAATCCTTGCACTAACCTTGTACCCACTCGCAAAACCCTCTCCAGTTCCATTTTGTCCCTTACAAGACAAGGTGGACAAGCCTGGATGCAGTACAGTAAGTGAGGTCGCACAAAAGCTGAGAACAGCTTCACAGAAATATTGGCCGTTAGGACACCGAAGGAGCGGCGAAAACACCACATCATACGGAACCCTCTACAAGTAGTCTTCCTCCAATTTCCCCAGTGTGAAGCAATGAGGTGTGGGTGGTACCTAGATCAACCTGCTAACTGACAACAGGGAGTTCACTTCCACCAACTACATAGCGCGTGTGAGGGACTAGAATCTCCAATGCGGAGGATAGAACATGTCGCCTGATTTATGGGCATCAACCGTAAGGTTGACCAATCCCAGGCACTCTGAAGAAGAGAAGGGGGACTTACCTGAAAACCTTAATACCCTAAGCAAACATTCTGGGTCCCCCTTCTCTCCCTCTTCTTATCCTTTATTTCATAGGTCCTCATGGTTGTATGGCAGCGTAGCATCAGTTCAAATGGCTGATGTACTGCTCTTGATGATGATGATGATGAGGCACTCTGAAGTGTTTGGAAATTATTGAGAATACCTGTAGCTCGGGATGTGGATGAAAAGTTTGTCCTGTTCTCCGAGCTGCGCAATTATGTTGTAGACGTTTCGTTACCATGTCGGTACACATGGATGCCGAGAACCATCAGTTTGATCTGGAGAACGTTGAAATACTTGGAAGAGCAAGAAACCGCAGAGCGCGTGAGTTCCTCGAGGCCTGGCATTCTGGCCGGAACTCAATCAACAAACACCTGGAGCTGGAGGGTGTGTATGAAGCTCTGCAGGTTAAGCCAGCATTAGGCACCAGATCGACAAGGAGAAGAGGTGCCCACATGACGGACACGTGAACCGATCGAAGGCTGACATTCGAAGCAGGCAACAATCAATAGCCATTCAGATCTGGCATTGGTTTGCGAGACTTCGCGAATCAGCATCAAATAGCTGCACTGAAGATGTTACCTAGTTTGGTAACGAAACGTCTGCAACAGAATTGCGCAGCTCGGAGAACAGGACAAACTTTTTCACTCTGAAGTGCCTCAGAGGCAGCAGGGATATCCACAATATTCCAGAGCTTGAGGTCATCAGCAAACAATAGCGACGGTTCTCCAAGCTCCTGGGGTAGGTCATTGACATAAATTGCGAAAAACAACGGCCCTATAACCGAGCCCTGCGGAACGCCACTAAGAACAGCTTGTTTAAGCGAAAGGCTACGCCCCACGCATACACTCTGTTCTCCCCCTCTAGGAAAGCAGAAAACCATTTAAGGACGGCTCCAGATATCCCATACGATCTCAACTTCAATGAGAGTCGTTGATGTGGGACAGTATCAAAGGCTTTCGAGAAGTCAACGAAAAGCACGTCGATGGCGTGGCCGTTTTCTACTGCCGCAGCCCAGCTTTCACGAGCTACAAGTAAATTTGTCAGACATAAAAATCCCGTACGGAATCCGTGCTGGACCGTACTGAGAAGTTTAAACTTAATCAGGTGATTCTCCACCGAATTCCTGACCAATTTTCCAAACAACTTAACTACTACACTTGTTAAGCTGACACGCCGGTAGTTCGCGGGCAGAACTCTGTCCCCGCCCTTAAAAATCGGACAGATGATTGCCTTCTTTTATTCCGAAGGTAAGGCACAGCTATCGAGTGATATTGTAAACCTGCACGTCAGTGGGCCACTTAGCTCAGCGGCCAATTCATACATCAGCTTCGGATGAATTGAATCAGGGCCAGAAGCTTTGGAAGGATTTAGCCCTTGCAATAGTCTGAAGACTTGTGTCTCCGTTATGCTTATTTCAGTTAGGCAAGAATCCTCTGGAACTTTTGTGACCAGCTCAACCTGAGGTAGAAAGGCCGCATGAGAAAAGACACCAGTATACTGTTCGCTAAGTATACAAGCATTATCATAGTCGGTATGCCAATGGGTCCCGTCCGCTCGTAGTTAAGCCGCTATAGACGAGTTTGTACTGCTACGTCTCTTTACCTAAGCAAAGAACTTTGGATTTGTTACGGCTGCGTTAGCCGAATCCTTCTCGTACTCCAAATGATCCGCACGGCGATATGTTTGTTAAGTTATTCTCAGCCTTTGTTGTGTCACACTTGGAATACTGCCTCCAGACTTGTCCACTTTGCTTAGTCAGAGACAGGATGTCAGTGGCGAATGTTGAGGGTTGGAATCAAATTCGTTCATGGGCTACGGAACATTTCTTACACAGAAAGACTACTTGCGCTGGGAATGTTTTTAATGCATTATCGCCGCCATCGAGGCAGCTTGGTCTTGACCTATCGCATACTTACCCGTAAAATGGGGCTTGATTTATTTGGGCTTTTCCAACCAGTTCGGCTTCCGTCTCTCCGAGGTCACTTGATGAAGCTACACAAGCGTCGGTCGGATGGTGTCCGGACGGACGTTCGTCATTCAAGCAGAGTGGTTGACTTCTGGAATTCACTGCCTGAGAGCGTGGTGTTACCATCAACGGTGAAAGAGTTCCAAGACCGACTTGATGTCTTTGGCCCTCAGTTTCTAAATTCCCCTTCACATCTTAGCTTATTCGCCTTATTGTAATGTTAAATCTTTATTACTTTTCGGTTCTTAACACTTTTATTACTTTTATATTTCTGTTTCTTATTTCACGTGGCTGGGTCACGTGTTGCGCATGCCTGTATACCAACTCCCGCGACGTGCGTTGTTTGCGTGCCGGGGGTCTGGATGGAAAAAGAGGAGGAGTGGCGAAACGATGATTAGGTCGAGCGCAGTGAAGGCCCTTGCTTCGAAGCTGGCGTCGGTTGGTGCATCCAGACTGTATGGCTAAGGTCCGAAAGACGATGAACACGTTTAGTTGGACACACTTGCCGATATGGCTAGGATCCGGCCTCTATAGCGTTTGTGTTGTGAGTTGGTTTATCCATCCCCCACTTAAATTCGCCCCTCCAATTCAATTACATGAAAGCAGACGACGAAACCCATGTTGTACATTTGGAATGATCTTGATGTTCGGAAAATGCAGATTGAGAACGCGCTTGAGCATCCTCTCTATAAGCATGCAGAAAACAGATGAGCCGATACTTTGCAGACTCTTGTCGATTAGGCTGAAATGAAGTATTGTAAGCTTAGTGTAACGCAATGAAGTTCGCATAACATTCTCCCCGGTCCAATTGTTAACTAGGAAGTAAATAGAACGCTGTTTTTAAGCTTCATGATTATGAAGATTGTATGCTCGCGTTCTTTGCTGTTGCTCAAAAACATGTGCAGAATTTGGTGAACAAAAAGGATCAGTTTGAAGCATCTGAGTTTCCGCTGTTGTGGATGTAACTGGTTCGTTTGGAAGGTCTATGGGATGGAGAGTAAATGGGCCACTAGACAGATCCAGTCCTGATGGTGCCAGGTTGTGCAGTGAAACCGTGTCTTTTCTTCCTTCTGAGAATCGAATGTGGACGTACTGCGGATTGCAATCCAATAGCTCAACCTCATAGCCTAAAGGATCGCATTTCGAGACTTTCACATTACGACGCAGTAACAGGGTTCCTGGCACACTGAGCCAACTCGACAGCGAAACTCCTGATGTTGATTTGCGGTTGTACGAGAAGAGTGGGGTGTGGCGGTACAGAGAAGAGAACGAATGGTATGCGATGCGTCCAACAGTGCACTTTCTTACTGAGCGATTTCAAGACATTTGGTTCTAAGCGAAAGGTCAATAGATTTCCAGATGGCACCATTGATGCGTCCCATCTACCCATTGCCTTAAGGGTTGTACGGTGTTGTCCGGTTGACTGCGGTACCTTTCTGGTTAAGAAAATGACGCCACGTGTGACATGAATGACGAACCACGATTAGAATGGGCATAGAGTGGCATGCTGAAGACCGCAAATAGTTGGCTTAGACACGAATCACAGTAGATGAGATCATATCGCTACATGGAAAAGCAAACGGGAAGCGGGAGTATTCGTCAACGATGGTGAGCAGGTACTTTTGTTCGTCACCGACGGCAGAAGTCCCTTAACATCTGTTTAATCTTTCCAATATGTGCGTCGTCTTGATGAACGTTCCGAACGATTTGTAAAAGCTGGGTTTCAACTCAGTAAAACTGTTGTAACGGGTGGTCATTGTCTTCATATCCTTGTCTTAGAATATGGCCTTCCAGCTAGCCATCCGCTTTCAAAGTTTGAATGCGCTCTGCTGGAAAAGGTTTAGAGACGTGCATCGAAAGCTGTTCTGGAGCTTCGTGATCTCCCGTACCCTATTCGACTCCAGCAGCTAAATCTGTTCTCCCTCGAATTCCGCCGTCGCCGGGGCGACGGGGCGCATCCTCCGAGAGGAACTTGGGAGTGAGTTAGCAATTCTTCCGGCCCAACACTGACTATTCCACACGAGGTCACACATGGAAACTGTTTAAGCAAAGAAGACACAGAATTCGCATGGACGTCACCCTGTCCACTAGAGTGGTGAATGATTGGAACAGCCTACCGGAAGAAATTGCAGACGCTCCATCCGAGGAAAGTTTCAAGCGGCTGCTAGACAAGCATTCGCTGAGAGTGCTGGAATCTTGCGGCTGTCACTGCAACTGCGACGAACCCTCGAGGAACGTCGTAATGCAACGACGCGCATCAAACCCAGTATGATACGGAATCCATGGGGCTGACAAGGGATTTCCCTCCTGCTCTCTACAACTCAATAAACTCAATGACTGAGAATAGCAGGTTCCGTAAACGAACCAGATGAAATATTCTAGTTACTTCGGGATGGCGCATGGTAACATGTAATTCCTGCAGCGTCATGGTATGTGATTGGAGCCACATGTGCACGATAAAGCGTCTGCAGTCACGTCATCACTTCCGCTGTGGTAAACTAAGTCATAAGTATAACATGAGAGTTCAATGTGCCAGCGCCGAATCTTACTCTTTTTGATCTTGCCCTACTGATCGAGGTTAAATGCGAATGAGACAGACCTGATCGCGTTAGAGCTGACTTTCGTTTATCACCCAGGGTCATCGAACCATGGAACGCATTACCCAGCGAAGTAGTATTAGCACCAACGGTGAAGTTTGGACATCGATTCGACGCCCTTGGGTTGCAGTTTCAGACCTTTCCTTTTGGTCCTTAACTTATCCGTTTCCTTGGCTTCTCATACCTATTACTATTACTGTCTTATCCACACATTCCTGTACTACAGTTATCATCATTTTTTGTTTCCCTTCTGTTAGCCTTTATTCTTATTCACGTGGCCGGTACAGCGGGGACTGCTAGTGCAGACCACGTGGGCACTGATTGGCTGGCCGTGATGTGATCCGTGAGTATTGATTTGGCTCTTCTCGGTTTCCAATCGCTCCCGCGAACTCCATCTTGGTTCAACGACGCATTGAAGAAGGAACACATGGGAATTTTCCTACCGTTCCTGTCCAAATTGAACTTGAACTTGAGATCACTGATCAGTAATAATAGCGAAACGATTGTATATTAGATAGTGCCGCCATTTGCGGACTGACTCAACAATAGCATGTGATTCTCGGCAGCGGAATGGTGTCGTTCACCGGTGGACAGCGTTCGTGAGAAGACAGCAATCGGTCGTCCGTTCTGTGTTAACGTACCGGTAATATAGCGATATCAGATGCATTCATTTCAATGACTAAGGGTATGAGGTTATCGATAGAGACGATAATAGAGTTTTCTATCTCTTCCTTGGTATTTTAGAACCACCCCAGAACCAAATTGGGAAGGGGAAGCAACGCTTATTGCTTAACGGGCGGGTTTTGTCGAAGAAATGTGAGGTACATTGGGAATAGTATGCAAAATGTCACACAACACGCTGTTGACACTTGAAGTCAGCGGGTGCGGGTAGGCACCTTAAAGGGTGAAGTCGGTCTGAGTCTGATCGGATAACTTCGTACCCCAATAGTCGTATTTTCCTCGAAGCTATGGTGCTTTTGCTTCCGTTGATTGTTAGCTTGTATCTTTGAGCGACTGCTAGATTGTAGTTATGCTCTTCTTCGGTTGCGCCGCACACTGTTATTTTGTTAATTTAGGCGAATGTGACGTTCAAGTTCTCCTTGGCTATCACTTTATCGATGACTCTGGAAACAGGCGACCCCATTGGTTACACCGAAGGGTATACGACAGGATTGGAAGAGATTTCCGCAGGCTTCAAGTGCGGCGGATTTCTTCTCGTTTGTCCTGATAGGAATCTGATGATCTGAAGTGCTGTACACTGAGTAACGAGAAATTTTGTCGATAAGGACGTCATTTCTAGGCAGGCGTTACTGATTGATAGTTTGGCTGTAATCTACAACCATATGACGTTTGTGTATCTCGTTCGTAGTTACTAAAACCTGAGCTCGCCACGGGGATACCGATGGTTTAATGGTACCGTCCTTAAGAAGCTTCTATATTTCTATATGAATAAGCCTCTCGTCTGCGGTAGAGTGTCGCCTCAATTTTGTGGCGATCGGTTTGAAGACAAAAGCATCGTTCCCAAACAAGGAGGAAGGATCCACATCAGCGACCAGTAGTGTACACAAGGAGAGGGGGTTGTTACCCAATGAATGGAATTTGGACAAATTAGTGAAGCTTAAGAAAATCGTGTCCCAATAATACATCTAAACATAGATTTGGAAGTACACACACAGTTTAACTTCTGTGTATTGACGATCTTTATACTATATAGTGACAAGACATTGACCACTGGTGCAACTGGTTATTTGAGTGCTGACCATCGAAATTTTGCCGGGAGGGCCGAGGACACTCAAGTTGAATCGTTTGTCAACCGATACGGAAATATTGCTCTCGGAGTTTTCAGTCTCAGTTAAAGCTTTTAGCGGAACGTAGTTGATAAGTACATCGACGACGGCGTGGGAGATGCCGTTTAGTGCTGCTGCGACAGTGATCGAGGATAGGCAATCATGGAGCGCCGAAATCGTATTTTTGTATGAGGAATGTCAAAGTTTCTGATAATGTCCTTTCCACAACCGTAGCAAACGGCCTCGCGAGCAGGACGTTGAGATCGAGTATGCCTGTTGAACCCGCAGAAGGAACATTTGCTATTCGTTATATTGCAGGGGCGACATTGTTGCCTTAGACTAACGATGCACTTGACGTTTGCAAAGGTGCTGATTGACATATAGATGCGCTACAAGCGCTTCCTGATTGATGCAACTGTGACTGACGATAGGCCATCTCGAGGGATCGGGCTTGTACAAAAGCGGTCTGTAGATCAAGTGACGCATTTTCCAAAAGACATTGGCGTATCGCCTGAGATTGAGTCCCAGTTATGAACGCATCCCGAATTTCCTCTTCGCAGTTCTTCTCAGCCCTGACCGTCATGAAGTTACAATTCTGGGTCAGTGATTTCAACTTCTGCATGTAGTTGTCCAGAGTCTCATCCACCTATTGTTTGCTAATAGCTAGGAAGTGCAAAGATCTCGTTTTTCGGCTTCGTATATATAGTTCTTAGAGTTTCGATAGCGAGTTCGTAGGTTGCACACTCTTCCGGGGAGCATTGGGCCCCCTGTTTGGCAAAGGAACAAACGAAAGGCGTATGAACTGATCAATCAGTCACCGGCTCCCAATGGGCGCGATTCCCTGAATTCGCTCCGCTGCCTTGCGGACAGGCTATTCAGCCAAAGGCTCGGGGTGGTGTCCCCTAAGTCAACACCCTACTTTGACTTGGGCAGCCGGGTAGTATTTCGCCCTCTGACGAAACCGTGGACATTGTTGTGTTGTGTTGTGTTCTTTTACTATTTCTGTACCTTGTTTTGCGTTCCATGGTTTCCGATGGTGCAAATGTCTATTCATAGACTGTTGCAAAGATATATATATATATATATATATATATATATATATATATATATATATATATATATATATATATATATATATATATGCACACTCTTCAATGTAATCTTATACGTCGGGGGAAACCTAGTTCACCAGAATCCTTAATTTGCGGAACGGTAGTGAGTCGACAGTGTCCAAACAATAAATAAATGTATACAACCAGTAGGTCCACTGCTTCACTGAGTTCGCCTTGTTGGATTAGCATCGAAACCTTCTGACCGAAGAATTCGATTCATTGCTTGCTGTATAAATTGTAATGGAATTGAGCGAGTCGAAATACGACGAGTGAGAAGAGTATCAACCCGGGGAAACTGGCTTTATTCTGCAAGCAACTAAGATTTGTAGGCTGCCATGGAATACGGAAACATTAGTATCAAAGAGCAATCAGAAGTTCCCAAAACCCCCGCCATTTCCATCGATGTCCTTTGCTTACTTCACGTGACTGCCACTGTAAGCACTACTAGTGGGCAGAAATTGGTTGTCCATGATGTCACACCGATTCTGCTACCGTTCCGCTTCCAGAAGCAATTTGACCTGCGATTGAAAAACCACGCAACTTCTTTCAATGTGCAATTCACATTTAATTTCCACGTGGTCCCCACTTGGCCATTCAGATCACCTTGAGCATTGTACATGTCAGCGTGCCTCATCATCCGAGGGGGAAAATTAAGCTACTGATAGGTATCACCTGTGTTGAGGTTTGAACTACATTTCAAACCCCCAGATTATCCACAGCAAAAGCATCGTCTCTATGGTCACTCAACGCTGCAAATTCCAGCGACGAATTATCAAAAGTGAAGCACTACCACTCACAACCTCCCGGTCACGCAATGCAATTCACCCGTCCTAGCAGCGGGCTGGTTTGCTTTGAGCCCGGGTGCATTTTGCTTGCTCTAATCAATGTGCGGATAAGGATACCGGCGTATACGCCAGCGCCACTCTCTAAAATGTTGATTCGCCTTCTCATAACGTACGAGTCTCCATCTTCACAGCCGATGGGTCATATAAACGCGCTCTATTTATTACCAATACGTACCATATTCTCGTGAGACTTCTCTTTCTAAGCCGAACTCACATTGGTCAAATGAACGGGCGAACAAGTGAACGTAACGCTTTCAGCAATGAGACAACCTTTGTCTTGAAATTCATCGATACCATACGGGAAGCTATTCAGAAGAGCATTCAGAACATCGCGTTACATGGCGTTAGCTGCTGACACCGGTGGTACTCTTTAACAGGAAAGCCTAACTGGGTGACACGTGCACTTACTTGCGGCAAACACGCACATGTGGACCGGTTTACCATGGTATGATGCGCTTGTTTCTTGGATCCATCGCCTGCATATATAACACATAATCCAATCCACCTGTGTGTTGTCGTCCATGTCGTCATCTTCATGCTGACACTGCACAAACCCGGCCCTCTGCGTCCCTCCTGGACGTCGGTGGAGCAGTACGTCCCCACCGCTTGCGGTGCCGAGCCGACGTAGTTCGGAGTCTGCGAAACTTCAAACCACTAACCGCACTGGCTCCTACTGGCACCTTGGTGACACAAATGCCCAACGGGGACTAGCGTTTTGGAGCTAGTCCCCTTTGCGTAGTCCCGTTTCCCAAACCTCCGGTCGCCGCGTCATTGGGTGGAACGGTACCATCGACCTGTATCACCGAGTCCTCGTTCGCAAGTAGCGGTTACGTGTCCGAGTGCCACCGGTGCCCCTGTGCCTGATGGTTGCATCTTCAAAGATTGCAAGCGAGAAAGCAGTTCCCATGTCAACTGCATCACCTCGGAGCAACTTGACGACCTGCCAAACAGCTCCATGTTGCTATCTCTCGCCAGTAATGAACGTATGCTGGCAAACGCCCCCAATGTTCATCGGAGCAGTCTGTACCCATGCTAATTAGATGCGCCTCAATATCACCCAATATGTCCCATGCGAGACGGATCCTGGAGATCGATAACAGCATTGTTACTTTGGTGCACATAGATATCTGTTACGCGTAGTCCGGCGTCATCCTGCAATTCGTTCGCTCATCTTCGAGGAACTACCAACGGCATACGTGAGGAGCCATATTGTCTCGCAAGAATGCGACATGCAAGATGTGAGCATCTGGAATGCGTCACTGTCGATTGACGCGGCACTGGTACTCCCTGCCTTCATCAAGTAACGCTGGCATAATTCCAAGGTGGACATCTTTAAGAAGCCACTATCGCCCATCAAACTTCACGTTGTCAACACGAACTCTTCGCAGTGCCAAGCGTATTGACCTCGTGCATAAAAGGATATCAACAAAACTGCATTGCCAGAACTGACATCCTCCGCAACGCTGTATTTGCGTAGTTCATCGTTCGCAAGTATGGCATCTCGCTCCTCTAAAATCGTTGTGTAATGTTGCATAATAACGTCAAACATAGCCTTCAAAGTTTTCCGCTTACTTAATCTCCCTTTCAAATGATTATTCTCATTTTTTACACGATTTATTTTGTCACATCCAAACAACAACACGTGACCCTTCAAATGCGCCTCCCAGCTCAGCCACCATGTTATCTATGTACGACGTAGATAGCCAAAGCATTCGTCGTTCCATCCGCAGATGGGTTCCATAAAATGATGATGCTGCGCGGAATCCTGGGTGTTTAACAGGGTGCGAAGCATACGGCACAACACCCGTCATAATGAAACGAAGATGCCCGCACCGTCGATCCATGTCGCGTAAAGTTTGCAGCGTACAAAAAGACTATGGTCGCAGTGGGGAACGCATTGTGAAATGCGGTAACCTGAGCTAAACATTTTTCCATCACCAGCTTACGTACTGCAGCAGTGTTTGAAGCCATCACAATCATCGCATCTATCGCGTGCTGGTAGCTTGCCTCCGTCTCATTGGGCAGATAGATGTAGGAGTGGGACATATCATGCCCACCATCGTCCACAAACATAAACTGCAACAGGACGTAACCGTCGTAATTTATCTGATGCGTTGAGTCCGCCAATATTACTCCCCGTATTGCGTCACCAATTCCAGCATGCTGGAAGGGGCGAAATACAGGAAACGGATCTCTGCACCTTTCCGTACAATTTTGACTACACCATGTTTCTCCAACTGTTTGGTCACTTCCTCCGCCTCACTTGTGCCCACATTGCGATGATGCCGACTTATTTCATACAAATCTTGCCGCGTTAGCCGAAAACCATATTGCGTGCGCATAAAAGCACACATTTCCTGCATCCTTCGAAAGGCCAGGATTCCTGTTCACTCGCCAATTACGGATTTTTGGGATATGGCCATGGCTTCCCCACATGCAACGTATGCGAATGATGCAGGTCTGCCTGTCTGGTCATTTAACATGCCCCCTTCAATACGGCTGAGAGGCACGCCGGACGACTGTGGCAACGGCAACTGCAATAAACTTATTGTACGTTTACAGCACACTTGCACTGGATCGCTTACAGTAATGCACCTGAATTATACGTATTGGTGAGGACATCCTTCCGGAAGCGCATTCTCATTTTCCCTTCGGTACGCATCAGTGGTCATTACTTTTCCATCACAAAATGATGTCGCCGTATCAAGTTGATAACGTTTCACATCAGCTAACACTGCCGTAGATTAATGTTATGAGCCCTTGATTATACGGCGGGAAAATGAATAGCGACGCTGCTACATCTACCAGGGTTTAAAGGGAATTTTCAGAACACTTGGCCTATATTTATAAACTTTACATATGTGACGTTCCTATTTATGCACTTATTAGCACTTCCTTTTCACATGTCCATTCACCACACTGGTGTACCATAGCTACACGACTACCGTTCGTTTGTTCGCCTTAGGCGTGTTCAACAATCCGCACAGAGATGGCATCTAGTGGCATATATGCTCGTGTTGCTGTGCCGAGTGCGGGATTAGCGCCTAATGGGCGTCCGATTGGCAAAAAATTGTCACTCACCGGGCGTTCGCCGTAAAAATTATTAGTGGGCTCCCTCTCGAACGCTCAATTTTCCCTGATTTTGCTTCCTATATGAATAACCTAGAAGCGTTAACTCATCTGCCCCTACCACTGACTACACGTTGTTGTAAATCCGCACACCTGGTGACAAACACAATACGTAGCGACAACATTATGTAACAGGTCCGAGCGTTTCGTTCTCTTGGGATTAACATTCATCGAACTTGAGTACGGTGTTTCAAACACACTTGGCAGTTCTTACATTAAGCGGAACCTCGAGCTTACGGATTTCCTGTCCTGTGCCCCCGGTCCAGGTAATCCTACCTAGTGGGGTTACTGCTAACTACATTCGTCTCCGTGAGTTCGTTTCGGCACTTTTTGTATATTATCGATTTTGTTGTTTTTATCTTTGCACTGCTGTGCACTTCTTGCATTTTATCACTGAGCTAGTACGCGTATTTTGTGTCCTTGGCTATCTCATTTTATTATTGTACTAATTTTCTTGCTTGTCTCGTATTTATTATGGATGCTCAAATTGTTTTGTAAATGTGGAGAGGACCCCTGTGACGCTGCAGTCACAGAGGGAATTCAGTGTGACGGATGCCTGCTGTGGTATCATAACAACTGCTCTAGATTAGATCAAGGATCAATGGGTTTGTAAGTTCCATTGCGACGAGACTGGATTTTAACGTGGTGCAATGGTTTGTGTGCCTCAGCGATCCATTGAGCTATGCTGGAGGTGCCTTCCACCTCCAGAAACACTCATACTAGATTGGTCAACGGTTAGAGGCCAGGCCAACTTAATCTCCTGGCCCTCTAGGTTGGGATTTGGAGTGTGGCTGGCTCCTTACTCCATAAAAACGGACTCTCTGTAGTACAATGCTGAAATTCCGCTGCTTTGCAGTAAAGTTTTTTGAACCAAAGGCTTTGGTTGGGAACCCTTATCATTCTCCTGTTTCGGCCTGGGCAACCTGACAATGTTCTGCTCACGCAAGCACATTGTTGAAGTTGAATAATGCCGAAGCGACGAGATGATCTTCACCCAGCTCTCTTTAAATTCGCTCCTCTTGTCCGTTCGATAGGTAACCTGCATGATTAAGGTTTCGACTTACCACCACACCACCTCCTGATTTCCAGGTCTCTATATTCTGGAATCGGAGAAACCATTCAGCAAGTCACTGATTGGATCACTTCGAGACAACCAATAACCACAACTACGTAAGCAAGCTTAAAGCTTGCTGTGAATTCTTCCCATTTATTCCTTATACCGCAGCAGTTGGGCTCTTTGGTGTTCTTTCCTTCGCTAAACTACCATGAATTGCGGTTCCACCTAAGCGACATCCTTGATCGACCGCTATTCACGTGATGTATTGATTAGCTTAATGTTACTATTTAAATATTGGTCTGTCTATCTACATCTTATAATAACCATCCTTACGCGGATAATCGCTTCTGGAATACAAATACCGACATACTTGGTCTAATACCATACGGTCCTTGGATTCGGTGATCTATATAATCGGACTTTTTTCATCCACTTTATTGCTCCACCTGTCTCTTAGCATTCTCGCAAGGTGGTAGACGTTGCTCTGATCAATTGCTTCTTGGTCATCACCCTTACCATGGAGCTCCCCATTTTACCGATCATGGCAGCAATATATAAACAACACACTTTATCTTGCGGTTCATTCTCCAGTAGAATTTATGTGACTAGTGTTTACTAGATCAATACTAACTTGTTTGTCCGCACGGAATTCGCTGTGAAACACCTGATGTTTTCTCTTCTGTTAACTTTAATTTCTGTCTATTTTGCAAACTTACATCGTGTTCTCACTCATTTCCTGTGATCATTTCAGCCCCCAAAAATGAGAGAAGTTGAAATACTCTTTGAAAATATAGACGAGAAGTTGGAGGACGAGATGATCCTTGTAACCTTCCGCTTTTCATACTTTGTTGATCGCAACCTGCATCACAGATCACCCCAAAGTGGATATCTCGAACTTTTGATTATCACATACGTGATTCAGAGAGGCAGGTCTTGTTATTCAATTCACTACTTTTCAGGCTGTTGTCTGATTATTTCAAAGCGCATCCGAATCTATCGGCTGTCTACCTTTTAGTTGGTTTGGACCGATCGGGTGATTCCCTCGTTTCTCTTGTTCCCTATGACCGCATGGTTGAAGCTGAGTCTCGCTTCTCTAAGGTACTCACACGAGTGATCTATAGTATTCAACGGCATCGCTGTCCTGTAAGTGTCTCAACATTCCAGTTACTCTTTCGTTCAGAGCTCTTGCACTCTGGCTGGCAACGAGTTACTTTTAAATCTGACGACAGATGCGTTGAAGAAGTAAAGTGCTGATTGTGACATTTCACGCCTCACAGACTTGTCACCATTCCATGGTGTCCCGCTGACCAAATGCGTCCCCCTTTAGCATGTTGCGAAAACACGACGGATACCATTGAGACATCTTCCACTATTCAGAGGCTGAACATCAGTGGGTGACCCGGACTGTTGCCTTTAGATCACCATTTTCTTTTAGTTGGCAAGGATGACAACATCAAAACAAAAGAACTCAGGAACTTTTTTGCCCCTGCCCCTAAACCAACAGTTGTTACCATAAGTAAGTCTCACGCACCCCATATCACTCACTTGTCATATACTTTTTAGTGCCTACCGAAGGGCCCACGAAAGCCTCTTCGTAAGTTCCCTTTGGGCCTATCTCCCATGAATGGTTTTTAGGAATGTTTTGGAAACAAGAATCGCGCAAACGGTACCTGCTGTGATTGAAACGTCGAAACAAACACCTATACCGACAACCATAACCCCCAGTGATCAGGATGATGACGATGATCATTTTTCTCCCGGTGTTGGTATGTTATTTCGCAACTTGGCTCCTTGAACTTTTTGTGACAGCTTTAAAATCCTCCCAACCGAAGCGTAGGCGCCTCATATTTGAGTCCGACGAGGAAAATGAGGACGCTGTCATTGTTAAGAAGACCCCGGAAAAAAGAAGCAAGGCTAAACAAGCTTCCAGCGCAAAGAGGCACAACTTTAAAGGCTAGTTTCTTTTTTATTTTCATTTACACGAGGTCTGCTCGTTCTTGCACCGACCATTGATTGAGTTCAAGACCACTTCGATCCGTTTCCCAGAACATTGACTATAGGTCAATAAAATAAGCTATAAAGCTATTAGCTATAAAGTAACATAATCGCTATGCGGTTACTTGGTTGGGATTATGTTAAGGAGCTGAAACGGATCATGTGAGGGGCGATTACTACAACACATAATTAGAAAATAACACATCTGGATAGCTTGTCAGTGGGTGCCACGCAGACAAATAAATAAATAAGTGGTATATTCCTCGGCGATGTGAGGCACAGTCCAACTATGTGGTCTGATCAATGATGAATCGCTGCATAAGCTGGCGGGGGGGGACAGACAATCTTCAACGAGACATATAGAAGGACAATATCCTGATTTTTATGAAGTCTTTGTTCACATTTG
>OX104067.1:98685391-98702644 GCA_944474145.2 Dicrocoelium dendriticum | reverse complement strand
CTCTAACTTCTACTAGTGTGTTGATACTTCGACCTGCGCGTCGGGCTTATTGCCTGAGTCTTTATCCCAAGCATACAGTCGTTTTTGGCGGCAAATACATTACCTAAATGCCCTGTGTTGGAAAAGATAGTTTGGAGAATATTTACCACTGTTGTAATCTAGACCGGAATGGCTATGTCCGCGCCGGAATTTCAAGCTGGAAAACGTAATTTTAGTCGCATCTGAAGCCCTCGAGTGCAGTACATGGCCTTTATGCATGGTTTAAAGCTGCGCTATTTCTGAGGCTATGCTCGAGATGACAGTGCTTGTCAAGTAACGTAGGGTTTAGTTATGAGGGACGTGAGGGAACATTGATTGTTATTGGGTAGGTGCTCCGAAAATGGTGTAGTTCCGGCTGTTTGCTTTTCGCAAGTGGGAGGTGTGTCTTCGGTACTGCTGCTCTAGGGAATACCACTCTGAGCCCAACAGCCGGAGTGGGTGGCTTCTGTTGTACTAGCCTAAGCATTTTTGCCTACCAGCGTGGATTGAGCGGGGGGCTATGCGATCCAGAATGAAAGGCATCACAAGTCTTGGAAGAGCTTTACCGGGTTTGGCGGGGAATGTGGGGAGAAGTCCATTTGTCCAGATGATTTGGTAGTCTTATCTCTATTGTTCCTTCACAACACTTTATCATGGACAGCTTATTTCCCCTTGTGTGTGCCTGGACCCCTGCTACCTGGTTTACCCACTCCTTGAACATTGATAAACCATTCGACTTTGCTCCTTTAGTCCACCCTCTATGTTGTGTCGCCGCTGACGCCTTCACCCCACTACCGCAAGGAGTCCAAGACGAGCCAGAAGGAGACTTGCATCCATAAAATCACAGTTGCTTATATAGTTTGAAGGAAAAAATGAAGGGAAGCTACTAAAGTACACTTGAGCCAACCAACTGAAGGAAAAATGTCAAAGCAACGACGAATAAGCAACCGTGTACTCAGAGCGAATCGCGTAGGTCCTTAAAAATGGCATCCTTGGGCTCCAAGCGTAAAGCGAACGAACATTTACAGTGACGGGCACTGGCCAATCAGAATGACGAAATGAAACGTTTAAACAAAAGTCACGAAACAACCTAGAATAAGGAATACAGACCCAAAAGTTGAAAACTAGTACAATAATTGTGTGACAACTAAATATTCCTTTAACATAACCAAGTAGAACAGTGCTGAGAAGAAAAAACCAATAGAATATGTTCTTGCAATAGCGCTGCTGAGAAGGCCATGACGATGAGCGTCCGTTAACAATGACGTGGATATACCAATCGGGCGAACCCAATAGAGCGTTTAAACAACAGTCAAGAAATAGAAAATAGGAAGAGTAAAGAATGGCTATCAAGCTCGTTCACAATAAATGAATGTTTAATAGCTGTTCCCCTAATACTCTCTGTTTACTGAAGCCCGCCTCACTCGTTTTGCTTTTACGCCCTTAATCGTTTGGTATGCTAATTACCGATAACCCATCGCAGACGCCGCAGACAGCATCCTCATAGACTACTCCAGCAATTAGCTGTTCCAAGCTATGTTATTGGTGTATTTTACCCTATAAATAATTGCCCCATCAGGCGAGGTTGACTGCGCAGCATAGCTCTATATGTTAGACAGTCCATTGGTGTGTTGGCTTGCTTCGAAGCGATGCTGCTCGGTTACGGCTTCGCTCACTTGTTGCACTTTGCGATGGTCCATGCTCGGCTTTGGGATCCTTTTCCTGCGGTATCCATTAAAGTTTTTATTGCGTTTGTGTGTGAGGAAACCGCTTGAAGCTTGTCACTTTTGGCATTTGTTGTTTTTATTCAATAGCCCCAGAGTTACATCGGCGTTGAGGTTTTCACTTTTTCCGGGGATTACGGATCCGTTCCGGTCTTTTATTTTGACAACCAGCGGCAAGGTTTCTTAACCTTTCGGCGCTTACAACGTGTACTACATAAATGAACTTCAACATGTCAGTGAAACCTTGGAGCAGACGTTGCGCATCATGACTCGGTGACGTAATGTTAGCAGTCACATCTAAAATCCCGATGATCCTGGGATCGATGCCTGCTTAACCTATCAGAACAGATATAACGAAATGGGAACGAGTCACAATGGTACAGAAATTTTGGGCAACAACATCCAAATGTTCTACATGTTATATGCATCAGCTGCGGTACCCGTGATAAAAGGCCAAGGTTTACTTCAATGAGAAGTGTGAGCAACTTTGAGATTGCGTGTCACAATCCACTGTATATTTATTGTTGTGAAAAGAGTCGGCAGTCGTGACCGTTGGATTTAGATTTTCGGTCACATCTAACATCAATGATGTCCCTGCTTCGATGCTTCCAAACTCTATCTTATGAAATAACATCAAAGCGCGTCATAATATTGAAGTGTGTTCTGGCGGGCAACACACAATTTCTCTTTGCATCAGCTATGGTCCGCGTGAATGAAAGACCAATGTACAATTCAGTGGAGCCGCGATTAACCTTGAGCTTGGGTCGAACTCCATCCACACAACGTGTACTTCAAAAATGACCCTCAACATCGTTCATTATACCATTGTGCAAGCCTTGGCTATCCTGCTTTGGTGGTTTAGGGTTACCGAGTACAAATAACATTTTTGTGGTCTCGGGTTTGATGACGGCAATCTCTATTTGATGAGATGTGATAAACATCGAAACCCTTCAGTATAATGCATTTTTGGGTGGGTCATTCCGGATGTATGTTTGCATCTGCTGCGGTCTTCGTCATCGGAAGACTAGTGTCTACCTCAATAAGAATCGCGGTCAAAGTGGAGATTACGCGTCGCAATCTATACACAAAACCTGTAGTTTAAAAATGACCCTCAACATCTTTCACTAAACCGTCATGCCAAAAGTTGACTTTCTTGACCCGGTGGCTTAGGTTTAGCGGTCCCGAAAAACATACCAATGGTCCTGCGTTCGATGCCTTCTAACTCTACCTGGTGACACGTAATAACATCCAAATGTGTCTTAGTGGTGCAGTGTTTTCTGGCTGGGAACACCCAATTTCTATTTGCAGTAGCAACGGTCCACTTGATCGAGGGTCCATGTTTCACTTCAACAGGAATTGCAGTAGTCATTGAGATTTCGTGTAGAAATCCATCCAGGTAACCTGTATTTTAAAACTAACCCTAAACATCGTTGATTTAAGTGATGTGAAGAAGGTTGCTCGTTATGACCCGGTATCTTTGGGTTGCGGACAGAACTAACATTCTAATGGTCCCGGGTTCGATGCCTGCTAACTCTATCTGATGCGATGTAATTATATCGAAACGCGTCATAGTAGTGCAGTGTATTCGGGCGGGAAACACCCAAATTTTATTTGCATCAGCTCCGGTCCTCTTGATCGAGACCAAGGTTGCCTTCAATTGGAATTGCATTCAAGATTGAGGTTGCGTGTCGCAATCCATCCGCACAACGTGTACTTCAAAATGACCGTGTACATAGTCCATTATACCGTTGTGCCAAGCGTTGCCCGTGACCCGGTGGCTAGGGGTAGCGGTCACAACTAACATCCCAATGGTCCCGAGTTCCATGCATGCTTATTCTATCTGATGAGAATTAATAATTTCGAAAGTTGTCATAGTATTGAATTGCTTTCGCGCGGGCAACACTCATTTTCTATCTGCATCAGCTACGGTCCTCGTGATCGAAATGCAAAATTTCACTTTAATAGGATTCGCAGTCAAGATAGAGGTTGCTTGTCGGAATTTATCCATGCGTGTAGTTCAAAAATGACACTCAACATCAGTTGCTCATTCGTTCGCCGTGCTGGGAGATCTATTTGCAAACATTTCACCGCCATGCGAAGCGGCATCATCTTTGCGTTTAGATGTGGAGTGTAAGCTCGCTTATTGGGTTATCGATCCGTGGTCGGCATGCAGGTGACGTTTTGAAATTGACGACTTCGATCTGTGTCTCGTGATCTCTACCCATTTCCCGATGGCGGAAGTCATCGCTCGGGTTATTCCTATTCAAGCGGCCTCTCGTAATTTCCCTAAGTTCTCTCCGTCGGAGGGGCTGGTAAACTGGGTCAATGTCGATATGCATATTGACTGAGTCTTTTAGTGAGGACCACACTTCTAAGAACACCATTTGTTTTCTTGTTTCACCTCGTGCCAGGACTTCTGTTTTGGCCCAATCAAATCTTTCATATACGTGTACTGAGACTAGTGATGATGCGTAATGCCTTTTGCATGCTCTTTTTGCTCATGTAATCGTGTTGCTTGGCCAACATAGCCCGTTTCGCAATGTCAACAACTTAGTCTAAATACAACATTACGTTACTCATGAGCTTCCAGTTTTTCTTTAGGTTTTGACTGAGTTTTCCTCAATGGGGCAGTTGGTTTGTGTGCTACGATAAGGTGATGTTGTTTGAATAGTCTTGCTGCCATTTCGGATCTGTTCTTCATATAAGGCAATCAACGCGTCTCTCTGTCGTTGGTGTAGACTGTCTGTTTGGTTTGTTGAGGTTCAGACACCTTCGGATGAAGCTTCGCGGCTATCCGTTGAGTTGGAAACATTTAAATAGATGCTTCTCTTCTGTTGCTTTGACTCTGCGGTACTGCAGTTTGTTTGCACTCTACCAAATAGTGTCCGCACACAGTTTACTTTGTGGCATTTCGGATGGTTACTGTTCAAGTTCAGAATTTGGTCTGTATATGTCCAGTTTCTGTAAACTGATGTTTGCAGCCCCTTCCATGGTTCTGGTTATTAATATATCCAAGCTTCACTTCAACTGAAATGGGGGTCAACATTGAGATTGCGCGTCGCAGACGCAGTCTATCACTGTTCTCTGCCTTCTCATCATATGGAGCACCCCGGCGGTCGATTCTGATGAATCATATGCCGACAATGACGCGGAATCTTCTACAGCTGCCTGGTATATATAAACTTAGACCACAGTTGATCAGGCCTCCTTTCAAGGTATTTTGACGAGAGCGCGAAGAACACTGGATCAATCCACATCACAAGCTAAAGACTGTGCACTATCTTGCCAACAGTTATTGAAGAGCTGCAAACAATCCCTCTAGGAAAGTATTTAGCAACGCCATGGAAGCATTGTGCTCCATCCTCTTTCATCGCACATGGCAGCCTAGTAAGCGCAGACCACGGGCATTTACACTCTCCAACAGCCGTCAGGGACGGCGAATTCAAATTGCTCACATGCAACGCCTCTAGCACTGCGAAGAAAAGCCGCTGTCACGACAGTACTCCATGTTCGTTGGAAGACTGCATTCATGCCTGATGAAGGGGTGATCTTGCTTCAGTGATTTGTGCGCAGATGTACTCTCGCAACCACTAGTACCATAACCGGGAATTACACGATTGTACCAATATTAACTGGGATCTCGTAAGATCTATATCTACTGAGGAAACGACTTCTGCACTGAGAGCAATGCATGGATCTGCACCCGGGCTAAATAGCTTCAAACCGGAAAACATCAGTCTGATGGATCCCAGATTCATTACCTCTTACTTAAAATTGATTATTGACCTGTTACCCTTATCCTGCTTTCATTGACGTGGCCCGTGTGACGTTTGTTCAAAAAGTCCCTAACCCACCTAGCTCTGAAGACTTTCTCCAAATTTGATTAATCTAAGTCTTCACTCATCTTCTTCATCGGAGTTTATTCGTTCGCTGGATTCCTGCATCCCAAGCTGACTTTTTTAAAATTTTGGTTTACTTCGTACATATGGCTGTTTGGAGGACCCATGATATTATACTCAGCATTACAATATTCACACCTAAAGGGTATCCCTTTATCCATTGTTAGTCATGACATTTCAAAAGCCGCTGGTTCCATCTCCCACTCTTCGCTGCCTCGTACAGCCTCCTGTTTTGGTGCCCTCTCTTTTGCTACATTACTTAAATTCTTATTATGCCCCCGAAATTCTAACCATCAACGGTCTGAGAGTTCACCAAAGGCGGGGATTTCTTCAGAAGATCCTATTTCTCCCTACCTTTTTTCATTTTGCTCTTGAGGAAGCGTTTCACGCACCGTTTGACACACAGTGGACTTCCCCAGCAGGTCTAATCGATCCTATCGCTTACGCAGATGATGTCGTACTATTTGCTCGCAACAGAGAGAGAGACAGAGAGGGAAGATATATCGTACATTATTTTGTCAATAAATCACATGAAAGCGAGGGTATTGGATATCACAGTCGAGAGCAAAAGAAAGAATTTATCTACTTTAAACAATGCGCAGCTCTCTTGTTAAGCCCACCAAATACTTTTTGGTTTGACGTGAGTGACTTTCAGACGATTGAACGAGACAGTTTCTCGCTTACCATTGCGCTAGATGACGTAGCGGCGATCATTACGTTGTAGGACCTTGTATGGACGTCCTTAAGATCGTTCGAGTGGCCTGCGTAGACATCGATGCTTATGGAAACGACTTGACACTGGCGATTTTTGAGAATAAAAGATGCAATGCTGTTCTCGTACTTCGGTCGATTTGTTGCGGCGCACGCTCCTGGCTAGCTGCCGAGCGTAGTGCGCGTCGTAGTGACGGGTGGTTGTCCGTAAATGAATACGGCACTGGACATTTTGAGATCGCCATTCAGTGCTGATCGAAAGCTGAGGAATACCGTTGGCAAGACTTCTGCCCAACTAACTGCATTAGCGGCACTTATCATGACGTTAAGCTGTCGGCGCAAGCGTTCCATCATTCCGTTTCCCAGAGGATGATAGACAGATGGCCGTATACATTTACATCCGAAGACTTTCAGTAGGTTGTTGAAGGTGGTTACTACGAATTGCGGACCAAGATCGGTAGTCACAGTGGTTAGACAGCCATGTGAAACGACCCAGCGCGCAAAGAATGCGTGCGTTATGGTCTCAGCAGAATATTGGGAATTTGGAAAGCTTCCGACCGACGAGTGCCGCAATCCACTATGGTCAATATGTAGACCATGCCTTTGGACGGCGAAAGTGGTCCAACAATGTCGAGGTGGAAATGGACCAATCAAGTTGGCACTGACGGTATGCGTCTTATCAGGGCTGTAACATGTTGATGAACTTTTGCTCTCTAGCAAATCACAGTTGCATGCTCAAACTCTGACGTCGCGCTGCATGTTAAGCCAGACTTATCTCTCGGCAATCTTTCTGACTGAAGCGCGGATGCCACGGTGCTCGTGGTTGTGTAGCGTATCGAAGACTTGCTGACGAAAAACGGTTGGTAAAAAAGCACGTGGATTTCCAGTCGAGAGGTCGCAGATTATTGTACCAGTAAACGCAGGAAGCGGTTTCGGTGCCAACATAAGCGTGCACTTTTCGCAGGATGCCATTAAGTACTTTTCGGCTTACTGAGCAGCGGCCATGTCTGACGATCGATAAATGGGTCCATCGGAACCAGGGAGTTTACTCTTGAAAGCGCGTCCGCCGCGACGTTGCGTTTTTCCCAGACGCACGTTGGATGTCAGTCGAAAACAGACGAAATCTATTTGAGGAGTTTCCTGCGGACAGTACCCAGATGCAGGGTTCCGGAAGGCTTAGGCAAGTGCTTTGTTATCTGTAAAGAACGTTAAACCATTATCTTCAAGGACTTGACGAAAATAGCAAACAACGGCTCAGGCGGTGAGTATCTTGCGGCAAAATGTGCTGTATTTTGCCTCGGCTGTCTAGAAGTCGAGAAAAGAACGCTGGTCGTTGCTATTTACCTAGAAAAACCTGTTGTGGAACAGCGCCTGTTGCTTTTTCCGAGGCGTCCGCGGCTACACTGATCGGGGCGTCCCAGTCAAAGTGATGAAGCATGACAGCGGAAGCTAGTGCTTATTTGTTGGCTTCGAACCCATTAGTGCTTCGGGAGTAAGATCAACTATACAGTTGTTGCATCCATCCAGTGGATCCGTGAGTGGTTGCATAAGCTCGGTGCAGCGTGGTAGGAATCGGTGATAGCCTGACCATGCCGTTGTAGCTTCAAATGGCTGCGAGAGTCGTTGGACCCAGAAGTCGCGGATTGCTTTGACTCTGTCCTGCAACGGGCGTATATCATCGGAATCAAGTTGATGGCTAAAGAACTCGATGCCTGGCCACATGAAAATGCACTTATCAGAGTTGACGGTGCCGTTGTGCGTCTTCAGCCGTTCGAACAAGAGTCATAGGTTCGTACCGTGTTCCGCTTCCGATGAACTGGCCACCAAGATATCCTCGATGTACAGGTGGACGAAGTTGAGTTCACGTACGACGGATTCAAAGACGCGTTGAAATGTCTGTATAGCGGGGCGTAGGCGAAAAGTCATTCGTAGAAACTCGAAAAGTCCACATGATGTGATGACGGCGGTTTTCCGTAAGTCCTCATCGGCGACCGGGATCTGATGATAAGCTCGCACCAGATCGATCTTTGAGAACACGCAAGCTACATGAAGACTGCCTATGATATCCACTTCGTGAGGAATCGGATATCGGGCTGGAATTGTTGTCTTGTTGTGAGCGCGGTTGTTGTATCACAGTAACTTAGATGTAACAAAAATATCTTCTAGGAGGTACGTAGGACGTACAAATGCCCATAACGAAAAAAAGCACTCCCTGAGAAGTTCGCTGATCGATCAATTAGTCTTGAGCGAAGTTCAGCCAAGCTGGCTAAGCTTAGGGTAGCTAATCAAAACACCACTCTACCTGTCGGAAAGCTTGCTTCATGCGGCTTGGTATCGATCAACTGGCTTTGGTGTGCGGCTGGACCTACGTAGTTCACGCGACGGTGAAGCCGACCGTGCCTGAGTTTCACAAGTATTTTGGATGGATTACAAGGCCGGTCCAAATGCTCTGTAAAGTCCACGGGCATTGACTATCAAGTTATTTTCCGGTCGACATGTGCCATGTCCACATGCATACGTGATTCTCAGCGGTGCAGAGAGAGTTGACTGACTTTTTACGGTACTCCTATTTTTGATCCGAACAAATGACCCCGGGTGCATGGGAAGTACGATTTAGCGTATGATTATTGCTATGCGGTTTGGCACTTCCGGATTAACAGAAAAGTACACCATATGTGCTACACCCATTTTGGTGCACAAGGGTTGGATCTTTTCCAGTTAAGCCCCACCACTAATACAAAAAGAGCACACGCAAAAAGTTAAACCCCGCCACTAAGGCAAAAAGGGTACACCTGAAAAGTCAAGCCCCATCCATAGTGCAAAAAGGGCACGCGTGAAAAGTTGAGCCCCGCCACCGTTTGCCAGCTCCAGTGTACATAATGCATGTGAACGTGCCCCATAAAACACTCCTTATCCGCTTCTAAAATCATTTTTGTCCAAAAAGATTCTACCTTCGCACGTAAAACCTGACATGAACTTTCTGACGCTTTCGGCGGTCTTTCATGACAAGGAAACAGCAATACGTTTTTTGCAAAGCCATGGAGTGATTCATCATCAACGTTTATGCAGACGAGGACACCAAATGACACTTTCAACTGTTTCTGACAGGTGGAGGTGTGATGCCCGACAGTGTCGGCAAGAAATCGGTCTTCGAAAGGGAACTTGGCTGGAGCGGTCTAGGATGGATTTCAGGACAATAATCCTATTCCTTTATTGCTGGTCCAAAAAGCTGACAACAATCAAATTCTGCTCAGAGGAGTTATCTATTGGCCACACGACCGCTGTCGACTGGAAGAACTTTCTGCGTGAAATTTGCGCCTGGCAGCTTTTGCAGACTCCAACGATTGTCGGCGGCCCAGGTCTACATGTCGAGATGGATGAAACCCTAATATCACCTCGTAAAAACCATGCAGAGCGAGTCCTTCCCCAGCAGTGGATTTTCGGAGGGATTTGCCGGGAGACTAAAGAAGTGTTCTTGTATGCAGTGCCAGATCGAACTGCGGCCACTCTGCTGGACACAATCCAGGCCTGCATCGCTCCCGGCTCAATTATCATTTCCGATATGTGGGCATCATACTAAGGCATTGAATCGATGATTGGCATGAGTTATACTCATCAAACGGTTAATCATACCGAAAACATTGTGGATCCAACGACTGGAGCTCACACACAAACCATCGAATCTCTCTGGCACATTTACAAGATGCAGAATAAGCGCCAATGCGGCACACACCGATCTTTAGTGGACAGCTACCTGTGTGAGTTCGTTTGGAGGCAAAGACACCGAAAAATGGACCTTGTCATGCAAATTATTAATGACTTGTCTCAATTTCACCCTCTTCAATAGCGAGTAAAAGTTCAAGTTCCATATCCTCCATTTTCATAATCTTTTTTGAGTGGCGGGGCTTAACTTTTGGCGGAGCTTAACTGGAAAAGATCCCAAGGGTTTTCCTTGCAGCCGTTCGGCAGGCGTTTGTATTGGAGTTCTATGTTTACAGGTTCTGTATGATAGCAGCCCCGTTAAGGCAGCTTCTTCTAACTATACCCATCCTAGTTGGATTAACTGTGTTACCTCCTTGAGAGACCGGTTAGGGTGCTCCACCATGCCATTAGCTGCAGGACTGTAAGGGGCAGTCCGTTGGAGGAAAATCTCGAATTCGTAACTACATACTTAGGGTCCATTATCTGTAATCGATTCTTCTGGTAAGCCCAAGCGATTTAACAGATACCTGAGCCATCGCAGCGCTGCGGAGGAGATCACTTGGTCACATATATGAACCTCAGGCCATCTGCTGTACAAGCAGCTTGCAACAAGTAGAATTTTCTTATTCACCGGAGCGGTGACAAAGGCGTCCATAACATCAATTGCAATTTTGGCCCACAGCCTCCTCGGTTTTCGTATCGGTTGCACATGATCCTCGATAGGCAGAGGACTTTTATTCACTACTCAGTAAGCTTGACAGTTTCTCACAAATGCCTCAATACTTGATGTCATACATGACCACCAAATAAAATTTTGGACTTTAATTTGCTTTCAGACAATACCCGGGTGACCCTCAAAAGCACATACAATAATCTTGTTAACCAGAGAGAAGGGAGCTACCAATACTGGACCTCTCATTACACAACGGTCAATGACTGGACAATTCTCTCCTTTTGCATAACACGGAAGGAAATCACAAAACATTTTGTTGTTCTTCCGCCATCCATGCTGAAAGATAGCTACGGGTTGCTGCAGCGTCGCCTCTCTCGCATTCTCGGTTTGTAGTTCATTTATCGTTATTGCGCACAAATCGGATCCAAGACTAGACACTATTGCCGCGATCTAATTCTACCATCCTGGCCTGTAAACGAACTGAAAATCGTAACTGAGAATTCTGGCCTACCAACGATTGCTTCGTATCAGGAGGAACCATTTAGATCTATGCTTGAGGATGGTGGGGAGAGCGGAGTGGTCAGATCGTAAAATGGAACAGCGGCCATAAAGGTAAGGATGCCATTTCTCGAAAGCCCATACACAAAAGAAAGCTTCATTTTCGCCGGCGAAGTAGTGATATTCGGAGTGTGATAACTTCGCGAAGCATAGATAATCACTTTATTTTCACCATTTTGTAGTTATGCAGGCACATCACCTGGGCCGATATCGGAGGCATCACTTGACACAAAAGTGCGGCATGATTCATCAAATATGACAACCAATGGGACGAAAAATTTCCGTCGTTTAAGTTCGTCATAGGCATTTTGTTGTTCACATCCACGAACAAATGAGGACTTCTTATTTGTTACTTTCCGTAGTGAACCTACCACGGTTGCAAAATAACGAACGTATCGCAACTTTTAAGAGCACATACCCAGAAAAGACTTCCGTTCTGTCAAGTTACTAGGTATTTGCGAGTTAGCTATGGCATAGGTATTTCGGTTACTGGAGCTAATGCCGCTGCGGGAACTGATGTGCTCTAGAAAGCGAATTTCAGGGGATTTAAATATGCACTTTTTCCTGTTCAAGCGGAGATCGAGTTCACTGAGTCGGTGAAGGACTTTATGTAAGCGCTAGGCATGCTCTTCTGGCGAACGACCGCAGACACAAATGTCGTAAAAATAGGCAACCTGTCCATCATTACGTGCCAGAGTTTGCGTCATGAACTTCTACCAGGTAGCCGGTGCTGAGCTCAGACCCTTGGGTAAAACTTTGTACAGAAAAAATCCATCAGAGGTTAGCAAGGCGGTAAGGGGTTTGGAGTCATGAGATAAACGCATGTGGAAAAGACGCTTCTTAAATCCAGGTTTGAGAAAACTGTTGCACCGGAAAGGCGAACTGTTAGTTCATCACAAGAAAGCAGCACAATTCTCTCGACACCTACCTGCCTGTTTAGACCTTGTAGACCATTACATATCGTGTGAGTGTATTCTTTTTCAAAACATTCCTCATTGGATGTACTCACTTGGAGCTATCGATTGGCTCGACTAGGTCGTTTGCTAACATATGCTTCAACGTTGCTGAGACAGCTTGGCGCTTCGCAAGTGAAATCGGCCTGAGTTGACTAATATAAACAGGTTTGGCATCTTGTTTCATTTGGATGCGATAAAAACCACATGTTATACTTCCGATAGTTTGTTGAAAAACCTTGGGATAGCGCTCTTGTCAGTAGGTTAGTCCAGTGGAGGAAACTGTCATTCGAACAAAAGGTTGCACCGTTTTTCACGCAAGCATTGCGTTCCTCCCAAGTAGAGGCCACTTTTTATCTTATGAAACGTATACGTAACATCCGCAGCTACTAGGCCAACCCAGAGAGGTACGATGCGAAAACCAAGAACAGTTATATTATTGCCACTGTAACTCCGGAATGAGTCAGCAGCCGGATGTAACGGGTATCCGGATAAGTAACGTTTGTAAAAATCGGAGGGCACAATAGTAACAGGAGAAGCAGAATCCAATTCGACTTCTAGTAGAATAACACTTTGTTCGTAGGGAATAAGAGATTTAGCATATCTGCAGAGTGAAGTTTCGAGTACATGACAGACATGATCACATTTCGTAAGTTGCTGACATCACCCGGTGCTGAGTAAACATCTTGCTCGGCTGAATCGTCTACGCCGAACTCGAGAACGGAGTCCTGTTCAACCAATGTGATTTGTTTGGATCGGCAACAGCAAGCAAAGTGTCCAATTTTTCCACAGTTTTTGCATGTGAGACTGCGGGCTGGACAAGGGGAGAAGTTAGCCTTGTGGTAGCAGGATGGTTTACTCCCCGATAACGGAAGAGTAGACGGTATTTTTGCTACCTCGTATAGCTTAGTTTCACAAAACGCTTTCGTCTGCAGAGCACCCTCTATCTTCGTTCTGGCCAAATCGCAGCCTCTATCCCAGGTCAGAATTCGGGAGTTTTCCCGTGGCAGCATTTCACGTAGACGGTTATCATTAAGTAAGTTGAAAATTCCTACTTAAGTCTCTAAAACAAAAGATCATCTGGTGAGCAATTGCTTTCAATGATTAGTCATCAGACCATTACAATCATATGGACGCTAGAAAGAGAAATAGACCCAGTACAGCGGAGGCGGTCTGCTTTAGCAAAGTCGCTAATCCAGCTTAAGCCGCAAGCCACGTTTCCAAACAGGCCAGACGGGTATGTACACAACTTTTCTAGTCTGAACATGCACACAAGTTTGATGGAAGTTCTATCGCTTGGCTTAAAGTTTTGCGCTGCTAGAAGCAGGGATAACCGGCTTGATTATGAAGTACAATTTGCTAACTTATATGATCAGCCGGAAGGGTTAGTCGCTAAATCGAATACGGATTTTGAACGTTTCAAGTGCTATTTGGTGAATTGTTGCTACCAGTATAGCAAACTCCGCGTCCATAATCATGGCTCGCTAACAAGAAGGCATCTAGATGCGCTGAATGAACTAAAGCGCAATGAGGAAATCTTCCTGGGCAGACCGGATAAAGGTGCTGGAATCGTGTTACTCGATAGGAAAGATTACATAGATAAACTAACAGCAATACTGAGCGATGAGACAAAGTTTGCGTGCATTGAAGGAGAAAGGAACCGAACTGAACAAGCTGAAACACAGATAACTAAGAGCTTGCAAGAACTCCGGGTCAAGGGGTACATTTCAGATGCTCTGTATGACAGCCTTAAACCGAGTGGCACAAGCGTCTCAAGACTTTAACGGGTTACCAAAAATCCACAAACCCAACATCCTACTTCGTCCTATTTTATCAATGGTTAACTCATCGTACCATGCCGACGCTCAGTGGCATGTATAAATTTTTGAACCCGTGCGACAACTGCTCGCTACCTACAGCCTTCGTGACAGCTTCCATTTCACCGGAAGCATCAAGGATGATAACATCAATGAGAAATTAATGTTATCTTTCGATGTCGTCTCACTTTTTACAAACGTCCCACTGACTGAGATGATCGATTATATTTGCGACTATATAGCCGAGTCAGGAATAAAAGTGTGTATACCTACGCGTGAGCTCAAGGGCCTACTGTTACGCTGAACCTGGAATGTGCAGTTTATATTCAACGGGAAATACTACCGGCAGAAGGACGCGTGGCCATGGGATCCCCCTCGGACCGCTATTAGCGGATATCTTCATGACAAAGCTAGAGAGAAGCGAAATGCGGGCGGCGATAGACCTTTTTGACCGCCATCATGGATACATGGACGATATTTGTTGTGGTGGATAAACATGTTAACCTGGATGAAATTCTTGACCACTTCAACCGGGTGCATGCAGCAGTGAAGTTTACTTACGAGAAGGAAAGCGATAACCGGCTACCATATCTCGATGTCTTGTTAACTAGGAGACCAGACAGATCCATCCAGCGTCAGGCCTACAGAAGAACAACGTGGATAGGTCAGTACACGAACTTTTACAGTTTTGTTCCCATGAGAAACATGCGCAAGTTGCTTGAATGTCTTACGTCAAGAGCACGTCGAATCTCTACGGAAGACACCCTAGACCCGGAGTTAATGTTCATACAGAATACGTTACGTAAAAATGGTTATCCCGATAAATTTTTCTTAAGGAACTTCCAAGAAAAACCCAGACCAATGCCAGTGTTAACTGCACCAAAGAAAGAGTTATTTATTCGCTTACCATGCAAAGGGGACGCGGCTACCTAGCGTCTAACCAGAAGCCTCTCGGCCGCGGTAAAGTCGGCCTTTCCAGCAGCCTCGTTGAAGTGCGTGTTCACAACAAAACCACTCATTCGTTCAGAAAACAAAGACAGGATGCCGATGCTGACCACATCAATGGTAATTCACCAATTCGTGTGCGCCTGTGGCACGAAGTACATTGGTCGAACGGCGCGGCAGTTATCCAAACGCATGAACGAACATTGCCCTCATTGGCAACGTCAAGGGGGCGCCGGGACCATTAGTAGCGCCATTCTGGCCCACATTGTGGACTCCGGCCACGAGGTGGATTGGAAACGCGCTTTCCGAATAGTTTACAAGGTTCCGCCGCGCCGAACGTAAGGTTACCGCCTTCGTACGTTTTCGAAGGCTAAAGCAATACGCATTCGATTGCTCCAGCCGTCCATATGCTCACAGAAGAAGCTGGTCCAGTCTCTCCAGCTTCCCTGGCCAGCGAAGAAGGAAGACGCCCAGGTCGACTGCTTTCGGTCAGACGCCGTAGCAAACAACTAGCCCTCTAAGACCTAATTCGTTATCTCAATTCTGACATAGACCTTCACTCGATCAAGTCATTTTGTCTCTAGAACAAAAGACCATCTGGTGAGCAATTGCTTTCGATGATTCATCATCAGACCCTTACAATCCTATGGAGGCTAGAAAGAGAAACCTACCCAGTTAGTTCAAAACGACTTGATCACGTAAAGGACTATGTCAGAGTTCTGAACTAACTGGATCGATTTCACTTTCTAACCTCCATATGATTGTAATGGTCTGATGAGGAATCACTGAAAGCAATTGCTCATCAGATGGTCTTATGTTCTAGAGGCTATCATCAAATCCAGAGATCAGCTGTTGTGTTAGCATGCATCTTTCGATTCTTTTCTGCGGAAAAACAGCGTACTAGCAAGGCAACACTGCATGAGTACGTCTAGTAAGAAAATCATACAGTGATTCACCCGGTTCCTGTTGCATTCATTAGAAGACGTACATTGCACTAGACAGGTTCATTTGGGAAACCCAAATGTGATCGACAGCGTTGAATGCATCATCGGCTGATTTGTATCCTTGGAGGTGTAGATCATCGAACTGCAGTTGCTCCTCAATTCCAAGCAAGCGTTGCACCAGGTTTTCCTAGCTGCTTAAAGATTTAGGTCGGTAATTGGATCCTAATAGTGCTGGAAGGAAAATTCCCAGTGAACCCAGGCGTCTGAGGTAGGCCTGTTTGCACAGTCAGTCCAAAATATCGGTGGAGGTTGCATTGAAAGATTCATGCTGGTACCTGCGACACCAGATGTTGTATCAGAATAATTAGATATAACAGATGTATATTTTTGGAGGAACATATAAAGTATAACTACCCAGAAAGAAAAGCTGCACTGACTGAGAAGTCCGCTAATCAATCAATCAGCTGAGAGTAATGAATCACAACAGCGATAATCTCCACATGGTCGCCCGTCCCCCGACTTTTTCGGAACTATGTGCGGAGGCGAAGACAAAGGGTTATTAGACGGTCGAACGCTCCCAAGTTCCATCACGTGCCCAAATTCTGCATGGGCATTTTGTCCGGAGTCAGTCTTCAGGGTTTAAAGGAGACGGACAGGCCCCTGTTATGTGATGCGACTTAACTGGCGGTGGTTGATAGTGGCGACGTAGAGCAGAAGACTTCTGGAAAACTCTCAAGTAATGATTTGCGGACCGGTAAATTGGCAGTAGCGTATACCGGGGTGAGCGATGCTGCACCGCTAAATATTACAGCGACGGAAAGTTTCGTTTTCTGTCCGATAAGTCATTGTCGTTTAAGGTCGACGTGAAATTTAGACTGCTGAAGGAAATCCATCCCGATTATGGGGGCTAAACGTCAGCGCTGAAGAATGTCCATCGAAAGGAACGCCGCAGGTCGAGGTTGCGCGTGCGCAAGCGTTGACCGTACACACGAACGCTGGTGCCGTTGGCTGCTCGTAAAGAAACAGTCATCTTTCCGGTTACGTCACCAAAAACACGATAAAGATTGCTTATGTCTGCGACAGTATCGACAAGATAGCGAACTGCTGTTTGTCGATCGGTGACGAAGAATAGGCCTCTGTGTTGACCAACTACGTCTACCGTCCCTGCAAGCTGGTCAGCCTGTTTCCCTGCGCGTTGCGATTTGAAAGAACATGGTAGCTGTTGTGTCCCAATACGCACACTACAACACGCTGCAACAGTGGACTGCACGACCTGGTCTGTGGATCAACTCACTGATGATACCAGTAA
>OX104067.1:98607680-98684892 GCA_944474145.2 Dicrocoelium dendriticum | reverse complement strand
CGTTAAAGAACCCGACGACCAGATGGTAATGATCAGAAACTTTAGCACATTCAGGAGAGGACGAACAAAGTAGAGAAACGAAATTATCCGTCTTCTACTTGAAGTAGACTCTCGATAGATCGAGTGGAATCTTACGCCATTGAACTACAGATTTGGCCAACCTACAATTTTCGTAACTGCATTTGTGGTAGTTTCTTACTATATAAAGTTGTGCTCAAAATTACTGATATCGGCGGCACTATTCGGCTTGAACAATAATGGAGTTAATCCTTGTGGTATGCAAAGGATACAGCGGTACAGCGGTCTTCGACCGTATACGAACTCCATTGAATACTGTTGCTAACCAGTGCCGAACTGTATGCCAGCTTAAGCACAAATGTCGTGACCGAGAGGAAAGAAGTTAAAGGGTGTATGTGTCGCCATACCTGATAGTTTGCGAGGACTAACCGGTCTTGGCAGGAATTGCGCAACGGCTTGTCAGAGGAAAGAACTCGCTCGTTTCTGCCGCTTAGTAATAACGAACGTATTCATCCGTGATGAGTCACCGACGGACTCCAGAAGGCGTATTCGTGAATTGGCAAGAAGTGGTTACAGAAATACGTCTATGCAGGCTTGTTGTCTGTCCGATCCTTGAAATCTGCAGGTGCGAAACGTGCTTCTGACGTCTCTCGTAACACTGTCATATTTGCCACTTTGTTTAAGTGCTTTAGCCATTAGTACACAAACCTATTCGTCTTGTGTTCAAGGCAACTTGTTTCATCAACTAAACAGCGCTAGGGAGTTGCAACCGATTCCAGTGAAATTCCGTTAAACAGAAGCAGGTTCAAAAAGCAATCTGCTCACGAAACAGTAAAGTAGCTGGTTTCATTCATAGAGTTCAGCCAAACAAAGAGCCAACATTACTCAGCATTCGTACACATTGATACACGGTCTAGTGTGCATAACGACAGAAAGTTATTGTGGTCAAGCATTCCCACGATTCTAGAGTATCGTAGTACAATAAAAACGGCATACAACAAATTTTAGGCTGATATGCACTTTGAATGGAATTTATCCACGCACACACACAATATGGTGGCGCACCAACAACATTTATATACCTAAACATAGCTTTGCATACACGACGGCGGACACAGGCGTATTCTACGACTGGTAAAATTGAGTAGGCGTACGTTTTGTGCAGTAGGGGAGTGAAAATGGATTTGTTGTGTGTATTTGATCTGAAGCATGCTGTCAGATGTCTCAAGCGTACCTTGCCCGTACGCAGCCTTCTTTAAACTCAAGTTGTGTATCTGAATTTCGTGACCTCTACGAACTGCGGAATTTCCGTGTGTAACACTCAGGTACTGCGCAGAACTGCACTGTGTTGATTAGACGAAAGAAAGGAGCCAACCGCTGCTGTCTAAATGGAATGCTTACGCACACTTGACAATCGGCTTTAAATTTGTCAAGCCTGCAACTTCTCATTACTCTCTTCAGGATGGCTACGTGTGGACTTCTAGCTGTGTTAGTTGCACTAATATGTAAGTTGAAATGGCCGCTAACATCCTCTTTGATTTATTACGAATAAGCGGCAATAAAATAGATTACTATATAATACATTACGGTGTATTTTAAACAGGCGCAACCAACATACCATGTTAAATAAAAGTTGATTCAGATTTGCCGTGACGTAATCATTTTTGCGTTCCCTGCAGCTACCAACCGGCTTAGGCTTTTGTATTTTTACGAGGGTTTCTAAGAGTGTCTGGTTTTAGTCAGGTCAGTTGCATCGGTTTACCTATGTCGTGGAAACTTGTTACAATTCGGATTGTTGGCGTTATTACTGAACGCAGTCAGAGTGTAAATTGTACCTGCGTACTGTTTATGATATTCCATTTTTCGTATCTCAGTGAAATCCCCCAATGCCTAAAAAGTGTACTCGCGTCAAGCGACTGTATTCTTGTATTTATTCAAATTCATAACATGTAACGCGCCGTAAATCAACTGATTTAATTTTATGCACAGTAACCACCTTGTGGAGAACATAAATTATGCAACACTCCATTATTTCTACCCCGACTATCAGGTGTCTTAGGTGTTATTTAGAACATTTGTTTCACACACCCTCAAAAGTTACGATATATATTTCGTAACTTTCACCTTAAGCACTTAAATTGACGGTGGGAGAACACGCTCGGTCATCTGCGCCATGGTAAGCATATGATTCCTTAGTTCTGGGATGTACGCGAGTTGCACGGTGACCGGAGGGAGTGCTTCATAAGTTTCCAGAGTTCAACATTTACGTAAACGTCGTAGGATAATGACATCAGCCGTCTAACGAGCAACCAATTTCATCTGCGATTATAGCATATACATTTCGTATAATAAGTCCCATGGTACTATGCAAAATTAAAATCAGCGTCTACATTTCATTCACGCAGTTGGTCTGAGTAATTATATGGTAGGCAGTTTAATTTTTTCTTGGAACAAGGGAATGACATTACACAATTCACCACAGGCATTTAGCAATTATTCCTATTCTACTTTCTATGCAGATGCGCGTCGCAATTCCTGTTCCTCACTGGGTCATATTGGATCGTTTTAATATAATTTAGCACTTGTTAGTTTGTATTGCATTACATCTTACTTCGTTGTACTTCCCAATCCGTTCAGCTGCATCATCGGTCCTCTGTCAAACGACGTACACCAGTGGTAGGTGGATTACTTTATTTAATCTAGCATATCGCTTGAATTTTGTGACTGATGATGCTGTCCGCATTCATGAATATTCTGTTTGTACTAATGTCCTCCAGTGATAAATTGATGCTATAACATCTGCTGACGAAGAGTAAACTTAAAATATGTTTTCTATTTTGCCTATCTTGGAAGCACTTTCCCTGGGATCCGCAATTGACCTATCATGTCAAACTTTGAAAACAATGTTTTCTAACTGTTATAACCTACAGGACTTCAAGTTTCAGCAACGATCCTCAGGAACGGAAACTCTGCACCATGGAACGCAGAGACTGAAATGGACAGCAACCCAAGAAAATGGGATAAAATGAAAGCTGATGTCTGCTCACTGGTAAGTCAGAAGAATAGAGACACTGTATCACTTTTACGGGCATGTGACACAGATGTAGAACTAAGTTCCAACTAATCAGCTTATTTCTCCTTTCCTGCGCTGCTCAGGAGTTGTCCTGCGCTTGATTGCAAACGATGTAAAGTCAGGGATCATGACGTTCGTACATGTGGTGTGTGACATTTGGAGTAGCGAGCATTTAAGTAGATCAGGCATTGTCTTACAATGGTTGTTGAGGATAAAACTAAATCGGAACATAATTTAAAGTAAATCGCGTCCTCCAATTGGACCGTGCATAAAATTCCAGACCCATATTGTACAGGACAAACGCTGCTGCGATATTGCCAATTATATGTTATCTAACAACTGTTGTTAAGCTAGATTCCGGACTAGGACATAGGTTTTACTTTGTGTTATACAGCCCACTACGGATGATACGAAATGACAAGAAGGACAAGTATCTATCGAAATATTGATAACATAAGAAACTAAATCCAGATTCCTTATCGCTAGTTTCTTCGCGATTTAGCTGTTGAGTCCCTGTGACATCGTAACAAAAAAGAGACATCCATCTAACTTACATGCGTTTCACTGCAGCCTGGCACCCATGGAAAACTATTCGTGCGGTCGCTCTGAACTTGGTTTTTGCAAGTACGCTAGTATTGTATTCAAAGTACGACTCTAATAGTTTCACCTGATGTAGCCACAACATGTGTCAAAAGCCAGGTGCAAACTGCAGAGACGTCAGCAAAGCCACGGATAACCGTGTCTTCCACATCAAGGAAGAGCAGGCGGAATTACATTGCCCTAACACTCCTATTCACCAACGTTTCTGAGTTCAAAGCAAACTCCTAAATGGGAAAAGCCAGTGCGACCTGAACCAGTGCAATTGTGTTTGTGACATCCACATACGGCGCACTACTACGGCGAGTCCCGACTTATACGTGTGACCCTGAGATCCACAGGTGATATCGAGGTGGTAATCTTGTCGGCATACTGGTTCCGCGGCAAATACGGTGCGATACGCATATACGGATGTTCCATGAGGCGAACTCGAGAGGGACAAAAAGAATTCAAACAACCATCATAAGAGCAGTAACGGCAGATTCATTTTGTTCATGACTTGCCTGAGTTACCGACAGCTCAAGATAAGGAAGTCCACGCTCATGTTCATGAAGAATGACGTACATCCGGGAAGCGCTCTGTGCTGGTGACGTTATACCTTGGTGATTTTCGAAGGTGTCCTTGTCGTCTTATTATAGAGACAGTGGCCGAGAATACTAAAACTTTTAGTTTAAGCCTAGAAGATGGCGATTAAATTAGTGCGTGGCTGGCTTAAACTGCGCCACACCCCACCTCCGTAAATAACAGTAAGAGAGCGATTAGCGAACCACAGAGGCTCGACGTCATGGAGGAAACAACATTACCCGTGACCAAATGTAACCACAATAGCTTGTCAGCAAACCATGTGCTCCGACCGGTAGCCACTGGAAAAAAATCAATTATATCTAGACTTGATATTTCACTGTTCACTGGCAAACCACCCGAAAACTAATAAGTGCCAACCATTCTTCAGTCAGCATAGATTCAACCCCTTCATACGCACCTTGTCAAGTGCTTTTGACGTCTAAGAAGCTTTCCTGTATGCACACTAATACTCGGAGTTTATGTAGTAAACTTTCTGAATGGCGATTCTGTCAGAGTCCGAATGCCTGTGACTTCATGGTTATAACGGAGACATGGCATGATGGAATACTGGTTTTACATGGGTAACTGGAGCTAATGCTTAACAGGTACCGTAGGATGGTTATGGTGAAACTACAAAATATAATAAAAATTGTTAAGGCGATTGGGTGAACTCACAGAAGTATACTAAGTATAAACGGTAAATTCAAAGCAAATCCATAAGGAATGACCACAATTAAGATGTTGGTGAAAATCATCTCTCTCTTCCTTGTCTAAACATACAGGACGTGAGAAAGTTGAACGAAATCTGGGACCGCCAGTTACATCTCTTACAGACCCTGGTGTTTATCCATGGGTTCTTAGTCATATAAGCTTGTGCAGCGAAATAAGTGCCCGCTCAACTCGGGCTTTGAACTCTGCCAGCGTAGGAGCACACATGACAGCACCGGTAGGGTATTCCGAGTTCTGAAAATGCGTACGGAAAAGAAATTCCGACGGCGTTCCAAACGATTGTGCTGCTCTGGAAGGTTCAGATGGTGGCTTCTCAAATTGCTGTTGTGACTGCGCTCTAGCAAATAGCTACACCTGTGGTTGAGATCTCTCAAAATCTGATAACTCAAAATTAGGTTCTGCGCAATCGCCGATGCTGTCCGCTGAGGACCCCGGGCACTTGTAGCTTTCGTTCATAAGGCAAATTATACAGACCTTTGATATTCTTGGTTGCTCGGCGTTGGGGTATCTCCAAGGTGATGAGACCTTTTCTCAGCCATGACTGCCGAAACTATGTTGCGTATTCCACATGTGGCCGTATGTATGAGCCGAGAAGTTAAGTAAAAATCGAGGGTTCAACTCGTCCGAATGCAAGCTTTAGAATGCGCACATGTTGGATGCCCCATCTCGACGTCGTTTCAGTCTGCTTCGAACATCCATGGTCGACCTAGACAAAAACTCACAGATCCATCTCGTTAAAAGAGGTTGGAAGCTTCTGGATGCCGAGTTTTCAGGAGTACTCTAACTTGTTTGGTCTGTGCAGCACTCCATATCTGACCACATTAAATCGAATTAAATTCTGGATTAACCACGTGTATACCCTCTCTAGCTTAGCTTGAAGTACTGTGATATCATCTGGTATATTGATCGCCCTCCACACCTTGATCTCGTTGGTATAAAGAAAGCAGTTTGAGCTTATGAGGCGTGTGATATCGGTAATGCACATCAAAAATAATTGCGGTCCTACTACCAAACTCTGTGGTACTCCGCATTCAACTTGCATGGGATCTGACAGGGTTTCATACACTCGGAATTCCAATCCCCGGTGAACAAGAAAACTTTTGATCCATCCTAGGAAAGGATCACTAATACCGAAGGTCTGGAGCTTGAGAGCAGCATGTTATGGTCTAACTGCTCGAACGTCTTTGAGAAGTCGAGCAAGACTACAACTCTTGTGCCAGAGTCTAGCGCTTCAGTCCAGCTGGATCGTGCTAGTAGTTGCTTTGTAGTACACGATCGATTTCGTCGGAGGCCAAGCTGTTCCGTTGCGCAGTAGTTCTGTTCTTCCAAGTAGGCCGTTAGCGCATCAGAAATATTAACTTCCATGACCTATGAAAGAACTGGTAGTAAGATTATGGGACGGTAGTTGGCTGGATTGGAACGACTGCCTCCTTGGTGCATAGGATTAATCATCCCGTGTTTCCACATGTGGGTCACGTACATTTCGTCAAGACAGTGTTCAAGGAATCGAGCCGAAGGCTAAACTAAACACTCTTCTACTGCCACTAACGACTTCGTGGTATATTATCAACTCCAGGAGAGCTGTGCTGTTGCATACTCAACAGCTTTAATTAAAGCTTCTGCTGTGGAGGATATGTGAGTGCGTTTCGGGGGTCAAACAACCATTGTTATAGAGTGTTGTGGCCAGTTATCGCACTGCAATTTTGCAGCACATTGTAGGCGCAGGGTATTCGCCCCAGCCTTCGGTGTCCATGTGGGTCCGTCCGCTCTTTGGCGAAGAGGTATTCCCCGTTTCAGCTTACATAGACTGTTGTAGTATTGATACAGAAGCTTGTGGTTTGAGGTCATACGTACTGCCAACTTCTGCTAGTATGCCGTTCTATTCTTGCGAACAAGCTGAAGATAGTGGTTAAGTTGGATTACATAAGCTATCCAGTTCTAGTGCTCAGGGAGAGTTTGTAGAGTTGCCAGGATGAGCTTTGCACCGCTATACATTTGCTTATTCAGCTGTGCAGAAACGAGACCACCTTTCTCGGGCGGAAGGTTTCAGTCGACGGCGCTTCGGCAACCAGAGTGTTAAACTGGCTGACGAAATGTTCCCATGCACTAACTGGCGCCTAGTCTGCTAGATAGGTCCATTTGGCTGTCTCACCTAGTCGAGCAACTATGTCGTAGCAAACTATCGATTTTGTTAATAATGATGATAATACTAATAATAGTACTAATAATAATGTGCCAGCTGTACGCCGTAACGGCGCTTCGTTGCCGCACGACCACCCTCAGTGGCGCGCGAGCTGAGTATACCGTGATGAAGCTCAACCTTACGTAGATTCGGACCGGTGGCCTTATGGTTGTAAAACATGTGCACAGACCACACGACCACCGACCCACATCACTTTTGTTGCGTCGGAAATTTCCAGGGGTGTTTTGCATAGCAAACGTGTTCGAAGAGTAGGATTACAAAATAGCTGCGGCCCAAGGGGACTTCGATGATCACTCTCAACCATTAGTCCTTCGTTGGTGTATATCCGATCAAGTGTGGATGCCTTATCTTGTTCTCGGAATCGGGTGGGAGTGTCGTTGTGGCCATACAGCGAGTAAATGGAGACAAACTCTTGTAAATCGGCCTTCAACTATTCTCCGGGAGCTGCTTGGGGTTCCAAAGTATAGAGGTTGAAATCGCCAGTAATGGGAATGTGATTGTAACTTGTATTTATCACCCGTCTTAGTGCGGTTGCCAGATAGAAGTCCATCCTGGGCGTGGAGGAAGGAGGGCGGTAAATGACCGCCACTAAGCCAATGTCGTCGCCTTTTAAACGTAGACGACACCAAAGGGAATCTTGCACCGTGCTGACTAGATCCTCTGTAAGCTCACATTGGAACTCGTTGCGAAGTAGAGTGCCACCCCTCCACCTTTACTGCGTCGGTCGTTTCAAACTATGGACATGTCTGACAGTGTGATCTCGATGACAGTTATGTCAGCGCGTAACCATATCTCCGTTCTAGAGATGTGGCCGCAGGTTTTTGATCGTTGACGCAGCCGCATTTCGGAAAGTTTACTCACTAAATTTTGTGCGTTGGTGTATATAGAGGAAAGCTTCTCGGATGTCAAAAGCTGTTGACTAGGAGCACATGAATGATGTGGATTTGTGCCGACTGATGAGAAGCCGGCACCTGATTATTTCTTGGGTGAATTGCCAAGTCGCGATAGGAATCTAATCTGTTTATGCTTCATTGGCACCTGCGGTATATAGTCCATCGGCAGCCCTCTCAGTATCTACAGGTCTTAGCACACATTTTTCTGTATCGTTGCTGTAGTTATATCGTGTCGCGGGTGGTGTCACTTCCGTGAGAACGGCGAGTAGATGCGGCTCTCTAACTGCTGTCTGCAGTCGTAGTACCGAAGGTAATTTGTTGCATACTAACTGCCAGCTACGGATTAAGTACACCACCATCTGTTGTGACTGCAACGTTAGTTTCAGTATCCTATGCCACTGCATCTGTAGGGTGGCGACAAGAGTAACCACGTAATCGACTGAAGTATGACGTCGCCAACACAGAGAGCTTCACGGATGTAACCCTTTTCCTCCAGGTCATGCGCGTGAGCTTCTTCGTTGCTGGTTGTTGTTAACTGGGACACCACAAGAAGGGTAATATTGCTTTTACTACCGTTCATGTGGTGGTCGTTTGAATTACTTTTGTCCCACTGGTGTTCGCTCAGTGGGAGAAGTGGAAATACGCGTATTCCACTGTTTTCAGTCCGCATGTGGTATACCGACAAAAGCACCGTCTCGACAGCATCTGTTTTTTTCAATGCTACTCGCTTTAGTCAGGAATCCCCATAACGATTCGAGGTTGGATGCCTACTGATGCGCATTATATTAGTCGGACTGGCTTAAACTCCGATTTATCACAAAGGAAATTCCATTGCTTTAAATCAGCTAGCTGTTTACCCCTTGAGGAGTTTGCCTTGGATTCAGAAAACTTGTTGCCTATAAGTGTTAACGCCCCGTATTTCTGCCTGATCTTCGGTGATCGAGAAATTTAGTGACGTCTCTGCAGGTTGCACCAGGCCCTTGACCAGTTTTGCGGCTGTACTGCTTGAGGCCACTGAGCCCGCGTTTTGATTACACAGAGCAGCAACGGTTGCATAGGTGGATCCGTCTTTACAGCGCTTCGGATTTCGTTGGTCAATTGAATGGGTGGGTGTTACCGAGGTTAAATCAGTCGATATATTGCCTAAGAGGAGGTGGGCGGTGGGGCTAGGCATTCTTCTATTGGTCCCGACAACGACTTGGTTCATGGTTCCCATGACTTCTAGTACTGCATGGCCATGTGAACGCCTGGTCCTTTCCCTTGGTTTCAAGGCAGCAATTGAGAGAGATGGATGAGATGCAAGATGCGTTATTGTCGCCTCGAGCGAAGCAATATTAGTTTGCATTAAAACAATGTTTAGTTTCGGTGAATAGGCTGTCGTACATTAGTGTTAACGCTAGTACGCATTTTACGAGTGGAATCGTCGTACACTTCTGATAGAACCAACGTGAAGCCAGCGTATTGTATTTCTTTATCTTGGTGCTACAACTCTTGACGCAATTCGACTGGTGCCGGTCAATGCAATTCGTACAAGTTAACACTACTTCTACTACCTTAGCACAAGTTCGCTTTACACAAAATAGGTCGTATTGGGTTACCGGTGTGGTGGTCATGATGACCGATTACCATAGAAGAAATCCAAGGTGAAGCACACAGACGGCAGTTAGGCCATTCAATGAGAACTCCGAACTTAGACAGAGAACATCCCCAAATTTGAACATGGGTACGCCCTGACAGAACTGACATCGACGTTGCGCTACTATACACGTTTATTTTGCGATCTGAAGCTGAACCCCTTGGCCCAGCGGTATAAGCTGGTGGCTGGCGGTGCATGCCGTTGGTGGTCATGAGTTCGAATCATGATGGATCGAATGAATATGCAATACTGATGATGCCCAACTGGTTGAAAATGCAGTTTAATGCTTTTTCGGGCATGTGGACGACTAGCTGATTTGGAACTAGTGCTACGAACCTGCACTTAATTATGTCAAACTCCCCTACTTGTGGGTACATTATATATATATATATATATATATATATATATAATGTAGCACTTACCCGATTCGTTTGGATATGAGACAACGCCCACATATAATCGTGGCACTTTACACAGGTTCTGATGTTCAATAGGAATCGGACAGTAAGATTGTAACCCTGATACGGATACACGGAATTCCTCGGACACTGTTATATAACCATATCCTCAAAAGTAAAGGAATTACACATCTTACTGATGTTTTGACGTGGCGCTCCCGATAGCATACGATTCTTGGTTTACACTAGAGATTGGATGAATTTTAGTTCAGCCAAGTCGTTCTTAAGCCGTTCGCAAAACAGTGTTTTGTTATGGACGGAGGGCCAGTGTGTAGCAAATTCCGCGCAGTGGTCAGCTTGTGAACTCAAGGAATGCGTGTCAGCAAGCAAACCGCCTCCTACTATAGCAGTGTAACGGTGTTATCTGTTGTAGTGGTAAAGAAACGACGACGCCAAATATACTTTCGTATGAAAAACGCAGAGCGTATAGAATTGTGGGTATGCAGAACAGCAGATGAGGTCGCTGTTGTTGGAGTTTCTTGTGTGACAACTACAAAAGGCCAACACATATAGTGCTTTCTGTGCGTCGATGTGATATATAATTCCAGAAGGGATTCGGAGCTAGTATACCACAACATCAGATTTTATGCGACAAAGTAGAAGCAACCAGGAGCAAAATTCAGCCGTTTTTTGCAATGGACAAACTAGGGACAGAAGCAGTCGAATTTTAAGAAGTATTCTGGCTTTGCAGACAAGAAAGTTAACGTTTATTCCATCGGTAAGCTAGACCAGGGTTCACCAAACTACGGCCTGGACATCAGTTTTTCCGCCCCGCCGACTGTACCCGAATTAACTTAATGAATCTAGGTAATCATCAGCAGTGCGCATTCCATCGGACCCTTGGTAGGGCTCGAAACCGCAACTCGACTGTTGCCAGTCCGTGGTTGAGACCACTGATCTACGGGGGACGGCAACGACCATCGTGAATAAGTTACTAGATGTGATATAGCGCCACTCATTACCCACTGACTTACACGTTACTGCCGTGCAGAGGACAGGGTAGTCCCCTCACCAAGTCGAGTTGCGGTTTCGAGCCCTACCAAGGGTCCGATGGAATGCGCACTGCTGATGATTCCCGAAAGGATGAAACGCGCGTACAGTGCTTTTCCGGGCGTGTGGCGGCTGTCTGAGTGAGCCTAGATGTGACGAAGTTTCTACCTATACCATTCAACTCCCCCTACTACCCTTCTGGAATCTAGGTAACACGAGACCCTGTGATACAATTTACATTTGACATAACACCTCATGTTATAACCTACCACTGTTGGTATACTAGCGCAAGGCACCTCAAGCTTGTTACATGTGACACAGTATCACTGTAACATTAATGACCCTATGTCCCTGGAAAATAGATGTGAGTGCTAACGAATGATACCAATTCATTCCTGCACCTTATCGTGCTTCCGTTTGCCTTACAACTTTCTGCCACAATAGTGAAATTGATCCGCTCATTTGAAGGACACATCTTACAAACCGCCATTACTTTATTCGTGTATAATTTTGGAGACATAGTTTGAACGAATTACTGGTTTATAGTACGGAATGGCGTTGGAAGCGCAAATTAATGAGGTCCATGCCTTTTGGTTTTACTTAATGCGGGTTTCTCCAATGGCCTCTTCTCCCCGGATTTTTATGTTTCGATTGCATTTTTAATCATGTTTGCAGTTCAGTATCATTGCCTTGTTAGGATTCCATTTATTTCAGCTTTTACTAAATCTACTTAGAAAAGATTATCAGACTCCGAGTGTCGTGTTTTCGTTGTCTTTTGTCCCAGAGTTTCCGTTCCGGCTCGCAAGTATTGTGCATAATGATCCCGTGCCGACCATACTTAGTTCTCCGGATTGCGGAAGTTTTTTTCCTCAATATGAGCGCCAGTAACTTTTTCTAGTTATCCGGCGCGCCATGAAAAATATTTAGTGACCCCTGATCTAGACCAATATGTTGATTGGTCAGTTGCAGGTGGTTGTCTGAATTGCGAACTATGTCTACATACACAGCGGAGAGCCCTGAGCAGTTTGTACAATGCTAAGAAATCAGCAAGTAATGATGTCAACCTCCACTAATAAACCATTATTTCTTAAGCATGTGCTTGCATAACTGACGTCAGACAGAATCGACGAATTCCCGTTGAATGCATGTGTAAATATCATATGGGTTGAGGAATTATGCACCCAAAAGCATAGCCAAAGCATGATCAAGAGTTATGAAGTCTGTGACGTATCAGGGTTAATTGCCAAATAAATCAACCTAAGAGAACTCGAAACCATCAGACAGCAAAAATCTGAAAGACAAATAGCGGTGATTACTGGTGCTGCAGCTATGGTGCACGAGGAGCTCTTAACTCAGAGTTGTCTACCTTGCTGGTTAATTAATAAGCCAATCCCACAAAAGGTAAGTCACTTCAGGCATCTAGTATAAAACATATTTCTTAGGTAAATACGTTCGTGAAAGCTGTGTCAGAGTGGTATAAATGAACATGAAAGAAACAACAATTGTGTACAGCTAGTTAGCTAAGCCGTACGAAATATCAAAGTATGCTGTCATGCGAGTTGAGTAAGCGCTCACTGGATGCAGTTGAAGCTCAAAGGTTTCATATTCACCATTCCTTACTAGCAGCAGGCGAATCCTCATATGGTAAGTCTAATCGCCAACATGGACATTGGATCTCTTCGCAGTCTTTGGAACTTATCAATGTTCACCGGCATATTCCGGCTGGAAGCGAACACAATGAAACTCGCAGAGCTCCGGGCAAAACTCCGTGCTAGCCTGAAAAGGGACCGCGATTCCTGATGGTCTCATCGTGCATCAGCGATGGAAATGGCCGCTGCCCTTGATAACCATCGTAAGTTATTCGTCTGATACAGGAAACGGGCAACAGAAGACCTGCTGTTAGTGAAACTATATGTGGCGAGAGTGGAAAGCTTACCCACAACTTTTCAAAATGCTTGGGGCGCTGGGCTGAGCAATTGAAAGGCAATTTAATCAGTCGGAATTGTTAGATTTCTCGCTGATCACTGATCGCCCCGCTCCGTGGGGTGTCACTTTGGATCTACCCTCTCGCTCAGAAGCCAAAGGTGAGATCGCGCTGTTGAAGTTAACTACAGCCGCGCGACCAGAAGATCTTTCTCCAACTCTCATCAAATTCGGAGGACCTGCTCTTGTGGATGATTTATACGAGTTACCAGTGAAACTGTGGGAGCATAAAATTGTCCCGACAGACTGGAGCCGCTCGTCATAGTCCCCATTTGCCAAGGAGGCTCACGATCGAAATGCGGCAACCACAGAGGAATCAGTCTGATCTGCATCGCCTTTAAATTGCTTGCCTCTGTCATCCTTCACAGACTGACTGGCACTCGTGAAAGCCATATTCGTGAAGAGCAAGCCGGGTTGCGTCGATGTCGTGGCTGCACTGATCACATGTTCACTTTGTGTCAGTTGTTGGAGCACCGTCACATATATTGGCGTCCCAGCGTTGTCGTGTTCCGCGAAATCAAAGGTGCATTCGATTCAGTGGATAGACGTGCACCTTGGGACTGTCTACTCAGGAAAGGTTTACCTGAGAAATATGTGCATATTATCCGAGCATTATATGGGCGTAGCTCGGGCAGAGTGATAGCTTACGGCAAGTTGTCGTCGCCCTTTAATATCTCCAGCGGCATGAGACAAGTATGTCCGCTGTCACCTTTCTTCTTCAACTTCGCTGTTGACGAAGTCATGGAGACAGCGCTTTCTGGAGCTACTCCTTAGTGAGCGACTTCTTGACTTGGAGTATGCTGACGATACTGTCCTACTCAGTGCCAGCTCCCAGACGTACCAAGCAGCGCTGGACGGATTAACATTGGCTGTAAGCCGCTTCGGGCCTTGATTTGCACCATCGAACTGCAAGGCGTTCCTCAAAGATTGGCCTGGACCGCCTCCTTTGCTGACCCTTGGTGGGGATCAGCTAGAAGTCGTTCAAAAATTTAGCTACCTGGAAAGCTGCATCAGCGCTCCTGAAATTGAAGATAAGCTCACGAACCGTATAGCAAAAGCTCGGGGCGCTTTTACTAACTTTCGCCACTTATGGCGCCGGTGCGACAGCACTCGCCCTGAAGGGTAGAGTGTACTATGCAACGGTACGTTCGATCCTACTGTACGGTTGTGAAACCTGGCCCCTTAGATCAGTGGACGTAAAGAGGCTAGTTACTTTCGGCCATCGGTGCCTTTGCTGTTTGCCTCACATCTGGTGGGAACCGAGTGAGCAATGAATATGCTCGACGCCTTGTTTATGGCACAAGAAAAGGAACTGAACCGCTCAGTACCGTTATTTCACGCACCAGGCTCCGGTGGCTCGGCCACGTGTTAGGCATGCTAGCCCACCGACTCCCGCGACATGAGTTGTTTGCTTGCTGGGTGTGTGGATGGGAGAAGAGGAGAGGTGGCCAAACGATGACTTGGTCTAGAGGAATGAAGGCCCTCGCTTCGATGCTAGCCTCAGTTAGAGCGTCTCGGCTTCCTGGTTGGGTTCCAAAGGACCATGAACACGTTTGGCTGGATACACTTGTTAATATGGCTAGGAGCCGACCTCAGTGGCGTTCGTGCGGTGAGTTTCTTTATCCCACCCCATCCCTCTTAGCCTCCCCCTCTAACCATGATCTCATTGTTTAACATTTTATGATTTTGCATAGTGAATTATTTTTTTCTGCTGCATAGTAGCCAGCAGGTTGTTTACCGGAAAGATACCCATCCGTTACCGTTAGCTCAGCTGTCTTGCACCAGTTGCATTTTTTCTCCTTTGTTCTGTTTATTGCGGCACAGTAGCTGAGGTGTCTCCCACCTCTAGCTAATGTGTATATGTGTGTGTGAGTACGAAATAACAATCGATGGCTTTTACAATCAGACCAAGCAGATTATGCAAACGCACTTGACCAACGCTCGGTGGTTAATGTTGGAGCAAGCTTAATGCCAGGACGAAATAATATCATGGACCAGAGGCCAGTGTTTACCCACTTCTGATTTTAAAACCCTGATTGCGATGGCTTCTGCAGTGACTGAGAAATGTTTCTTAAACAGCTTTGATTCGTGTCTATGGATGGTACAAACGAATTAAATGGACTTATCATCTAATATTTGTAACGTCATCTCCACTCGCATGGAATACGTTCAAGGCACCTTAGTACACCTCTCCCATCAGTATCGTGACTCCACGTCCCAGAAATCTAACACTCAAACAAAGATGCGCCGACAGTGATCTGACTTCAAACCCAAAACTGATCTTTTCTCTATCTAATCAAGTGTCAGATTGTCTATTGATGGGTAAATCAGTTACGTATCCAAAGTGAAGACAGTTCTCAGTGATGGCAGTGAATTTCGGCAAGACTCAACCTAAAAAGTGAACACTTCGTAGGAGGTACACATCAATATTTTGTAGGAATTGAAATATGAACAATGAACAATGGTTTATCACGGGATAAAAGCAAGTGCTTGACACATCCCGTAGGATGCTTAAGGTGAATATGAAGAAATCAAAATATTTGCGCGTCATCTACCGAACATCTGCCGAGATGAATACTTTGATAATTAACATCAGTGTAAACTTTTTAAAAAATTATCGAGCGTAAACGTTCAGAAATACACTAAGGTGCAATGATCGTTGAGGTAAGCAGTGAGAAAAGTAAAACATGGTCGCTCAATTAGGTCCATTTGATACATAAACCCTGTTGAAAAGCATGCTTGGCGTAATCTATACTAGAGGAGTTTAGGTAACAAAATGCTGGGAGCTAAGAGAAACATCTAATCGTTTTTTGAAAACGCTCAAGGTAGGAGAGGATACAACTGAGTCTAGGAGTGCGTTTCAGCGATGGCAAACCCCAAGGGAAAAGTTATTCCGTCGACACTCTAGACGGCTATATTGTTCCTTCACTTTTATGCAGTTACCCCTGAGCTGCGTGTTGTGGCTAAGTTTCAGCAAATGGCGGCATATACGCTTGGTGTCACTCAGTATCTGCTACGCTAATTTGAGATCCCCGCGCAGCCTTCGATAGCGTCTAATGAAAATTCCCAGCAACTCCAGCCTTCGGTGGTAAGAGTGATATCGCAGGCCCTTCACATTCTTTGTTGCTCTTCGTTGTGGTGCCTCTATCACTTCTAGCTCGCGCTTCAACCAAGGTTGCAAAGCTTGGATAGTGTATTCAACAGGCAGGCGCAAGTAGGAATTGTGCATCATTGGGAATATTGATGGGTCAGATCTCCCGAATGCCCTTCGCAGCATGCCGATGTGCTGGTTGCGTCTTTTCGCAGCTACCCCAGCTTGTTTTGAACAGTTGAGGTCGCTCTGTACGATCACACCAAGGCCACGTTCCTGGGAGCTATTCTGCAATCCATTTGTCCCAAGTAAATAGGTGTAGTTATGTCTATGGCGTAGTTGTACGACGCGACATTTGTCTACGTTGAACGGTAGAGCGTTTTGAATTGACCAGTTCAACACTGTGTTTAGATCGCACTGGAGCCGTTCGTTGTCTTCCGGTCCTCTGATCCTTCGCCATATTTTGATATCATCAGCGAAAATTAGGAAATCGGAAGCAATTGATCTCGCCAAATCGTTAGTGAACACTAAGAATAGACGAGGTCCAAGAACCGAGCCTTGTGGTACTCCACATGCCACATCGATTGCATCAGACAATGATTCTCAGACTCTCACCACTAACCTTCGTTCTTGTAAAAAATTGCCAACCCAACTCAGGATTGGGTCGCCAATGCCGTAATTCCGAAGCTTCTGAAGGAGAATGCGATGGTCTAGGCGTTCAAACGCTTTTGAAAAGTCCAGGTAGATGACATCGACTCCTACTCCATCATCAACCGCTTCAGTCCAGCTATTACGTACAATTAATAGGTTAGTATTACATAAATGCTTTTGATGAAAGCCATGTTGCTCTGGGGCTATTAAATTGACATTCGGTTTGCTCAAACCTAACCCCATCTGGCTCACATCCTTCGATTTTATGGATTGCCAACGGTGCACATAGTCAGCGTTCCTATTCGGTCAATAGTTGCTATATCGTCCTCGGCTTGTTACTTGGTTGTAAAAATAAATTACTCTAGCCGGAACGTAGTGCGTTATCGATTTATCCGGTGACATATAGGTCTGAATTCATTAAACTGATAGTATACTTAAAACGCGAACTATAACTTGAGGTTACCTTTGACGTGGAATCGCTTTTTTGAGAAAGCAGCTCTGATATTGTGAATTGCATTTCTTTCTATGTTATAGCGCGTCGGTCCTGGACTATATACAAGATAGGTAGACAAAAGGCTACGTAGAGTCGAGCGGAAGAACAGAAGCTAGAGTGTGGTCTATTCAAATGCGATAAACCGGCTAAGGGCCAAAGTAAGGCACCAGAAAAGAAGTAGCTAGAAATGGCGTGGATATGTGATGAGTGCGAAGATGGCAGGTCGCGTCCTAGCAGGAGCGGTGGATGTGTGTGTGTGTGTGTTGACAACACATGAGCAATATTCAAACAAGTGAACCTTCTAATTCTTTACTATATAAGAAACCCATAATTGTATAATATTTCGGAATACTTCACATAGTTGTATGGGGGAATCTCCAACTCCCTATAACTTAACTGAGCAAACATGGATGTTGGGAACCCCGTACGGAAACTAACATAATTGGCCTTACCTTGCACTTTTACTGAACCATTTTCATCTGATGGGATATATTGCAGATAGATCGATGAGATCGCAATGGATTCCCCCCTTGGTCCACTCTTAGTAGATATCATCCTCGCATAGCTCGAACAAGTAAACCCGAGTAACCCTATCGCTTTACTTCATGATGATTTCCTTTCTCTTTCAAAATTGAAATTTGGATGAAAGAAATAATTGAACAGCATTGATGCCACTGATTTCGGTTGTGAACTATAGCTTCCAAAATTTCCAACCATTTGGTTTCCCCATTACGTGGTCCTCAAGTTAGAAAACCGACAGAGCCTACTGATGCCAAACATGAGTTGCCATTTCTAGTGTTCTTTTTCCACGTTATCGGGTATCCGCCTCGGCAGTTCCCCCACTCACACCCAGGAATGGCAAATAATGCTCGGCTAAGAAGTCGATTGACTGGCATGCACACAAGGTGACGGAGCTAACGTAGACGGTCTTCCAGAGTAATGCCCTGGAGGCTGGGGTTGTTTGCTTAGAGTATTAGACTTATAATTTCCGAGTTCCTTACACGAGTTCCTTAAACACACTAGTGATCGTTCGCAAGCAACTGTTTTCGAGCGATGATAGTCGTTTCAGATATTCTGCACAGACAGATCAGGTCTTACAGCTATACAGCTGCACCGCATGGGCAGTGGCCCTGTACACTCTGTCTTTGAGCATTATACTGATGTCGCGGCGGTGCCAAAAGTGTCGCAGGTTATTGAATGTCAGGTGGGATTTAGTCATTCGCTGTGATACTCCATCTCCAACATCGGCACCCACCATGATACAATAATCGAGATAAATGAAGCGATTCAGTTACTCCAGACAGTCCCCTGCAAGTATATATATTATATTATTTATCACGCCCTTCTAAACCTGCATTGTGCGTGTAATCATCGGCCCTCGACAACCTTGCGGCAGCGTTTTACAATTGTACGGGGCAAAATACAAACCATATTTAGAAGCCTTGATCGCTACGCGTTTTAAAACGTTTTGGATGGCTGTGGGTCTTCCCATAGCAAAGCGATGCCATCAGCATAGTTCAGATCCGCAACTCTGTCCTCGAGAAGCAGCTGTTCGTTCCTTCAAGAGAGCGGTGGATAACATCATCGATGGCAAAGTTTGTTTAAGGGTGGTGAAATAGTGCAATTTTGACATACTCCGATAGTAACAGCAAACGGCGAAGAAACCCTTCCATCAGCTCTAACTTTGCTCGATGTGTGACGACAGAGTTCCTTCAGGATTGTCGGGTACACTGCTCCTTAGCAGACAATTCTCTTTATATGTTCTGTCTATGGGGTCAAAAGCGGTACAAATGTCCAAAAGCACCACATTCGTTGGTCTTCGGTGGGCGTGATGATGTACAAGCATTGGGCGCAGCGTGCAGATCCGGTCGATACACTCACGATCGGCACGAAAACCAGCTTGCAAGTCACAAAAAAGAGCTCTCGAGTAGTTGAAGCCTGCAGAGCGATATGGACACAAAAACCTTAGACGAGACCGATGTAAATGGTATTCCTCGGCAGTTGTTGCAATCACTCCGAAGGACCTATTTGTAAATCGAGACCACAGCAGATTTGCCCCAATTGTTGGGAATCTTCTCATCGACCCACATGTTCGTGAAAATCGTGAGTAGTTCGCCAATAAGTGTATCCACTCCATTTTTGAATAGGATCAGAGGAAATATCTCTGGGCATGGGGTTTTTATCGTTTCAATGTCTAGATTTCTTCCCGAATCTTCGCTTCATTTGGCGAACCTGTGCAAACGAGCCATGCCCCACGTGATGGCCAAGGAGTATCACCGGTGATTTAGCTGGAGGATTAAGTTGAAGAGCAAAGTTCTATGCCCAACTATCCAGAAACTTGCGTAGGCTAGTGATCCTCGTACCGTCTAACATGTAGATTGTTTTACTGATAGCAGGTGATTTATGTCCCGTACATCTGATGTGATAAAATATTCTGCGTGTGTACTCAACAGCTGCAGCAGTTCCCATTACCGTGGCTCGTTTGGACCAACTGGATCGCGGTGATGACTACTTTTTAATTGTTGAGAGATGATTCGTCGGAGTTCACTGTGCTCCACACTGACGGGAATAGACGGCCGATAGCCAACTAGTTTCGACAATGTTGCAGAGATCTAACTTTAAGCTACTGAACGAACACTACAGGTAGATAGACCCGTAGAAAAGATAACTTGTTGTAAACGCTGCCAATGCTAGTCAACGTCCGGAGGAAGGGAAAAGTGAGGTTGTTACGGAAAATTCATTGCGGTTCCAATTGAGCAGCACGGTCTTCCGATCTACTAAAGTACAAACATCTATTTGTTCTCGCTGAAGCCATCACAACTAGGGTTTTTAAACCAAAACTGGGTAAACAGCGGACTCTGGTACAAGTTTTGAATTTGCCTTGACCATGAGTTCGCTCCAACATTAACTGCCTGGCGTTGCTTACACATGTGCGTATGCTGCTGGTCTGGTTGAACAAGCCATCTATTGATATTTCGTACGACTTAGCTAATTAGTCGTACACTTGTTGTTTGTTCCATGTTCATTTATGCGAATTTGACACAGCTTTCACGAAATTATCTACGTCCTAAAACTGCTTTATAATTTTATATGCCTGAAGTACCCTACTGAAAAGAATATTCTTCGCGCAACTGTTAATTTCTGACTCCATGAGAATAATTCTGTTGTCATGAATCCACGGTGCCAATGGTTTCACCAACCATATGCCAGAAGAGCACAATGCTCAGAATTGAAGCCACTATTTACCAACCTAATGCGAAAGAAAGTCCGCTTTACGCGATATCAACTCCCCAAATTGAGATAATATCTGTGGTAGTTACTGCGTAATGTAAATGTCAAATGAACTCGCCACGTGTGTGAGAGCATCTCCAGTTGGAAATCTTGTTATCTATCGGAAACAATTCTTTTTGTACCCTAGCCGTCCGAAAAGATTTAGTTTTTCGCCTGTTTCTTTGCAGGATCTTGGGATCCAGGCGTTGAGTTAGTGCCTGGTGTAAAGGTAAATGATAGTGAGGACGCGGACAATGTTGTCTTGCTGTTTAATGAGTTTGGGGCGGTCCAATCAAGGCTGAATTGCCTCTCTAGGTTGGTGTCATTATTTGCTTCCGCGTATATCCAATTCTTAGGGAGAAATAATTCCGGCGGCATTCCAGCCGAGCTTATTGAATGGCAAGTTGCAGCTGGTAAAGCTTCAATTTTGTGTTGAAGCTAGGTTTTGAAAGGTAGCGGCAAGCGTGACCGCGGTTTTCCAAGCTCTGGCACACCAGAATGAAGTCGCTTCGTTGACGGCGGTGACTTGAGATGTGCACTCCTAGGGCATTCAATCGCAGAACCATTCCTTCACATTTTAGTTTCCCTTCGCTGTGGGGTCCCAATGTATCCAGATCGCGTTCTAGCGAGGGTCGCCGGGCCTGAGTCGCGTGCTCTACTTGGGACCTCATATATGCATTGAGCATTTGGGGGAAGATGTGGACATTGAACTTCCCGAGCGCCCTCCGGAAGAGATAAATATGTTGGTTGGCGATTTTGATCTCTTTCAATGGATGCAGCGAACAGCCGAGATGCATCACAATTCCAAGTCACATTCTTGCCAGCCAGTCTTCATTATTTGGTCTCCAGCCTTGTATTCCCTAGAGAACATGTGGTGCAACTGTGCTGCTTTACAGTTGCCTGTGTTGAAATGTGGTAGCTTAGCCATCGACCAAATAAAAGCACAGTCCAAGTCTCATACCATTATATCTTGTTTTCCTGATTACCTATCAACCGTCATTTCTTGATCTCATCAGCAAAAAGCAATAACACACGCGAAATCGTGGATGAAGACTCTGAGTAATCGTTGCCACAGCATTGGTCCCTTGGGATACTGCATTCCAATCGAATAGGATTAGACATTATATATATATATATATATATATATATATATATATATATATATATATATATGCAGCATCCAGGAGGGACAGCCCGAGGACGCTTGCTCCTACGGAGGGATCATGCGTGACTTGACCGGGTGGCATGTAAATAACAGCCACTCTTCATCAACGGAGCCGGCTCACACTCCTTCAATATTCAGAGCGGTAGCATTTGTGACTAGTGGGAAAAGCACGCGTACCAGAAGTACTCTAGGCGGTAGCTGGGCCTTAGCCCGTTCTATACTGGATGCTTGGAACCACTCTTTGAAAGTAGCACTGTCACGAGTACCGTGTAGCTCGTCACCTCCAGCCACAACCAACTGTCTCGTAGAGCCAGTGTAGACGGGGTGGTGGGTAATAGACAGGTAGCCACCTTGTCAACACACCTCAAGCGCAGCCACACTGTGGATATTGACCAAAGACCAAGCCCTAAAACGAAGGAAACTTAACCCGCAGACACAGTTACGGACCAACTGCAACGATGATGTGACACACGAACCGCGTCAACTGCTTTATTGACCAGGGTTAGTAAATCTAATGGGAGCTGACGCAGCACATCTAGCAATCACTGCGCTTATTAGGTCTAGATACTCAGTTGACTCCTCATCTTTTGGAGGTTGTCCGTACTTGTTCACAATATTGGCTTACCAGGCCCACTCGGCTCAGATATTGGAAACCGCGTGTACTGCCGCACCGCGCACTCGACTTCGATGGGTAGACTCCATCGGCGCCTGTCGCTTCCGTGCCCGGCGTTTCTCTTCCACGCGCAGTTTTGTCTTCTGCTGCACCTGGGCAACCGCCCCCTTGGTCAACTCACCCCATTCACGCTGATGGACTGCCTTTGGTTCCCAACAACTGAAATTGATATTCTTTGTTAATAAACTCACCTTGATCATGTCTTGGTAAGGTAACTTCTGTTTGTACGCGTGTCGCTTCCATACACTAAGTTATTCATACAACTGCTGTTTGGGTATCTGCCTCGAATCCATGTGACTGCTATGCCCCAGTTACCTTAGTTGTCGCAGCAGAAGTATGCAGTCCAATGCATCCATGACACTACGGGGCAGCACCCGTGTCTGCAACACTGTCGCAAATACCGATACGCAGAATCCGTCACAGCGACTGTTGCTGAAATCGCTCCAAATATATGACTACCTTCCGGTACATCGTCTAGGTTTCGCTGTGCTATAGAAGTAGGGACAGCGCTGCAGTCTTTTATGCCATTTGCTTCGTTCCAACGGTATGCTGGTGGTTGTTCCACGCACCTTTCTCCAGTTTGCAAACGCAACATCCGCTTACGAATCTCGGACGCACAGCTCGCTCAGCATCTGCAGATTGGTTGTTATTACATTCCCAAGGTAGTAAAATCTCCTATTGGTTCCAACACTTCGCCGGAAAGCTGGATTTTGGGCAGGCTCACGGACTCCATCCCGAGTGATGTATGGAAAAAACGAACAGTCTTGTTTGCGTTGAGAGCGAGCCCAAATTTGTTCGAACTCATGTGCTGAAACTCATCGCGCTGTGCTTAAATAACACAGTAGTTAGCAAGCAGCAACAAACGGATGGTTGTCACACACACTAGGGTTATCGTCTCGAAGCATCAATATAGTGTTCCACACGGACATGGTAATCAAAAGCACCATCAAATGTGCAAGACCTCCTAGCATTTAGGTTAACATTAAACAGAATAGGAGCTGAGGCATAGCCTTGCTTAACACTCGAGACAACATTAAAGTCATCCTATTTTTTGTCCACAGAATTGCACTCTCGCCCGAATTCCACTGTGCAGATATAAACTTACAAAATTATTCAAACAACCAAACTTACCTAACACCAGTCACCGTACTTTGCGTTTCACCGTATTACATGCCCTGGTGAAGTCAACAAACGGCGAGTACAATGTCTGGTATTGTTCACTCGATTTCGCTTGCAACTGAGGAGCCAAAAACACCATGTCCACGGTGCTGTTACCCGAAAGGAATACTTATTGCTCTTGCGCCACATTCGGTTGAACGACCTGTGTGTCGAGGCTGCGAGCACTTTCGCAACACAACTGAACAAGTTGCCGCCACGACAATTCGTGTAAAATTGCTTGCTCCCTTTTCCCCTATACAGCATAAGCACAAAGGCATCCTTCAGCTCGGTCAGCACTTCCTCTTCAATCCACACGCGTTGCACCAAGTGGTGCAGCGCAGTCATCAACGCGGGGCCGGCTGTGTTTTAATACTTCAGGCAAAATCCCGTCGCGCCGGCACATTTGACATTTCGCAACTGAGCAAGTGCACTACGCGTTTTATGCATCGTCGGTGTGTCGGCAAGATATATTTGCATCTTTTGCTGTTGCAGGTCGTTCAAATAAGCCAGTTAACCTCTGAACAGTTAAAGTGCGCTGGCCAGGTCTGCATTATTTATGCAGTCTGTGTGCAGGCTGCGCCTGCAATAAGATAGAGCAGCATTCTCAGCGGCTGAGACGTGGGTCCATACACCGTTTTCAAGGAGTCAAAGAATTCCTTATGTTGGCGGCGTTCTACGTAGCATACCATCTGCTTCATCTCTGTCCACCATTAATTTTTAATGCGACGGAGCTCTCGAGTCAGTCACTATCGAATTTGCGTAACTGACTCCTCTTCCTCAAGTCACCTGAGTCCGCCTCATATGCAATAAATGCTGCATTCTTTTCAAACACCAGTGCGCCATTTGTCGCATTGTTCTCGTCAAACCGATCGGACCGTTCGTAGTTTGCGCGCCAGATCGTTTCCCCTGCAGCAGCCATCACTCGCTCACGAATGTGGTGACACAGATCGTCTACAGATGCTATGGGTTCGACATCGATAAGGCGGGTAGCCATCACCTTCTACAACTCCATTCTTCCCTCCACAGTGCCTAAGGAACGAACCTCGAAATTGCTCCGGTTCACAGTAAGAGAGCAGTGCATTGTCTGGAAAAAACATAGATACAATTTAGTCTTCATTAAGTTTTGATCAATGCCACAGTCAGCTCCTCCCAGTACACGTGTCATGCGCACTTCACAGGTGTCACGCTGGCGTACGATGACACATGTGAGCAGGTGAGCGTGACCGCTATTTGGTTGCGTCCAAGTAGCGGTATCACTCTCACACAGTACAAACTGTGTTTTCGTTGATCGTCAGATCTTGTTTGGCGCACAGTGACAACAGCAGGTCTCTATTCCCATTAGCTATACTAATACCTTACGGACCGAATTCGTGTGTCCACGGGAGCATCACCTTCAGTGTGCGCGTTAAATTCACCCAGTAAGTATGGTCTATCGATCCTCGGCACATACCGTATAAGGAAGGACAACTGAGTGTGAAACTGATCACCCGTGTCAGCAGGATAATACAGGGTAGTACCATGTGTGCTACTACAATTTTTAAACTTATCCAAGCCGCAGACGGTGAGTCATCAGTCGTGCGTTGATTCCAGTCGGCACTGCCACCCGATGGAGATTCAGGCGATAGGCTAGTGCAGATCCGACCCCATGTTCACGTGGGGCTGCGGTGGTGTTACTCATGCACTGGAACATGCAACCGGTACCAGCCTCATACAATTTACCTTGATCAGCTGACCGAGTATCGCTTAGTGTTGCCATATCGATCCTTGAGTGCACGCGTTCCATCGCGACAAGGGCAGTGCGTCGTTTGGGTAGCTCACTCGTGTTCCGTTCGAACAGTATGCACACATCCCGGCAACGGATGTCGAAAGCTCTGCGCGGAGGCGCACGATTGCGTTGGTGGGCAACGGGATGGCTGGTGACTTAGATTGTAGACATTAGTTAGGTGAAACGGGACCAGGAGATTACGTGCATGGGAAGAAGAAAGAAGCGAGGGGTCGGCGGCAGCATATTTTCGCCTATCCACCCCGCCGAATGCAGCAGATATGACGACTCTTTTCCTAATGCCATTTCGCGAGGGCCGATGCAGCGTGGGATTATTACTATTGGCGTACTTGTTGTTTTGGAGTTGGGCTGGGATACTGCTATGGTGCCCACACCTGACAGACGAGTAACTCGGTTTCTCAAGCGAGGTCTTGAATAAAATGTTCGTCCCAAATGCAGCGGGTCGCGCGCCATAAGTCTCCAAACTGGCTGTCGCGTAATTGTGTTCTGCCTATGACGGTCAACACGACGATGCGTTCAAGACATGAGCCCACGGCACAACGCTAGCAGCATCGTGTCCACGATCTCTCTGGATCAGTACACCACAAGTCTCAGCGCTATATATATATATATATATATATATATATATATATATATATATATATATATATATATATATATATATATATATATATATATATATATATATATATATATGGTTGGTGGTATCCGGTTTCGGATTTGCCTGTCACTGTGACAAGCCACAGAACGCTTGCGCCTACAGAGGGACCATGGGTGGCTTGCGCTGCACCAACCACAGTTCCAACCACATACCCCATATCCAGTGCAAACCCGAAGGAATAAGATCGGGAGGTATGCGGATGGGAGCGATGTTTCCTCAACGGAGCCGGCCCACACTCCTTCACAGCAAACACAAGCACGCTGTATTTGGGAACCAAGCGCACACAAGGCGGTGCCTGGACCGTAGTCCGCTCCACACTGAGTGCGTGGAACCACTCTTTGCTCCTAACACGGTCACGAGGACCGTGCACCCCGTCCCCTCCAGCAACTACAAACTGTCTCCTGGAGCCAGTATGGACGAGTTAGTGGGTAATAGACAGGTAGCCACCTTGTCAACATGAACATCATGCGCAGCCACCTGGGATATCAAACAAAAGCCAATCACTTGAGAGAGAAAGATACAAAGAAAATAACTAGATTTATGCATAAGGAAACGGTGACATAAACCTTAAGTTAATGAGCATGTGAAATAAGTTGTTTGCAAACGAACCCTAGATAAGTGCACGAGGTCAGAAAGTATACTTTACGGAAATGCCACGAACACAAAAATGTTATGGAAATCGAATACAATTGGCTTAAGCAAGATGTGCAGGTTTATAGAAGAGCGCACAGGTAGACATTTATATGAGAAAGAAAGGCATTAGAACAAAACTGAAAAATCCGTTACCTGAAATAAGGAGACTTAGCATGCAATCACGAGGTTAGTAAATCGAATGCAGCGTACCTACAAACGCTGCGCCGGTTCTGCCCACGTTCTTTGCAGGACCTGTCGTCGCTTCGGTATTGGTCCCGAGTGGCCTCGCTCATGGCTCACTAGGCCTGCCTGACTCAGGCACTCGCGACCGCATGTGCTACAGCACCATGTACTCGATATCGATGGAGTACAACCCATCGGTGCTTGCCGCTTCCGCACTTGCCGCTTCTTCTCTGCATGTAGGAGGTCTTTCTCCCGCACTTTAGCAACTGCCTTTGTGATTAGATCGCGCCGTGCACGCCGATCAACCGCCTTCGATTCCCATGATCTGCAATCATGATAAGAACGTGTGAGGCTCAGTTTGATCATGTTCTGGTAACGTAACTTTGGTTTCCCCACGTGCCGTTTCCCAATAGTCAGCTGACCATATAATAGCTGCTTCGGTATCCGCGTCGAACCCATACGGCTCACATGACCGATCCACCTCAGGTGTCTCAATAAAACTATGCAGTCCACTGCATACATCACACTGCGGCGCAACACTTCCGTGTCTGCAACTCCGTCGCCCCAACCAATGCGCAAAATGCGTCGCAGACACTGCTGATGGAACCGCTCGAGATATCGCACATCCCGACGGTACATCGTCCACGTTTCACTGCCGTATAGAAGAATGGACAGCACTATGGATTTATACACCATCAGCTTCGTGCCAATGGTAAGCTGATGGTCGTTCCACACTCGGTATTCAAACTTCCCGAATGCCGCCGCTGCCTTCGACACGCGGATACGCAGCTCACTGAGCAGCTGCTGATCAGTCGACATCACACTCCCAAGGTAGCAAAAGCGGGAGGTGGTCTCCAATACTTCAGCACCAATGCTGATTCGCGGCAATCTTGAAGATTGTACCTCCGGTGAAGGCTGAAAGAGACAGACAGTTTTGCTTGTGTTGGTGGTGAGCCCAAATTTTGCGACTTTCGAAGGGAGAGCACTAGTCATGTGCAGCAACTCATCCGCGCTGTGTGCAAACAACACACAGTCGTCAGCAAACAGCAACCTACGGATATTTGTCTCACAGACTAGAGTTCTCGCAACAAAACGACGGAGATTCAATAACCCACAATCAATACGGTGCTCCACGCGAACACCGTAAGCACAAGCGGTATCAGAAGCACAGGACAAAATTGCATGAAGATATATATTAAACAAGGCAGGAGCTAAGACACAGCCTTGCTTCACATCAGAGACAACTGCAAAGTCATCCGAGGTCTCTCCACTCAGCTGCACCCTCACCCGCACACCACTGTGCAGACATTCAATTAAACTTACAAACTTACGCGGGCAACCAAACTTACCCAACACCAGTCACAATGCCTCGCGGTTCACCGTACCAAAAGCCTTGGTGAAATCAACAAAAAGCGAGTACAATGGCTGGTGTCGTTCTTTTCACTTCTCCTGCAATTGACGAGCCGCAAACACCATATCTATAGTGCTGCGACCCGAGCTGAATCCACACTGCTCTTTCGACAGGTTAGGTTCCACAACCTGACTGACGAGGCGATTGAGCAGGATTCGGGCAATCAGCTTGCCCACACAACTCAGCAAGTTGATGCCACGATAATTCGTGCAACATTACTTGCTACCTTTGCCCTTGTACAGTGGTAGCACAAGGGCATCCTTCAGCTCAGCAGGCACCTCCTCCTCAATCCATACGCGTTGCACCAAGTGGTATAGCGCAGTCAACAACGCGGGTCCGCCGTGTTTCAATACTTCAGGCGGGATTCCGTCAGCCCCAGCACACTTATCGTTTCGCAGCTGAGCAAGTGCTCTCTGCGTCTCATTCAGTGTCGGCGTGCCCGCCAGATTGGCCTTCACATCGTGCTGCTTAAGGTCGTGCAATGTAGGCCAGTCGATCCTTGAACGGTTGTTCAAGAGACAGCCAAAGTGTTTTCGCCAGATCTGCATTATGTCTGCAATCTGCGTGCAGGTAGCGCCTGAACTACCATCGATCAGTGTCCTCATCGGCTTCAGTCTCAGTCCATACATCGGCTTCAAGGAGTCAAAGAATTCCTTGTGTTGGCGGCGTTCGGCGTAGCATTCCATCTGCTTCGCCTTCTCTGTTCACCACGCATTTTTTATGCGACGGAGCTCTTGGGTTAGTAGCCGTCGAAGTTTGCGAAACTGACTACTTTTTCCCAAGTCACTGGGGTCTGCAACATGTGCAGCAAATGCTGTATTCTTCTCCGACACCAATGCGCCGATCGTCGCATTGTTGTCATCAAACCAATCAGGCCGTTTACAGTTTGCGCGCCCGATGGTCTCTTCGGCAGCAGCTGTCATCTGGTCGCGAATTTGGTGCCACAGGTCGCCCACTGTGGCTATGCAGTCCACAGCACACAGGCGTGCAACCATCGCCTTCGCCAGCTCAGTACGTTTCGCCACAGTACCGAGGGAGAGAATGTTAAATTTACGCCGATTCACGGCGGGAGTGCAATACATGGATTTACGAAAATATATGTACAGTTTGGTCCGAACCAACTTGTGATCAGTGCTACCCTCAGCTCCACGCAGTACACGTGTCATGCGCGGTTCACGTATATCACGCTGACGTACAATGACATAGTCGAGCAGATGAGCGTGACCACTCCGTGGGTGCGTCTAAGTTGCTCTATCACACGCACTCAGTGCAAACCGAGTGTTTGTGATCGTCAGGCCGTGAGTGGCACACAGTGAGAGCAGCCTGTCCCCTTTCGCATTCGAGGGGCCAATGCCGTGCGCACCGGTAACTTCTGTCCACGCTGATGCATCACGCCCAACGCGCACGTTGAAACCACCCAACAGAAATCGTCGGTCGCTCCTCGGCACAGACCGTATCACGGAGGATAGCTCAGTGTAGAACTGATCACGCGTGTCATCAGGATAACACATGGTCGGACAGTACGTGCTTATAAAGTAGCAAACTTACCTCTTCCGAGTCGTAGGCGAACGGTCATCAGTCGCGCGCTGATGCCTGTTGGTTCACCCACCAGCTGCCAATGGAGGCGATCGTATATTGCAAATCCGACCTCGTGTTCACGTGGTGCTGAGGCGGCGTTGTCCACCCAGTAGAATGTGTAGCCAGCACCTGCTTCATGCAACTTACCTTGTTCAGGGGCCGGGTTTCCCTGAGCGCCGCAATATCGATGTTGTTGCGCGCCAGCTCCATCGCGACCGGTGCAGTGCGTCGCTCTGGGCGCTCGCTGGAGTTCCGGTCCAGTAGTGCGCGCACGTTCCAGCACCCGATGCTGAGTGCTTCTCGCGCAGGCATACGATTGCATTGGTGGGCAATCGCACGCGAGGTGGTCGTTGTGCTTCGGAGGTTTGCTTGAGGGACTACACCCGGAGCGTTGGGCTCAATAGCCTGACCTACAAGGCAGTGGGGAGCAGATCCAGCTCGGGAATGTGATTGCAGAGACAGATTGGGATCTGTTTGACGGTCGTCACACGCAGCCTTTGAGGTACTGGAACAATTATTATATGTTTTGCGACCGTAGTAGAATACGCATCTGCGACCACGGCCAGACGCAGGTGGGTTTTGGCGGGTTTGCACCAATTTGACCAGGGGCTGCCTGGCTTGAGTCGGGCAGTAGCAAACCATTGAACACCCGGAGGTGTCCTCCCACCGTCAGAGACAATGCGTGGCGCTCGCGCTCTACGCCAATCGAGCTGTGAGCTTATAACCCGTAGACCTGTGGTCTCCCATGGCTAGGTTTTACGGGAAGTGGGCCATCGACCACTTCTTAACCTCCGAAGAGGATGGACTAGGATACTGCCAGGGCGCCCACTCCTGACAGGAGAACAACTCGGGTCCTCAGCCAAAGCCTTCGATTAAATGAACACCCGAAAGGCAGCGGGTCTAACACATGGTCAGTTCACTGACTCATGCGGATTCGTGTCCTGGATCTTTACAGGGAGAAGGGCGAAATCCAAATCCCACCCAGCGGTCGTGACGAGGAGGCGCCCAGGACATGAGCAAATGGCACAACAGTAGCAGCAGTGGGAAAACCGTCTGTCAGGATCTAGCCACCACCAGCCTCAGCGCACCATAGGCTCTCCCGCCATATATATATATATATATATATATATATATATATATATATATATATATTGTTGTACAGTTTCAGCAAAAATAGAGCTTAACATTTATGTGTTTGTTTTACGCAAGCCGATTGATTTTATCTTTTGCAATGTTTGACGCAGTAAAATTGTGAATCAATACAAGTATGCACACAGTTCTACGGGCGCCCGTTGCAGGTCTCTTTTTCGAGCGGGCAGGCCACTGGTACTCCTTTTTCTTAGGTCCTAATGCAAAAAGACGTGGTTCTAACGGCGGTTGAACGTGACATCAACCATTTCATGTGCTGTCTCCATGTGGAAGGCAGTCCATCACGCGGTCGCCTCTAGCCCGGCCCCGCAGCAGTGGAAAGGACGCAGCGCGTCAAATGCTCACGTGCCGTGCGTCGGACGTGACTGGTGCAACAAAACCAGCTTGTGAAATGGAATACGCGCATTCCCCTGGACGCAACCTCTCATGCCATCACTTTAAACTCGGGTCTATTGCCGCACACGATCGCACATTGGACCCGGGATCCCAGCCTGTAGAGAAAAAAGGGAATTTTCGGTCCACTAAGGACTGGGTTCCTAATTCCGTATGTTTGCAGCTTATGCAAAAGGATGCGAGGAACTACGCTGTTAAAGGCTGTAGCAGCTTTCAGGTGGCTGATAACCGTTGCGGTTCCACTATCCCGCCATACGGTCCAACTGCCACGCCTAATCAGTCGGTTGACAGTACATAACCCATGTTGACGTAAGCCGCGTTGCTCCGGTGACATGATGCTAGGTTTTCATGAATAATCCATTAGTACCTCAGCACTGATCGACTCAATCATCTTTAAAACCAGTGGGAAGAATATCACCGGGCTTTAGTTGAGAGAGCTTGGACAACTTCCACACTTTAAAATCGAGGTAATTATAACCATTTTTCGTACTTTCGGAACTTGTTGTTTATCCAAGCACCTTTGAAAGAGTCACGATAATTGCTCTGCTGGCCTAGCAGCTGTCACCTGCAGTTAAATCAGGTGAACGTTGTCGACTGCGGGAACTGTAGATCAGAAGCGATAGCAACTTATTCGAAACAGTCAATGAACTAAAAGTGAGGTGTGTAAATGCTGACGTCTGAAGGAATGGGACAGGTATGTGCCACATACCGATGACGCATTGGAACATAGGAGTATATTGAAGTCGCAGAACATTGGCTGCAAGCTTGTCGGTTTGAGCATATCGGTTTGTTTAGATGAGTGGTGGAACACTACACTTCATTTTCCGGTGCCTGTGTACTTGTTTGAATGGTGGCATCTAGTTAGCATGAAGCCTTTCAGCTGGCCGCTGTTGGTGCACTAATTTGTCCTCACAGACAAGTGTGGTCTAGTGATTACCCTGCACCAGATGGTTTCTCCAGCTGTCATGACTATGGTTAGCTGTGTACGCACCCCGTACTGCTTCACGTACCGCCTTACGTTTTCGACTTCTGCTTCGGACGAATTATGATGCAGCTGCAAACGAAGGAGCCGGTGTTCCGATGCGAATATGTTCAGCTCAGTGAAAGTGCCAACAAACTGCGACTAAGTACTAGTAATGGAACATTTACGCAGAAGCTCCAAGACGGACTTTCCAACCAGTTCTATTCATATGTTGTAATGTGTGAATGTACGAAACAACTCAGTGTATTCCTGTGGATACTCAGAATAATACACATAGTCGTAAATCATACGGAAGTGTCCCACAGTCTAGGCGACCTTCGTATTTTTAATTGATCGATCATGAGCTCATCGTTCTTGAGTATTAATCATGTACTGATAATATGTTTCCTATCCTGAATCCGTTTAATGTACTGACATGGTTAAAGAGCGGAATGCCTGCAACAAACTTACTGGTCGGCGTGGAAGTGCTCACTGGGACATATCGAAACTTCTAGATCTTGAACACTGAAGTGACCTGAAAAGGAGAGGTAGCTGTATTGTGTTTGCAACATCCACCCCAAAGCTAATATAAGATTGTAGTCTACCTCTGGGGTAGATAATTGGGGACGATAAACAACTACCGCAAAGCAAGTGCCGTTGTGTCATATTCGCAGAGTGCATCAGAGTGAGTCTATGATCATCATTTCCTAATCGTCCACCGATTTGTACTGCAGATCGCCACAGTAGTATAAAAGTACCTTGCCCTAGCTGAGGTAGTCGTTTCGAAGTAGAAGATACCATGTATCGCGTCTTCCCCATCGGTAAGTTCCGATTGCAAGTAAGCTTTCGTTACGAATCTCAGGCCGCAGTCATATGATGATTTAGTTGGGCCAAGACAAGCAAGCCTGTTTAGGAAACCTTGTGAATAAATGTAAAAAAGACAACTTTTCTCGGATTTCAGTAATGAGCCAGGGCACGTGTGTTTTGTGTGTGTTGCTTTGCCGACGGGTGAAATTTGTAACCGATCTTTTCGGGTGGTGCAGTAGCAAGTTAATTCGTGTCAGAACCAGTGATACCGCCATTGCGTGCTTATACATCTCCTTTTATGTTACGTGTTGGGTTTGTCTATCGGTCTGATCTGCTAGATGATCATTGTGATCTGAACCGCTCTCAATAAGTGGTTAAATTACACTGCTTCTTTCGGGCGTTTACTGAGGAGACAGCGCTTTGAGCTGAAGCTTATCAGGCAGTCGGCTATGATGTACGTACCAACCTTCCACTCCCTCTAATGATAGCTGACTAGATTGGAGTGCTACTTCTACGCTCCGCGGACCGTATCCTTTATACCTTTGCTAAATAAGGAATCTCCGCGAACATACGAATAAAACAAACCCCATTCCATAGACTAGAAATCAACGGCAGAACCGCTTCTACTTCATCGCCATAACCAATACTACTCGGCGATGAATTTGTTCACAGTGGTGCCTTCCGTCTGGTAGACGGATGACCCGCATCAAACTGACGGGCCGAACCACAACGGTTAGGATGCCACTTATAAAGTTCCACTGACCCACGTCCTCTAGCTGCTTCTACTTAAAATATTTGACGTCGAATCAAAAACACTCCTTGCGGTCTAATGACTGTACACCGTATGGTTTCTTATTGAAAGTTTGTGCAGATTGAGTCGAGGTGTAGGTACAGGTCCACCTGTTTTATTTACTATGGATCCATTGTGGTTAATTAAATACCTGAGTTTTCGGGCACCAGTGGTATCAGCCACCTTCCAGCCAACAATGTTGTTAAAGCCCTTCTAACATTTCGAAACAGTTTGGAGGGTTCCTCAGGCCTTGGTCGTACTTATTGCATTTGAGATGCCGGTGGTTTGTCCGGGTGTATTTGGCTTACGTTTGGTTGCGACACGTTACTTGCATTACAAAACTATTTGTAAAGCACCACTGTGCGTTGTACCTAGCCTCCTTCATCAAACCTTAAGTTAGGTCGATTGAGATGGACTGGGACTCGTTCGCTTTTATGTCATTTGCTACCCAAGCGATTTTGGTGTTCAAATTTGTTAGATCTTTGCGCCCCATCTTTCGTATTTTTGCAATAGGTAACGTACCATTTTGACCATTTAGATAACCACACATACTGTAAAGAAACCACAGTAAACCTGGTCTGCCATTGTACTACTTCACCACTTTTACTATGAGCTAGGCACCCTAAAGGCCGAAAATTGCTAAGTCAATCGTAACAATGGATTCCTGTTCGTACATTTTCTGGCATGATCATGCCTGCATAGACGTGTCTCGACTTGCACGAGAATAAAGAACTTATTTATTTACTTATTTAAGTTAGCGTGTAGATACTCTTCATTTCTGGAGGTATTAGTCTAGTCTTCATTTGCTCGGTAGTTGCAGTCCATCTTGTGGTGTGTTTCACAAGCGATGTCTATTAGGTCAGCTGCTGAGCGCTCGACTGTGCCTCAAGCTAAACACACGTAGCTGTCTGGCTGTCTGCCACAAGCTGAAGTAGAAGGCTCGATGTCAACACCTCCCTGCACAGAGTCCTGTCACAGTGTTCTTGGAGGCGTCTGAAACACTGGGTTATTCATAAGTCGCTGAGAGTTAAACAAATCCATGGAGTAGCAAAGGACACAAACGTTCGATGGCTTCTTTACTTAGCCTCCAATAGCATTGGTTTAAAGCTCATTGCTATTGAATTTCGCTTAAGTTTGCTACCCCAACATTAAGCATGCAGCTTAAGATCTAGAAAATTTCGCGTACGTATTTCTGGGGGCAGGTAAATAAACAACAATGGGAAGGTAGTACAAGATTCGCCGCAGTTAGATCGAAATAATAGCTTACACTAAATAGCGTTGGCTAAGCCTAATCGGATGCATGTTGGCGCGTGTGTGTGATGGTGAGCCCGAGAGCAAATCCGTACGATGTACTAGAGCAGAGAGAAGCTGAATGCTCTAGGACGGCACTGAACCGTCGTGAAATGTGGATCCCGAGTTCAGAATGACAAAACTGCACAATTGCAGAAGCTGGTGAAATATTGCGCGGTCGCAATCTAGAGATACCGCTTAGCTTAATTCCCTTATTGCTATGCATATTTGGTGACAGGCATTCCGATTACAAGTACTATACACAGCCGCATTCCAAGTCTGACAGTCAAAACGTGAAGTTTTGCAACTTGTTGACGCTGTAGTTCTACATGAAGCGTTAGTTAGCCGAACAGCCTATTCGTGGTGCTAGCTGGGTGGTTCGGGTTTAACCCGTTCCAGCAAATAGTTCGGCCTGCAGTTTTCCAGTGGTTAGTGGGTTACCGCATGGCAAGCGTTCTCCCTATAAAAAGCCACAAATGTCTGCTTAACAACACTGTGACTTGCCGGTCGTGACTCGCTACAAACTAAAGTCACTGTACCGTGGATATCCAGATAATCCTTTCTAACCCAGGGATACCAACCTTCTACTCGCACATTGCTGACGACATCAAACCATCAAGAATTGAGTAGCACAACTACAAGCACAAACTACACAGCTACATACACACACAATACATACTTACATACCCCGCTACACAAAAATACACTCTTATGGCAAACATATCAGATTTTCGCCCATTCTTGATCAAGCATTGTTATGTCAAAATGATCTTGCCTGTAACGGCATGCCTCAACCAGTTGAGAATAAAAGCTTTATTTATTTATTAATTAAATAAATCCTGAGCAGCTCGATCATTCCGTAATGGATTTCTTTTATTTTGCTGCTAGTTTTGGATACGGCTAGAAATAATGGCCAAAACCCAACCAAGGCACAACCCAACAGCTGCATCCACGCATTCAGCTACAGGCAATCTCAGTGCCTGCCAACTTAGCACATCATTATAATGATGACCTACACAACCATCCTGAAGAAACTTAAACATGGCACCAAGAATTCATTTTCCTCCTCATGGATTATTTTGATTGGCCATACGCTATCCAATTGGGTTGAGACATTTTCAACTTCATTTCTTCAAGAACTTGAAAACACACTTTCAGTATCTGACAACAAGCTCCAGCTACGACGCTGGAGGCTTTGGCAGTGCATTATTTGCTTAGTTTAATTTTCGAAACGTGATCATTTAGATTTACATGGTTTAGGTTAATGTACGCATTAGATTTCAATTTTACATGACCGCCTTGTTAATAGCGATTGGTAGAAGGTTAAAGCGTAAAGTGAACGTCTCCAGCTGCTTCCGCTTTTACATTTTGAGCAACGCAAAGCACCTACAGTAAGGAGGGTTAATTCGAATCACAGACCGAGGAATCAAAGTGTGTAACCTATTTTAAAACAGCAAAGACCATTTGTTTTGGACGTTTCCACATCCATAGCGACTAATGTCTAAATTGGTGATACTTTCAACCGCTCTTTCTATTGCCCCACTGACCAACTTCACAATTCTCCTTTCAGCTGTCCGGTACATTGAGTTTTCTAGCATCTACTTCAATACAAGTCAAAGAATGTGTCTTCAGACGGATATTTGGCCATCCAGACCGAGGTCGGTTGGTGGTCAGTTTCGGTGACACTTCTATGCATGAAAGCGAAGTAACTCTAGTCCCGTTTTTTGCTGGACTTACCGCGGTACTTGAAGTGCTAGCGGAGAACAACAGGAATCAAGGTGGTCGCGTTCTTGGGGAGTTTACCAAACAACAATGTAAGTGCGTTGGATCCCCATGGTATACTTTGCTGTACAAATCATATAATAGTTAACGCGATAATCAAGCAACGAAATGTGCTCACATTCAAAAGAAATCAGCGCCTCAACGCTTGGCTATAAAAAGGTTTACGCATTATGCCATCAACGTACTGTCACACGATGTTACCTTGCCAAGCCAGAAAACCAGAGTGCCAAGACCCGCTGCTATTTGAATGAGTTACTGAGCAAATTGTACTCAGTGAACTAGCCTCTATACATACTCAGACATGTGTGAAACTTGATGGTCAGGCAAGCGTACAGGAATATGTGCCAAGCTGATGTGCCCCTAGTGTATCTGGATGGTTTCGGTGTTGCTTTCTCCATCTCTGCACTTCACAATCGGATATCTCGTCCCACTTTCGGTCCGACATTTACAGCTAGCCTGAATTGGGTGTGGAATTAGGCACAACTTCGTTACCGGTCGCTACCGTACTCATTAGGCCATTGAGTTCCGCGAGCAAAGCATGACACAGCGAGTAAGAGTTGGTAGTCAGATTTTGAAGTACGATGTGCAACCTCAGTTGTGTCCCCAGTTGACTTTAGGGTCAGCTTGTGCTATTTCTATCACTGGGAACCCTTCTGACCAAAGTGAGAGCTTTGGGGTTGTTCTCTTCCATGTCTGCACTTCACGACTGATAGTTTTCTCCTGGTTTAGACTCAGCTGCTAGAGATTGGAGATAGGTGGAAGAGAACAACGCTGAAACCCTCCACTTCGGTCATGTGCTTTTCTAATGATCGTAATGGCATAAGCTAACTTCAGAGTCAACCGGATACACCATTAAGATTGAGTGTCGCAATCCACGAAAAAAGGGGCTACTTCAAACCGTGACTATCAACTATTAACCGCTGTGTCAAGCTGTACCCGCGGAGCTCAATGATCTAATGATTATGTCGATAGCTGCTAACCACTATGTGCTGAGTTCCCCATCCATTTCATGCTACCTCTATCTGACTAGTCTAAACTAGAATGAAACCGTCGGTCGTGGAGTACAATAATGGGAGGTTGCAATACTGAAACTCCAATTAGCTCAGACACTGTCCCCTTGATTGGAATGGCGTAGGTTGGCTTCAAAGACATCCGATGCCACCATTGAGATAGCTTGTCGCAATCGAAGAAACACAAAGGGTACTTCAAAGCCCGACTATATCTAGACGGTTTTTCTAGGTACTAGTAGTTAGCGTTGCGGTGTGCAAAGTAAATCACCTTTGCGGCAGCCATGATCCCAATCATAATACACGCGGTTTGGGAATGATTTAAGACTTATCCGTACTTAAAAGCGGACGGTTCTCAATGGATCCAGCGAAAGCGACTTTAGGATACAGAATTAAATCTCTACTGGATATTTTACTTCTGCTCTCCAATAAACATGGCTGTGAAGCCATTGTTAATCGTCGCCTTGTTGGTTCCGCCGTTTTACGTAAGCCGATCACTTCTGTATGTGTCCGCATAAACCGGAGAAGAGTGCACACCGAATTCAGCAAGGTGCGCGAGAATGTACGGTAAAATGGCTTTGGCGGCGAACAAAAATCTGACCACATACTAGTGGTCAGGAGTGAATGAATCAGCAATACCAAGTCCACGTGGCCACATGGGTGCGAGTAGCCGAACCCCCAGACCTACAGACGCCTGTGGGAGGTGCAAAAATCAGTAAAAATAGGAATTCCTTGTTCTAGTCGTTCCACCTATTTCCCTACCGAATGCATTAACATGAATGCAAGCGAAATTACGAAATCCACCCGCAGACCTGATTCATGTTGGCTTCGTGTGATACCTAATATTATACTAATAGTTCAAGCTTGGCTCTTCTGGCCCTGAAGTATGAAAAGCTGCCAGAAATGCTTGACCAAAGGTTAAACTTTCTCAGAAATAACCGTAGTGGAATAAATAACCCAGGCCCCTCAAATGAACTACACAGCAAGCTGAATCCCCAAAGCCGGTTGTTCCACTAACACAAAGGCACCTGCAAACACAATGCGCAGGCGGGTCGTCACAACACGGAGCCACCAGCCGTTTCCGAAATGGTCTCCGCTAACACATAGTGACAGGTTCCTACAAATCCATTTGCTTTTACTAAGTTTCACCGAAACTCAGAAAACATGCCAATATCAGTGGCAGCCGGACAACAGTTGCATCAGAAAACACTCAAAAAACAGAACCTGTAATTTCCGTTGCCGCATACAGGATTAATGTGAAACGCAGTACGGCACTGGTACGTAACAGACTGTTAAATCTTTAAACCATGACCCATACTCCGTTGAAAACATTTAGAAACGCATGGACGCTCTATCCATATTATACCAACTTTCCAACGTCAACATCAAATCCAATGAAAGGCAAGACCCTAATGGGTGTTCCGACTAAGTGGAGCAATCTGACGAACAGCACCCGTCACTCGAATTCCATGCGATTTGCTGAAGTCAGGCTTCTTTGTGGTGTGCTAATCTGTATCGATATGGTGGAGACTGTTCTAATTTCAACAGACCATCTCCTGAGCGGATTCCGTTTGATTGAGGTCTTTTAAGGCATTCCGTAGAACGAACACAAGCGAGTGAAGCAGAGCTTAGAATGGTTCCACCTAGAAATCGTGACCATAACGATTTTGTCCACGGTGTCACTATTTCCATAAGCATGATGAGTGCATATTAGGGGCCCGGGATCAGCAGCAGTAAGGCTACATCCGTAAAACCCTAATGTTGGACCATGTTGTAGCTGTTTATCTCTTAAAGCCGCCCAGATCAGCAAGCTGCTAAGAGTACCACCCAAGGACAGTGAAGATAGTGCTTCAAGCTAGGAAGATAACACTCGAGATACTGAAAGCTGACTGTCAGTATGGAACAGACTCCCAACCGAGCTCCGGTTCAACGAGGCACAAGGTACTATCACCAGATATAAAACGTCATTCTAGTAGTCAAATATAATTAGGACCCTTTTCGATTCACACAGTGAGAGCAGGTGCGAAAATAGTTAAGATTTTCTTATACAATCCTGTAGCCACACTTTACACATTGCAAAACACGGATTGCTTAAGGAGCTAAGCACAATTCCGGCGACTCCAACACTAAGGAACTCACAGATAATATCAATTAAAGTGACTAACTGTCGACCATACAACGGTCAGTGCAACCTCACATCTGAAACACAGATTTTTCGGATCGCTGCCGAGAACTGAAGCATTATACTTCAGGTTCATCAACGCCTAAGACTTTATCAGACAAATCGTTTAGCTGCGTTTGAGTCAGGTAACAACCAGTAGGGACCACATTTCCATAACCGAGCTTAGGTTCCGCTCAGAGGCAATGGATGTCGAGTTAGATTTTCTGGAAATGTCACTGTTTCGAAACGATAGTCTCGGTATGTTTGGTGTGTAGTTCCATATTATCGCAACGACTTCCAGTACGAACCACTGGACTTTCAGCGCTTTCGGCCGAATGCCGTCCGCACCTGGGGAGCTAAATTCGCGCAACGACATCAACCGCTTCAATACAGCTGCAGTTGTGAAGGAAATGTGGTTAAGGCCTGATGGTGGAATAAGTTGCCTACATATGGTGCAGGATGTTTGCACACACTGGAAAGTGCGGCCGAAGTGTTGTCCTAGGACGTTCGCCGCATCCTGTGCCGTATGTGCTAATCCGAAAGCTGTGCGCAGAGCCGGAATTCCGCGCTTAACGCGGCGAAGCTTATTTATGTGTCTGTATAGTAGCTTTGGGTTAACGCAGATCTTTGACACAAGATCTTGTTGGCTCTTTACCTTATCCTCCCTGACGAGTGTGACACAGTGGTTTCTGTGTGTGATATAGGTGTTCCAAGTATCCTCGCTCGGAGAGGCTATATGGGCACGCCATGCCAGATCCCTCAATCCCATGCATTTCCGGGTCCTGCTTCTGAGAAACGACTTCGCCTTGTCGGGTCGGGGGATTTTGGTTTTAGATGCCAATGCTACGAGCGTGTTAAATTTGTTGACAAATTTCCCGCATGCCACTTCTGGGGACCACTCAGTTAAGAAGGACCAGCTCGTAGCACTAATGAGTTCTGCCAGGTTATCGTAGTTGGTTACGACGTAAGATTCCACTTTGCTTTCATTAGGATAATCTGCATAACACAAGTATTGGAACAATAGTGTCGCATGATCGCTGCGGCCCAAGGGAGTGGATGTGGTTACTACGTCAATCATCAGTTCCTCATTGGTGAAAACGAGGTCCAAGATGGCCGGTTTGTTTCCTGTCCTGAATCGCGTTGGGGATGTGACATGGTTGTACAGCGGTGATCCTGCAATTAGCTCTTGTAGATCGGCTTTGAATGGTTCACTCATGGTGGCTGGGGTTTCTAGGCCGTGCAGATTGAAGTCCCCTACCAGCAAAACATGACTATATGAGCGTTCCAGTAAATTCTTCAAAGCAGAAGACAGGGCCTTGTCCATTTCTAAAGTGGACATTGGTGGACGATATACGATGGCCAATAAGCATTTATCGCCGTGCTTTAGGTGTAGGCAGCACCATAAGGAGTCTACGGTTTGAATCCCAGGGTCGTTCATGAGCTCGATGAGAAGGTCTGAACGGTAGTAGAGAATTACACCGCCGCCATTGGTGGGTCGATCGTTACGCAGTAGTGACATGCCAGGTAGTTCGATCTCAGCGTCACTAATCATGTCGTTCAGCCACGTCTCAGTAATCATGATGAGGTCCCAACAAATTGAGCTATGACGAGATCGAAGTTCTGCCAATTTGCTTAGAAGCCCTTGGGCGTTTGTATAAAGGCAATTGAGAACTACGGATGTTAGAAGCGTGTTTGAACATACGTTGGATTTCCGAGAATTTACGCCGACCCTTGTTGGGTCGGCTGAGGGACTTTTTTGATGTGTCACTTCCAAACTTCCCGGGGCCGTTACGGTGGGATGCCTACAGCGCCCTGAGTCGATCTGCAGCAGACTGTCTTTTCCTTCTTCATCGAACGGCTGGGGCGTCTCATTGTGTTCTGGTACAGAAATGCAGACAGCGGGGATCGCGACTACTTCTTGCTGGTTTCGTGTTCCCTTATCCATTGGTGGCCTGGTTCCAACCGCCTTCAGACGTATTTCTGATGGCAATTTGGTGCGGAACTTGTGCCAATTCCCGAGCACCGTTTCAACCATTTGTTTGGAGTAAAGCAAGACTTTAAGCACTCGTGGACCACTTCCTTTGTAGTTTGGCGATATGGGTAACCTCGATGTTGAGCTGGCAATTACTTCGTGGAGAGATAGTGCTTCGCGGATATACCGCCACTCTTCCAAGTCATGAGCTTTGACCTGCGACTCTTCCGGTGCCTGTGTTTCGGGGACACCATGGACAAAGATGGATCTTTCATCAGTTTGCTTGCGGTGTTCTGCATGATTTTGTTTTCGTTGTCGACGCTCACTCCAAGGTATATCCGGGAATATGCGAACTCCGCATGATGAATCACGAAGACGGTGAGCTGACAAGAGGACTGTCTCTGCTTCGTTACCGGACTGCAATGTCACTTGAAGTAGTCTCGGCTCGCCATAGTGAAGTGAGTTGGGGTGGCGGATGATACGACATAAGCTAGCCTGTTTAGGCTGTATTCCAATTGCTCGGCATATGGATTCCCACTGTTTCATGTCGTCCAGTAGTCTATCTTTGATAGAGTTTGACTTTGACTCAGGCACGTTAGAGCATATTATCTTCATCGAACTCTGCATCTTCTTGGAGTTCGTACATTTGGATACCGGCATGCCTCCTATTACCGGCGGCGTGGGGGGAAATCTTTTCGTGTACACATTGTTATTAGTGTCGCCTCTAACAACCTTCGGTGTGCTTGCAGACACGCTGGTTAAATTTGCCACGGGTGGACAATCAGCGACGATATTTGCATAGGTAGTCGGACTACCTGTGTTATTCGGTAAATCGGAATGCACTGGAGTATCATGAGCCACAGCCATATCACTCGGGAAAACCGAACTCTGCAACGTTGGATTCGCCGGGGTTGGCAGTCTCTCATAAACTCTCTGTTTGCAGCCTATCGTGAGTGGGGTTGCGGGATGTATGCTCTTTACTAGACAATCGTTTTGACTGGTTTGTGCCAGGTGTGGGCATCCGGTTAGACAACATGAGTCGAGTGCGGCACCAGCTGGTTGCGATCCACCCGCTGTTTCAGCTGTTGCTAGTCGCACAATTTGGGTTAGTTTGTCACATTTCTCTGTCAGTAGAGCAACGCACCTCACGAGCGGGTTGGCCATGCACTCAGCACAGCACCAAATGGAGTCTGATGTGCAAGGTCGTTCCTTCATTTTTGCTACACCTACGCACCGGGGATGAAAGCTCTTTTCACAGATATTACAAGTTATTGCAATCCGGATTGTTTTAGAGCACGATTTCAAAGCACAAATCACTTTCGTTTGCTGTTGCGTGGGCCGACGAGCACTTGTTTTCCTTGTAGCTGTACTACAAACCATTGCCGAATTTTGCAGTTTCGTCGTGAATGGCCAATCGATGAGATCTCCACAATTAGCAAGAGATCCTCAATCAAATTTGCACAAATAGAAAAATACACCAAATGAAATATATTGGTGCACAATTCACACAGAAAGATAACGCAAAACACAGTAATTCCGAAGCAAAAGTGGAATCCAGCACGTGAATCCAAAAATCCGCGGCGTCCGTGGGTACATCCGATTGGATGGCTTGTTATTTCCCATAAATCTGGTGAGCAGTCACTTGGCATAAAGCGAAAAGTCTGGGACAAGACCTGGTAGGTTTGCTTTGAGTTGCTCTGCTGATGTGGCCTGAAATTCTAGAGCATGTAAGTTGAACTCGCCGGCGACTTCTGCGTATCACCTGCCACAACGCAGAACCATTGTTTTCGGGTACCTCAGGTATAGACGATGATGGGCTGTAAACAACAATTACCAGGCCAAAATCCTTCCCTATCAGCCGGAAGCTGCTTCAAATGGAGTCAGGTACATCAGTTGCCTAATCGTGCATGGGTTATCATTCAAGTTGTTACGAAAGTAGAGGGCCACCTCACCAACTTTTTTGGTTCGATCATTCCGGACAACAGACATACCTCTTAGCGCGATTTCGGCATCCGTTATCTCACAACGCAACCATGTTTTCGTGATAGCAATGAGCTCCCAAGCTGCTGAGACGAGTTGAAGTCTTAATTCAGCTAACTTGCTGAGTAGACCTCAGGCATTTGTGTATATGCATTAGTACTTCCCGGAGACCAAAGGTGTGTTGGGTGGAATGGATGAAGCCAGTGAGTTTACGTCCATCGATGTAAGGTCAGCGGCTAATTCTTTTTTGGATGCGTTGCAGACTCTTGAAACGAATTTAGTATATATTCTAGTGTCAGATGCCAAGAACCCCAGTGTTCCCTCGTGCTCTGCCGTGTCTCTCCGGATGGTATGGCTACTGTTGAAACAGCTACCAAGTCAGGACCTACAATTGATGTTTTCATTGAGAATTACGCCTCCACTGACTTGTCATTGCAAGGTGGTGGTGTTCCTGCTGCTTTCAGACGAATTTCTGTTGACACCCTGCTACGGAATTTAGTCCAGTTCTCTAGAAGAGTTTGTGCCGTTAGTTTTGATTGTAACACCAGTTTCAGCAGCCTGGACCCGCACTCCTTATAGTTCGATGATACAGGGATCCTTGTCAAAGATGTGATCATGACAGTTTTGAGAGAAACCGCCCCACGGATTTAGTACCATTGCTCCGAGCCGTGCATCTGAGCATCGTCAGAAGAGGAATCTGTAAGCTCAGGAACACCTTGAGCAATCACAGTTCTCTTATCTTGACTTCTGTTCCTATCTCTGTTAGTTGGATCCGCTGCACGTTCTTTCTACATGATGTCAGATAGCATGCGCGCTCCACTTGAGGCGTTGCGGAGTTGTTTCTAACAACCTCTGTCTCATCCACTGAGTGTGGTTTTACCCGAAGTAGCTGGGTTATCTGTAATGCAATGCGTCTGAGTGGCGCGAGATGCGTTTTAGTATCGTGGGATTAGCATGGACACCGGTTGCCGTCACATGGAACTCCAATGATTGCTAACGTCCGTCAGCCTACCCTTGTATTGGATTGGATTCGGAGACATTAGTGAACACAGGGTTTAAGGCATCATGGTTGCGCTTTATGGTTACTGGTTTTGGAGCTTTAGATTCTGGTGCTTTTGGTGACTTTGTGAACGGCACTGATGGGGGCCATCCGTGCTGCTATATTTTAGTTTTCTCTAGTCCGGCCACGAAAGTTACCGGTGTTCTTTCCGTTGTTTGCTTGGTGGCAACTCATGCATGTTACCTGGTTCCTCACTGTGACAGCTTGATTGCAACTTAGGGTCTCCTGTATAGACCACAAACTACCAGGTGTGACACACTGTAGAAAAGTTGAAGCAGGCACGCTGCAAACAGAGTTTTTACTTATGGGAGAGAGCGAGAGAAGGGAGTTGGCATTAATTAGGACTGACTCGTTGAGGTAATTTTGGGACGCCTTGTTCTCTTCTTTGGCCTGAATGGGGAAGTGGGGGTGTTATTTTCACGTACGAGTGTAGGTCCGTTTCCTTTCATAGGTGTAACCCTGGCGTACACCAGTAGCTCTGATGCTTCGGTTAGTCCTTCACACTTCTTCAGTAGCACAGTTAGATAGCTAACAACTGGGATAGCACTGCGTACTTGGCAGAACCGAAGTTCAATCTCATGTTGTTGTACCGTCTTGTTGTATCAGCTCCGTCCCAAGGCATTTTGTGTGACAGGTTTTCAAGCAACTGCTGTAACCTAGCCCACCCTTCACCAAGTTATAATACTAGTCATACTTGCTGTTAAAGTGAGAGGTGGTCGCCAAGGGCGTGAAGTTTTAAAGTCACGCGTTTGTCGCATGATCAGTTAGTGCAGCTTCCCATGTCAATGATAATTGTGAGTCAGCCTGGCGCCCCCGCTGTCAGTGATGATCCCTTGTAATCACACGTTGCCGTGTTAGTCGGTTGATCAATCGATGTTAGACACGGAAGGTTTGGGACCTAGTAAATGATAGATTGAGAGATCACAAATTCCTTCACAGATATGTTGAGAAACACCCGATGGGATTAAACTACGGCTTTTCGGACTGCCTCGAGAATTCTTCACCGAGTGGTGTTACACAGAAGGGTAATGGGCAAAAGTTGAATGCGTTATCTGCTGGATGACACTCAAATCCGTTAGCAATGCTTAGGACTTTAGTGGTAGTAAATAATTCCACGTATGTTGGAGCACTGTCTGGAGCTGGTAACTCTGGTTCGAATGAGCTTACAGTGACTAAGTTCCTAGTAGATAGAGTGAAGGTATGGAAGATTATTCCAAATGACCTGGGCGCACGCGCCTCAAGCGTGTGTGTAACATTGGTCAGTAAGCGAGAGCAACATTGAGAAGCAGTAGGTTGCCCACGCATGCTACAATATAGCAGGTACAAGATGAAGCCGAATAGTGGTCATAGAGATTGGTACAATCCGGAGCACTGGTGGTACGATTGGCGTATCCGGACGGGAAGGCGCTTGTTCACGTCCAGTTGAAAGCAGTTCGTAGGGTGGATACTGCAAAGTAATGAGGCAACTTCTCAAAGTATTAGTGAGCCTGATGTCAAGCTTCAATTGAAGGAGAGATTCACAGCATCTACCTGGGCAACTGCACAAACGTAGCGCGAATCTTGTGAAATCACATATTTCAAAGTACATAGGAAAACTTGATCCCAACAGACAATGATAATACGAAGGTGTACTTGTGAAGATTGAAGATACACTATCAGTCATAATCATTAATTTAAGGGAATTTGCCCTAGCAATGTTAAGTACCCATTAATAAAAAGTTATGTTGACAAGTGTGTACGTTTCCTGAATTCCATCTCTCCCAATTGTTGGTGTTCTTTAGGGCGCACTCAATATGGCAAAGGTTGATTTGGCCCGCCTTTCGTGAAGCACAAGTCACTGCGTGGAGTCCCATTGTAGTTTTGCGCGATTAGCCGCTATTAGCCATTACTCAGTGTATCTGAATGCATCGCACGCGTAACTGTGATTTGGACTATTAGGGTCGTAACTGGACAGGAGAAAGGACGATGTAATGGCATTTTCGGAATTGACATTAAATGTGGGGCAGAGAGACAGAACTGATCACGTCCAAGGAAGGGGATTAAGGCAACTCTAGCATATTGGTAAAATGATCAAGCGAAAAGTGATGTATGGAAAACAACCTCAGAAGTGCGTAATCGCAGATTCTCAACAGGTGTATAAAAAGGCAAACTTACCCCATTGGATGCAACTTACTTTGGTTGTTTTGGAGGTACATTCGCATTCAGTAGGATAATACCAACCGATGAGGTAGTGACAAGCCTTCGAAATCTTTGGTGTACCAGCTATTGCCCCATGAAAGAATGGTACTACGATTCATCATCATCATCATCATCATCATCATCATCATCATCATCATCATCATCATCATCATCATCATCATCATCATCATCATCATCATCATCATCATCATCATCACCATCATCATCATCATCATCATCATCATCATCATCATCATCATCATCAGCATCATCATCATCATCATCATCATCATCCTCATCATCATCATCATCATCATCATCATCATCCTCATCATCATCATCATCACCAACATGATCATCATCATCATCATCATCATCAACATCATCATCAACGTCATCATCATCATCATCGGCATCCTCATCCTCATCCTCATCCTCATCATCATCATCATCATCATCATCATCATCATCATCATCATCATCATCATCCTCATCATCCTCATCATCATCATCATCATCCTCATCATCATCATCCTCATCATCCTCATCATCATCATCATCGTCATCATCATCAGCATCATCATCATCATCATCATCATCATCATCATCATCCTCATCATCATCATCATCATCATCATCCTCATCATCATCACCAACATGATCATCATCATCATCATCATCATCATCATCATCATCATCATCATCATCATCATCATCATCATCATCATCATCATCATCATCATCATCATCATCATCATCATCATCATCATCATCATCATCATCAACGTCATCATCATCATCATCGGCATCCTCATCCTCATCATCATCATCATCATCATCATCATCATCATCATCATCATCATTACACATATTAGCTCGTGGTGGGAAACACCTCAGCTACTATGCCGCAATAACTGGAAGAAAAATAAGGAAAAATCTAACAGTTGCATGACACCTGAGCTATCAGCACCGGATGGGTTTCGTTCCGGTTAGTTATCTGTCGGCTACTATGAAGCAAAAATTTACTATGCAAAATTATATAAGGCTAGTTGTTAGAGCGTGGTTGGAGGGGAGGCTAAGAGGGATGGGATGTAACAAAGAAACTCACAGCACGAACGCCACTGTAGTCGGCTCCTAGCCACGTCAGCAAGTGTATCCAGCCAAACGTGTTCATCGTCTTTCGGACCTCAACCAAGCACCCGAGACGCTCCAACCGATGCAAGCCTCTAAGTTAGAGCCCTCATTCCTCTCGACCAACTCATCGCACATCTTCTTTCATCCGCACTCCCGGCAAACAAACAAGTCGCGTGAGCCGGTGGGCTGACATGCGTAACACGTGACCAAGCTATCGGAGTCTGGTGCGTGAACTAACGGTGCTGAGCGGTCCAGTTTCTTTTTCTACGCTGTAAACAAAGCACCAAACACGCTCGTTGCTCCCCCGGTGTTCCCACGAGATGTGAGCCAAACTGAGAAGGCACTGGTGGTCGAACGTAACTAGCCTCTTAAGTCCGTTGATCTAAGGAGCCAGGTTTCACAACCGTACATTAGGGTTGAAAGTACCGCTTCATTGTACGCTCTACCGTTCAGGGCGAGAGTGATGTCGCTTCGACTCCATAAGTGGCGAAGGTTAGTAAAAGCGCCTCGAAATTTTGCAATATGGTTCGTGATCTCATCTTCAATCTCAGGAGGGCTGATGCAACTTTCCAAGTAGGTTAATTTTTGTACAACTTCTAGCTGATCCCCATCAAGCGTCAGCACAGGAGGCAGTCCAGGTCAATCTTGGAGGAACGCTTTGCACTTCGAGGATGCAAAGCAAAGCCCGAAGTGACGGACAGCCAGTGCTAATTTGTCAAGTGCAGCTTGACTGGTTTGTGAACTGTCACAGATTATGGCAGCTGCTACGATTAAGGTTATTTGATGGGGAGGCACGAAAATCCCCATAACTGTAGTGATTCACTGCAATCCTTGATAATCCATAAGCTGTACTGTAACAATGGTGTGCTCAAAACAAACCAAGGGTCTTCATTACTACGAAAGTTATGACATCACTTGTCGTGATCACGACTGCGTTTCACAATGATTTCTCCCTTGGCACATAAAACAGCGCACTTCCAATTAGGTAACAAACTGATTCACTTTATCGTACACTTCATTTCGGATCATGTGTTTTGGATTAATGGTTGAGTAAATGATTTAACGTAAAGCGTATTATGAAGCCCGCCATCAACATTCACTTCATTTACAGACCACTGCTGCGGTGGAGGTAAGATTTTGTCCGTTTCATGACATATATCACCTGTATATTTATGAATGGGATCTTCTAACGACAAACATTCTGCGACAATTAACTCAACCAAATATTGTGTCTTACCAATAATATCTACTTGTGCTTTGTACTTCGAAATGCTTGCATATAAGGTACACTCTATCCGTAAGGAAACCCCCGTGTTCAAGTATAGCATTAAGAGAATGCGCATAGCTTGGACGCTTGGAGTTCAAGGAATGCAGAAATGTTCACATCACCACTTGAGCTTAAGCTGAAATCTTCGGAATTATCTTCATTGATATGTGAATCCCTCTACTTCACTCTTACAGCCATGATTGATTTTAGTTAAAGTAAGTCTAACTTGCACTTGCCTCTGAACAGTGATGTATGGTTGTCAGGTGCACGGTAATTGTTTCCCAAAACTAAAAGTGGTGCGGAGCCACTGCTTTTCCGGAACGTATCTTGCAACATGTGTTATTTTGTTAATATTTCTTAGTAAAATTACATGGGTATATTAAATTATAACTTACTATTGTTAAGCAAAGGAAGCCCTTTAAGCATCACAATGCAATACTTTCTCATTTTAGTGATCTACCGTACAAGGATGAAGTCAGAAATGCTAGTCAAATTATGAGCATTCTTTCACCAAGACTAACTTATTGCGCGTTTTGCGTTTGACCGAAAATATATATTGTCAGCATGAGTGTTTTCCGTTCTTTAATGTTTTTCCAACTTTAGGATATACCATACCACATGGATGCGTCGAACAACATAACCGTATCTTCTGTGAATGCCAAAGTATCACAAATTCAACCAAGATGCATAGCGGTAATTCACATTAGGAAATGGAAATTATACGTTGCAGCAGTTTCGTTCCCACTTCATGACTCTGCTCATGACGCTGGAGCCAGTGTTTGAGGCTTTGTAAGAACAAATGGGCAGCTAGTTAGTTCCTTAGTCGAGCTGATTTATCACCAAACGTTCTTCATGAGTAGTGAAGAGAGGGACGGTTTCCAAAGCTAAAATTCAAAGAAGTTTAATTGCCATCGTTTTACGTACATCTTTAGGTCTAAAACTCGTATGTCACCCCGAATCAAACCAAGGAACAAGCTGCAGTGCAAGCAGCGCCATTATTAGCTCACTCGATTACCCAAGGCCTATACTACTCCCATGTGGGTGATGTCTGTTATCACAAGAAAAAGTCAAAACACACGGCTGCTCGGTGGGACGCAAATTAGAGCAAACAGTAAGAACAACGGTACATCAAAGGGAAGCTCAGCTTATGCATGAGTTGCGTGGGTCATGAGGACTCTAAACGAAAAGCACAGTGCAAAGCAGTGTTGCAAATATATTTCTTTTGGGTACCTCACCCCAGGCATTTACAGTTATAAGATTGACAAATGCAACTGCAGCCTAGCGAAGACAGAAAAGAGAATGTATGGGACGGTTTGAACAGGTTTCGCGTATTCGTTCTATGCTCAACTCGATAGAACCAAGTAACGTTGCGACAGGACTACCCAGCTTACGCAATGAAACAACTTGGGTTAACAGAAGAGGTAAAATTATACCGAAAATATAATAACACCCTCATTTTTGTAATGTTTTAAGGGATAGATTTCTCGGCAGGGCCATGGCAAAGCCAATGGTTACACAGACACTCAATGCTTGGATAGCTGTGGTTGTGTTAGCCTGATCGCAATCGCCTCAGCCGTCTGCAAGTGGTATTGCTTCAGTCCCTTCTGGTATTGTTTCGTTAGGCCATTCAAAAACTTGAAAGCATATTGTCAAAATTTGGTGCACACTTTGAAGGAAATGTTCCCAGATGGAACTGTCGATACTTGCGAGTTTGCCTGTTCGTAGTGATACTAGACCGTGCTCAGCCATCGGTACTGACAGATGCCTGGTCGTATGTCCGGGGTACATGGTACCACAGCTGCTAGTAAACTGAGAGAAATGTACAGTTTGGACAGAGCTGGCAGTTTGCTTTGAAGACTTTGAATTGTAAAGGGTGCGGCCTAAGCAAGAAGATGTAGGTAAGCGGCCGGTGGAGTCTCCAGTTCCGAAAATCGATGGCGATATCTCCCTTAGAAGGAACAGAGAGAAACACATTCTTTTTTGAAGCCATTACTACAGGCTTAAATCGCTGGCGGGTAATGGTGTGGTTTTGATAAACGGTGCAGGTTGGACGTTAGAAATTAGCGTTCGTAAGATTAATTCGTTCTCTCCCTACAGTGTATCCGAACTACAAAATTTGGTGAGATGCTAGTATAATCAACGCACTAATTTGCTTTTCTATCTCAAACGAGTGTATACTGACCAACCCATGTAGCCTTCGGCATACGTTTTGCTCAAGTAAGCCATCCTTGCACCTCCTCAACGGTACATCCAGAAACGCTTCATTAGATTCTTACTGTGGGTATATGGATGGCAATTCATCATCTGTGATTCTCATACTGATTTCTTCCGTCTGCACGAGTTATTCAAGGTAGCACATCACTCAATGTTCTCTAGTGAAATAGAAAAAAGACAAGCCGTCGCTTTTGGATGTCCTCATTGATTGGGTGACTTCGCCATTGTCTGGAGATCGATTCACGGCTATTTGGATTGTCTAACTAACGTGAACGCAAAGGAATAAGTGCTTTGAATGAATGTGCTTAGCCAACTTACTATCCGCTCGCAAGCACAAAAGACAAATACGTTTCTGTGCCCAACTGCATGAAACATTCGCCCTTGGATGACAAACTTACGGTCGAAAATCTCTCGCGTCCCGTAGGTATGCTCATGTCGTGTCACTTCAACGTGCTTGCCCGGAAAACGGTCCAGATCTTTTGGACGCACTGTAAGTGGCATTTGACCATTCCACCACCCACAGTTGCTGTCTCACTGGTTTGCCCGTTGGTTGTTTAAACGATGATCGTTTGACACCTAGCATCTGTAAGTACTTGAATAAAGGTTGGATCAGTTTCTTCTTTCAGCCTGTCGCTTCTGCTTGTGTCAGAGCTTTCTTTTGTGCGTTCTTGTTTTTCGCAAAACCTCTGAACCAAGGTACCGTGCAAGAAACGCAACCGTGTAAACAATGGATGGCCACCCTTTATTTGGCTTGTTATATTTCGATAAGCGAAAACGTCATGGTCTAAACGCACACGCAGTGGGGCTGCTGGTTGCTTCAGTAATCTATTCTTCATTGTCAGCACAGCTCTCTTAGCCGTTTGATGATGAATGATAATGCGCATTCGAGGTCAGCAAGACAGCAAATCCGACACTGGTGAAAGCAGTTCAATTAACTGACACTAGTGTTTCCGAAAGACCGAATGTTGCTAACCTAGTATGCACTTTAATTTTAGTGTTAGCTAAACTTGCCTTGGACTGAACGAGGGCATCAATCCACTTGAAATGGTCATCAATGATCAACAAGGTCTTCTGGACTTCGAAAGGGCCCAAAAAATCTACGGGAGTACGTTTTCATGGTGCCTCTGGCTACTTTCATGGCTGTATTGGCACATGGGGCACAGTGTTCCGGTCCTCCTGACAAAGCACGCAACCACAAACTTTCGACACAATGTCCCCATCTACTTCAGGCTAACAGAAATAAAAGCTTATTAACGACTTTATTTTAGCGACTTAATGATGTGCATCATAAAGTTCATCCAGGAGAACTGAGCGTAGCTTTTGGAGGACTACAACCAGGGCTCCTCACAGTAACATCTGTTATGAAGACTGAGTTGGGTCAGTCTGATCCGAAATTGTATGAATTCCTTGGCTGTATTTTCTGCTTTCTCGACCTGAACGTGATGTATCACAGGGGCTAAATTAAGGTCTCTATAGGTTTTTCGGCGCGTCTTGAGGTAACTGAAGAATTATTAAGATGCTGGGTCAGATTCACGAGTTTCGGTGGGGTAAAAGCTTCTTAAATTACCTTCCGTAAAGGAATCCGACTGAGGGCTAATATAGTGGTTTTCTTCCGGCCAGGGACGTATTGATATTAATACGGATATGCAGAGAAAAACGGCATCTAGGGGATTATTCTGTGTGAACCGATTTGTTGAAGCCCTTTCTCATGACCAGAAAGTGAGAAAAATGGTTTATGATCCGTGTAGATCATAAAGATTGACGGAGTAGGCATTAATAAAATCGAATAGGACCGAAAACAACCGCAGCTGCCTCTCGGTCAAACTAAGAGTACGTAGGTCATGCTAACATCAAGGTTCCTGAAACATAAGCAACATATCGATGGGAGCCGTCTGGCTATTTGGGAAATAATAAGGTTCAAAGATCGTAGAGTAAAGCATCGCAAGAAAGAACAATTGGCTTTCGTGGGTGGTAATGTATAAGAACTTTGGCCGATGGCGAATGTTTCTTAACAGCGTTAAAAGTACTTTGCTGATCTCTGCTCCATTTCAGTTTGACTTTTGTGTGAGCTGTGAACTGGGTGCAAGTGTGTCACTGCCGATAGTATGAATCTGGAAAACTGCGTGACCACTCCCTTGAAGGACAGAAATTCGCCCAAATTTCGGGTGCCAGTGTATTAATTGATGATTTAGTCCTTGCTTCTGATGAAATTCGCTGCGTTATTCTTAGTGAGATAATGTGTGATCACAAAAACGTTGTGTACCTCTTGCGAAATTGTCCAACTGTCACAAGTTCTTGCTTAGGTCAGTATCATTTTGTCTTCTGATAACATGCGCACTCTTGCTTTCTCGTCAAGAAGACCAAAGAATGATACCTGTAAAAGCATTGTCCCTTCGAGGGAGGATAAATGGATTTCAGCAGAGCACAAAGGCGGTTGGAAAGTTCCCCGGTGGTAAAGACCAGAATTTTCAGCATATAACGCTAGTATAACTTAGCGTCACCAACGCTGGCCGCGACCTTTTGTTCTATTAAACCCTAGAAAATATCCGCCAACTTTTGTCACAGATGACAACCCATGGCGACAATATCGATCTGTTTATATTCGGACCCCAAAGATTAGAACCGCACTTTCTGAGCGCACAACAGGATCAAATCTCTTAGGAATTTAGTGGAAGACCCACTTATGTGTCCTGACTCAATGGGAAATCGCACAGGTCATCGACTATTTCGCGTAAGGGCACATTGTCGAACCGAAAATCCACGTCCATGAGGTACAATCGCTCTGCGTCTAGCGTTGTTTGCTCCAGTTTCTTGACCAGATAAAAGAAGTATCGTTGGCAGTGTGTAACTAAGAGTCTGGGGAAGACTTCGAGGAGTTTTGCCAATTATCTAACAAAATTGTGGTATGTAGGGTTGTTCATGCACAGGATCAGCCGTAGCGCAGTAACTATGGTGTGCAACTTGGGTGGGGCTCTCACTTTTGGTATCACTGTTCCTGTCATTTTCCGTTGTCGGTGTTGTGACTCGGAGAGAAATCCATTGGGCACAAGGATTTGTAGTAGCATTTCAGTTTGCTTCTGCATCATTATGTTATGGTCCATCGATTGTAGATCTAAAACTTGCGTCCGTCTATGAAAATAGACCCCATATTGAAAACTTACCCTGCTTTGTCCATGAATACGATAACCGGTTCCTTATCTCTTTTGTGTAAAGCGTAATTGCTGCATCTTCTCTAGCCCCTTGATTGGCTTATGGTTTTCCCCTATCAAGTCACATCTTTGATTTACCGAGGTTTTGAAGAACTGCCTGTAGATTTCCAGAAACATGGCCTGAAACCATCCTGCATCTTCCACTGCTCTTGGTGAGGCACATTAGGCTGGCTATACAGGTACACATAATAGATCTGTGTACGGAGCTTGTCTAGTTTACTCAGCGGCAATCAGTAGTACAGTCCTAACGAATGCATTTCCAGCTGTTCCCGTCTGAACCGAGCTGAGGACTGAGTGTAGAAATGTTGCATAATCTCGAAAAGGAACGGAGCTAGCAATGCTATCACAAACAAACATTGAACCTACGCAGTATGTGAGACCTTGAACAACGGTTAGTTTCTGCCGAAAATGCTTTGCATTTTAATCTGCAAACCAACCACAATGCATTTAGTGTGTTAGCAAATCGCTTTGGTGTCCACAAATCATGTGTTCTCCGTCACGAAAAACATCGGTGTTTGCCGACGTACTCCTGATCAGATTGATGCTATTTATGGACAACATATCCTATGACAGTATCTTAGCAACTCAAGATAGAAACAGACCAGACTGAATATGTTTTCATAAAATTAAACCCACATATGTTCCACGGTTGTTTTGCAGCGCAACAACAACAGCAACCGATCCATTGGCCTAGCAACGCTAGCGGGGAGTGCTTCTTCATGGGTTGAACCAAAGGAAAGGTTGCGGCCAGCATTGGTGATGCAATGGAGCAGTGGTTTATGACTCGTAGTCAAGCAAACGTAGGATGGTTAGGGTAAAAACATAAGTGGTTACAAAACACTGTGTCAGCAAAAGATCGTGTGAGAAACCTGATTCACCAAAGGGTTTGCAGTATACATGAGCGAGTATTCCTGCCTGGAGTTTAGGACGGTTGTGATACCGTTCATATTTTGTTGCGTACTAATGCCATCATCTGAAGGTCAAGGCCATATCACGTAGTGAATTGTGTAAGGGTAAGGTCAACGCGGGTTCTGAAAAAGCATAAGGTTGGGTCACTTAAATACATGCCCAGGGAGAGCGTTCCAAGTTCGTAGCACTCCGAGGGAGCAAACGTTCCGCCGACATTCCAGTCAGCTGTACTGCGTGGCCACATTGAACTGATGACCTCTTAGAGATGAGTTTTGTCTGAGTTCCAAAAAAAGTGACAAGTAGGGTTTGCGTTACGATCTGATGCACTATTATAAGACCTTCCTGTAGACGATGATAACGACCGCTGCACCGTCTGAGTGGGTAGACGAGGCGGGACAGATCTCTGAGGTTCTTTGTCGCTTTGCGTTGTGCAGTATTGAACACGGTGAGGTGGCGCTGCTGCCATGGTCGCCAAGCTTAGAGAGCATAATCCACGAGTGGCTTCATGTAAGCATCATACGTTTTCAGAAATATGGAGGCGTCAAACTTTCTAAACGCTTTAAGAAGAAGGCTGAAGTTCTGGTTTGCTTTCTTTAATGCATTTTTGGCCTCTATCAAACACCCAAGTTTCTCTTGGACGTGCAAGCCAAGGTAACAGTTATGAGAAGCCCGCTGTAGAATTTGTGTTGCTAAGCGGTAGTTCTGAGTACTCTGATAGCATATGCTCAGAATTTTGCACTTGATGGCGTTGAAAGACAACATGTTCTTGATGGAAAATGTGTACGCTTTGTCCAAGTCTGTTTGATCCTCCACTGGAGCATTAGCGCACCATATATTTGGATGCTCGGTAAATAATAGACAGTTTGAAAACAACACGCGAGCGAGATCACTTATGAAGACCGACTTCAGGAAGGGCTCTATTGTCGAGCCATGGGGTTCACCGCACTAACTTCGATTGGTTCCAACAAGCCACTGGGAACCTTCACATTCAGGTAACGTTGGACAAGAAATTCGCCTATCCATCCCAGTACGGAATCGCCGATACAAGAATTCTGGGGTTTGTGCAGTAGAAGGCGATGATGCATGCGATCGAATGCCTTTGGGAAATCCAGGTAAGCTGCATCTACTCCTACACCAAGGTCCACAGATACCGTCCAGCCTGCACGAGCTAACAACAGATTAGTGGCGCATGATGTGTTTTCACGCTGATCTTATGGATAATCTGTTGCTACCGCACAAGCTGACCGGCCGACGTTCCAGCTTAGAAGATAAAGGACTTAGGCGAAAACTGTGTTGAACAATGAACGATAAACAATGAGTTATCAAGGGCAAAATGCATGGGTTTGACAAGATCCTCAGGATGGTTGGAGTAAAAATTAAAAGTGTCAGGATTAACGAATAAGCAAATCGTCATTTTAAGCCTCTACCGATTTAAATGCACTAATGCATAACAATAGTTTGAAATGGGAATGGAATGTGCACACTCAAAGTAGCAAAGAGATCTGTTATGGTCCAGAAAGTGCGTGAGAAATAAAATAGGAAATGACAACGCTCACTCATGTATTGCTTCATTGAACAGATTTGTTATGTTAATCCAGTTTAGCTACATTCAGACTAATCACATGGACACTTCTGCCTGTATCCTCACGGTCAAGTTGCGGAGATTGCCGTTAAGCGCATGGTTAGGTTTCCGTTATTTCGTTCTCCAATTGGAACGTACCATATCAAGTAATGCAAGTTGGAAAGCGTTTCATCAAGGCGCTTTTTATATATAGCGTTACTGTAAGCGCAAGTATGCAGTGAGTCGGGAGGGCATTCTATACACGGGACACACGGACGGAGAAAAAGTTTTGTCTACAATCAAGTCGACTGTAGAGCGTTGCCGCTTTTTGCTGATGACCTCTCAGGTTGATATTTTGGATCAGCTGAAACAGATTGCAACATGGGAGAGTTGGGTTCGTCAGTATTAAGTAAACAATGATTAGGTATCCTCGCTGATCTCGATATTCACCACTGTACAATTCCAGGGATTGCAGTCTGTGTCGGTAGGAGAGGTGAAGTATTCCTCTAACGAATTTAGTTGCTCTAAGTTGTGGTGCTTCAAGTGCAACGACGTCGCGCTTGTGCCAGAGACGCCAGGCCTGGTTCGCATTTTTCTGGTGAGGCCTCACGTAAGTGTACAGTATTTGTGAGAAGATTGATGGCTCGAAACTTCCGAAAGCGTTCCGTAAGAGTCCAAGATGTTGACTACCTTTTTGATGTCTATTTATCTGATCTCAAGCCGTCAAGATGAACCTGCACGATCACCTCGAGGTCGCTTTTCTGAGAAGCACTATGCAATAGCTGGGCCCCAAGTCAACATTCATTTGTATGCTGATGGCGTATGCTTGCGAGTTTTCGTTTCGCCACGTTGAACTGCAGCAGTTTATCGGATGACCACGCATAGGCCATCTAGAGATCGCTCTGCAATCTCATGTGATCATCTGCGGTCCTGATGTCATGCCAAATTTTGACATCCTCTACGAATATTAAGGAATTCGACTGCAGTACACTAGCAAGATCGTTGATGAATACTAGGAATAAACCTGGACCTAGTACCGACCATTGTGCACGCCACACTGGATGTAAATTGGGTCGGATATTAGGCTGCAGACTCTCACATTCTGCTGACGTTGAGTGAGAAAGTTTCCGATTCAACCGAGCACAGGGTCACCGATTCCATAGCTTCAAAACTTTGTACGAGAATGCGGTGGTACAAACGATCGAATGCTTTCGCGAAGTCTAGCTAGTCATGGTAGACTCACACTTTGGCATTGGCTGACTTTATCCAGCTTCCTCGGGCTAACAGCAAGTTTGTAGTGCAGGATCGATTTCGCGGAATCCGTGTTGCTGTGAAACTAGATTGTTGCACTCAAGATATCCCATGAGGGCCTCTGCAATTATACCTTCCATTACTTTGGCTGTAACTGGGAGGAGAATGATTGGACAGTAGTTCAAGGGCTCCGAACGATTACCACTTTTAGAAACAGGAGTGATTATTCCACGTTTCTACATTCTCGGAGCCGCCATTTCGTAGAGACAACGTTGAAGGAACTGAGCGAATGGTTCGGTAAGGTTCGTGGCGGCTGACTACAACGTCATCTGTTTGATATCGTCCACGCCTGGTGAGCTGTTCACACGCAAGGAAATTACACTTTTTATGACATTGGCTGCCTTAAACGACAAGTGGTTCAACACTTAAGTTAGTGAGGGGGTGTCAAAGGCGGATGAGTTGATGATTCACTCTGGAAACTGTGCATGAAATGCTGGCGAAGGACGTTCGTCGCCTCAAGCGTAGTCTGCGTCAGACCATCTGTTGCACGTAAAACGTTGATCCTGCGCAGCACCCTGCGGAGCTTGTTGGCAAGTCCATACAGCAACTTGGGATTTGTACTGAATTTTGCCTCTAAGTGCTGTCAATGTTGGAATTTGTCTACGCGCATCAATTCGACGCAGTGGTTTCTTTAAGTTGTGTAAGCACCCGAAGTCAGATTACTTGGACAGACTTTGTAAATATGCCAGGCTGAATCCCTTAAGGCCATGCATTTTCTAGTACGACTCCTAAAGAAAGAGTTCACTTGTTTTGGGCGAAAGACCTTGCTTTCTGAGGCAACTGCCATTAGCTCAGCGAATTGGGTGACAAACACCTTCCAGGCGACATTGGACGGTTCCTCAGCCAGGAAGGACCAGTCGGTTTCTTGAACGGCACCTTAACGACGTACGTTTCCACTTTTTTTCTCACTGACGTATTCCGAGTAGCAGACGTAACGAAAGAGCAAAAGTACGTGGTCGCTAGGCCGAAGTGGTGCACCTATGGTTACGGTGTCGACCATTATTTCCTCAATGGTGATCTCCAGGTTCAAAACAGAGGACGTGTCACTCGTTCGGAATCGTGTGCGAGAGTTCACATGATTGTACAGTGGTACATGGGCAATCACGTCTTGCACGTCAGCCTTGGATTGTTCGCTGAGCGATGTTGGTACTTCGATTAAGTACAGGCTAAACTTCACCAGAAGGACGTGACTATATGGTCGTGCCAGGACTAGTTTCATCGCAGAAGCTAGGCATTGATCCATCTCCAATGTGAACATTGGAGAGCGGTAAACTATTCCTAGTAAACACACATTACCACTTCTTTGGTGCCTACGATACCAAAGCGAATCTACGATTTTCGTTGCTGGGTCCTCAATGATACCAAGCTGCAGGTCGAATCAATGACACAGGAGAACTCCCCCTCCTTTGCTAGCTCAATTACTTCATATGGAGGTCATGACGGGTAATGCAATCTCAGCATCGATTATCTCTGTGTTCAGCCATGTTTCGGTGAACATAACTGGGTCCCAAAGCTTGGAGGCCTGATGAATGTTGCTTTCAGTTAGTTTTCTGAGAAGATCTTGTGCACTGGTATACAAGCAGGTGGTTAGAAGTGTGTTTGTGAACGTTGATTTCCGGTGAGGGTCTTTTCCGACCTCTGTGTGGTGGGCTGCCGGTCGTTTCTTAGTTGGAAGGATAACGCGTTCCCTAGGACCAGTTCAGGTTATTATGCAGAGTTCTTAGTGCCAGAAATAGGGTGAGCACCCTGTCCTCCTTCACCTGTCGGCGTGTTTTGACATCGTCCCCATTCTGCTCTACACGGTGACGGATTAGCTACTCATTGTTACCCTATCTATCCGTAGCCCGGTGCCTGTCGCTTTTATACGTATCTCGGATGGCAGCCTTGTACGATTCTTGTGCCACATTTTGATCACATTTTCGGAGGATAATGATACTTTCACCACTCTTGGACCACACCCTTCGTAGTTAGGTGGTGACGGTAACCTTGGTGTCGAATTAGTGATATTCTTTTCGAGTGAGAGCACATCAAGAATAAAACGCCATTCACCAGTCATGCGCCTTCGCCTCTGGTTCGCTTAATGTTTGTAGCTCCATGACAACATAAACTGGGATGAATTTTGCGTCTTGTTGTTTACAGAAGTCATCCGGATTTTCTTTACGTTTTTGGCATTCGCATCAATGAACATCGGGAAATATTCATCAGTGCATGTGAGGGTACGGAGGCGAGTATATGACAAGCGAACTGATTCTGCATCATTACCTGCCTGAAATGTTCCTTGGACTAACCGCGGATCATCGTATTTTACGGAGTTTGGGTGACGGACAAGGCGCATCATACTGACTGGCTTAGCCTGAACACCTATTAGTTGGCACAGGGAGTCCCACGGTTTCCTCTCGTCTAGTAACTGAACTTTTACGGAACTCACACCGAATTCAGTCACATTGGAGCATATCACAATCAGAGAATTATGCTTCATTTTCTCTTTTTTTGGAGGGATCAGTAGTTGCTTTCTTCGCTTGGACACCTGATGGGGTCTCGAGTCCTGTGGTGGTGTAGGTGATGATAACTCCTCTGGCAGCTGGCACAGTGATGAATAATAGCGTCGAATCTTTGGTAACTAAGGGAATGGCCTTACGCTCACTGGCGTGCTTCTAGGTAGACCATCCTCATTGGACTCCATAATCATCTGAATCAGTGTTATTGGAAGATAACTTGCTGCTGAACGCAATTGTTCTGTTGTCTTTCATAGTTAAGACTTCACACATGCGCCCAACCGATTTCCTAGAGTTCGTTACAATACACTTTGTGTTGCCGAAAATAAACGAATTGGATTATGTAATACCTATATCGTGGACAGACGGACTAATGAGAAGCACTTTATGCTAAAACCTAAATACCGTATAGTAACGATTTAAGCCGATAATTATGGGACAATTCTGTATTTCAGTAAAGCATTGTCGACCCTTAAAATGGCTATGCGGAATTTGAAAAAAGCACGAGCAAAATCCGCCGTGGAATCCACTGCACACCTCTGCCCCTACCTCTCCTTAACACCACCCGCTACTGATGGACCAAATCGTGTGAAATAGCCCTAGCGCTATTTTGCGTAGCGAATCAAAAACGCTTATACTTTATAATCATCACAACTGACTAATACTAGGGCAAATTTCGTTTGAACACTCTCAAGTGAGAGCAGGTATTGATTAGGTCAAATTACGGAGAAACAATCGTCTCTTTTGCTGATTTTTGGGGGGTCGGCTTATATAGGGACTTACCAAGTTGGACAAATCGGAGATTGCAACTTTACACTGTCGGCCAATCCATGAATGGGCTTATATTCGGTAATATACGGTAATTCTTCTTCTTTAATCTAGTAACCATAATACTAGATGGTATTGAACTAGTAGATACTACTCAGCTATGATGCACTTGATCGAGTGCGAATACTAGAAGGCAGAATTGTCGGACACAGCGGAATATAATCGTGATGCTAAAACAAATAAAGTGGGGTACATGAAGCAGGGATTTTATACGGGTAACATATCTAAGTTTAAAAGATCACATAGGATGGTCGGCGTGAAAATGGAAAAATGTAGTAAAATTGTCATCAAAATTACGTTCATGCCGGTGGAATCACCGCGGTATTTGTAGTATAAATTGAAATGCCACTGTAAGTCCATGAGAAATGATGAACATTGTGCCGTCTCCTGGTGAACACATACAGGAGACAAAAAGGTGGAATGCGTTCTGGGAGTTGCCCGGTAGCGAAATCTCTAACAGCCACTCGTGTTCAGGCATGCACAGTGTTATGTAATATGGTGCATTGACATGAGTGCACGTTCAACTTGAGGTGTGGCCTCTAACAACGTCGAAGCACAGCTGACTGATTTCGGTAGGGCATTCTACGTTCTGCAAAGGCGAACTGAAAAGAACTTTTGACGGCTTTCCAAACAACTGTACTGCCCTGCCAGCTTAAAATATAGCCCCTTAAATTGCTGTTGTGACTGAGCTCTAGCAAATGTCGGCGGTGTGATTAGAAGATCACAAAATGGAGTAAGTCGAAATGAGTCCCCCCATGTAATCACCCAGATGGTCTGATGAAGACCTCAAGCACTTGAAGCTTTGGTTCATACGGAAAAGTATACCAAGCTTTGACATTCTTGGTCGTCCGTCGTCGGAGTGTCTCCCAGACAGTGAGATCTGTCCTCGGCCATGAGTGCCAGATCTGTATCGCGTATTTCTCATGTAGAGGTAGGTATGAGCCTAGAATTTGTTGAAAAACTGCTAGGCTGCATAAGCCGAATGCAGGTCTCAGGAGGCTAAAGTACTGAATGCCCCTTCGTGACAGCTGTTCAACATGAATGAAGATGCAAACGTGGCCTGGGATAAAACCTCCAAATAACTTTTGACAGAAAAGGTTTAATGCTGTTAGCAGGCTAATTCATAGCGACACGCTAGCTGGTGCTGTAAGTGAGGCACACTACTCACAAACATCAACCATTAATCTACCATCGCCCATTGGACATCTGAAGGACAGGTACTTCGGTCCATTGGGAAGTGACGGGTGAGTGAGCCAATCTGCAACACCAGGACAGGTACTGTGAGCTCACTGGCAATACGTCGCGCACCAAGCAGAAGTCATGTATTAAAATTTGCGCAACTAATCGTCAGCCCTCGGTACCTCAGTGGTAGAGCAGCGGGCCGGAAATTCGTTGGGCCGGGGTTCGATTCCCCGTCGAGGCACATTATTTTGTGTGAATTTTGGTCGTGACTTCTACTTTCTACGAACTTTACACCACTCACAAACATCAACCATTAATCACACCACATTTGTCCACATTGAATCGGAATAGACTGTGGAATGACCACACGTGTACCCTAGCCAAATCGGTTCGCGGTACTGTGAAATCAATTGATGCACAGATTGCCACCCCCACATTGATATCATGGTCATAAAGCAGACAGTTTGTGTTTATGAGGAGTGGGATATCGTTGCTAAACATTAAAAGGAACCATGGTCCAAATACCGATCCCCGCGGTTTCTGGTATCCTACAGGCCTTTTGTACCTCCAAATACCGGAGTAGGAGAAATCTTCTGATTCCCGTAGGAGCGTGATGTGTATCGAACGTGTACTCTTAATCCGTGTATGGACCGTAGTCCGTTTAGACGTAGAAAATCACCAACGCCGGATGATACGTGTGAAACTGTAATCTGCTCCTAACCGGAGCCAATTGACAAGATATAGGACCAAACAAACCGATGAGAAATAGAGACCAGTCAGCGAACGCACTTTAGTCATGTGATTGGTGTGTGTTGTTAGTGGTTGTAGCATGACACATCGGTTGTGCATATCCGTAATGTCACTTGACCTGCCAACTAAAATCACGGTTGTACAGTGTAACATTCTAGTAAACTGCGTGGACGTCGTGGCTTTCGAACAGCGATCGGTAGATCCGCTTCATCCATTTGGGTTATGTCAATCGTATCAGTTTGTTCTGTATAAGCTGTTCTATCCACTGGGTTGGATAAAGCGGATGCACGAAGCCGAATAAAACCGTTGTGCAGGCATACGTTTTCTCCGGTTTCCAGCTGCAGATGGGCTTCCATTCGTGAACTGGCCGGTACGGTTCCGGGCTGTCATATCAACACATATGGGAGTTTCGTATACACATTCTGTCTTGGTAACAAAATCTGGGCTTTATCGCTTATGTGTCCACTCTTGCGCATTCGCTGTTGTTGAAAAAGCTTGGCTTGATGATGGTCTGAAAATAATACATCTAACCTTGTGCGTAGGCAACGCTAAAACATTGACTCCCTAGGACTTTCGCCGATAGACTCCAAAGGTGTGACACGTAAGCGAACAAGAGTCGACAAAGCCTGCTGCGCAAAGAGCCTAGGTTTTGCTTCAGGAGACAAGCCATCAAGATTTGCACCGCTCACACTGCCAAAGCATTGGGTGCTGAATGATATGGGATAGAAGTCATATGGTGGATGCCTTTACTCTGTGGATACTGTTCGAAAGCTGCACTCGTAAATTGTGGACCACTATCTGTAACTAAAGCTTTTTAGCATACCTTTTATGGATAGGCAATTGCGCACTTTATTAATTGTAGTACCCGAAGTAGAGTTCAGGACAATATGCACATCTATCCATTTTGAGTAAGCATCCAGGTGAAACAGCAGCATTTTTTCTTCAATCGAGCAGAAATAGGCTGCGTGAACGTACTCCCATGCACCATCAAGTAGCTCCCAGGGGTAAATTGGACCAGCTGGTTTTATTTCTGATATTTTTGTCGTATGGCACATGCGCTCAACAGAACTTTGATATCTTGATCAACTGCCGGCCACCAACTAGGCTCTGGCCAGAGATTTCATGCGGATGACTTCTGGATGTGTATCACGTAATTCCGTCAATACGGCTGATATAAGAGCATACGGCATAACGATGCCAGATCTACGCTTGAGACATCGTTCATGCAGAGTGAACTCCACTTGGCAACTGAAGAACGGACGTAGGACCTCAGTAGATCTGGAATCGCAACCGCGTAACAGTATGCGTTTCACAGTTGACAGGACCTGGTCTCAGTCTGTAGCTTTCCTACTCATGTAGCCGGATATTGGAATGGTGTCTAAATGGTGTAATAAGTGGACAAACACAAGTCACTCAACCTTGCTCGTTACTTTGCACTTCCTGGGGTACTCTACTGAGGGCATCGGCTAGATTATTGTGGGAAGCAGAGATGTATCGAATTCGATGTTCGTAATTGGAAAAGATGAGCGCCGAGCGTTACATACACGGTGCATTACTTTGTTCCATACCTCGTCCCTTACCGAGCAGCGAAATCAAGGTTTTATGATCTGTCTGTATCTCAAATCGATTGCCCCACAAGTACTGAAGGAAGCGCTTAACTCCAAATATCACGACCAGCATCTCTTTGTCTAGTTGTGCGTAATTATTCTCAGAGATCTGAAAGCAATGGGACGGATGGTTCCATCGTGAATCTGATGTACTAGAACTACTCCCACTCCAAACGGTGAGACATCACATCGTAAGACGAGAGTTTGGTTTGCATCATAATGCACTAGTACATGTGAAGAAATGCTTGTTCCTCTTTCTTTGTCCATGCCCACTTGGAAGCTTTCTTAAATAAATCATAAAGTTGTGCGATCACAGAGGCCAGTTTAGGTAAAGAACGAGGGTAGTGTGAAAGCATCCCAACGAACGAGTCTAACTGTGCTTTGTTGTGTAGAATGGGTGCACTAATGATGGACTTCAGCTTGTCCTTTCGTGAATGCAACCCATTTTGTCTAGTCGAAATCCAAGAGAATCAACGGGATCAACTAGGAAAGCATATTTCAAACGCTTCAAACGCAACGCTTTTTCAGACAGTCTGCGTAGAAGTTTAGAGTGCACATATGGTCTACTTCTGTCATGCCCGTGATTAGTAGGGCGTCAAGGTATGCAAAGGTGTTCAGTATATCCCCTACGACGTCAAGTATTTTTTGAAATACCCACGGCGCAAAGCTAATTCAAAATGGGAGTCTAGTGCATTCCAATAAACCTAAATGTGTACTTGTAGTAGTAAACGGGTGAGAATCTTCGTCCATTTCTATCTGGCAATAAGCGTGACTTAAATCAACTTTAACTTGACCCTATCAGATAAAATGGCATATAACTCTTTAATTTTTTGTAAGGGACAACAATCTATGATAGTGCAGCAATTCACTGTTAGTTTGTAATCATACCAAATACACAGACTGCAGTGTTGATTAAGCACAGGGACTGTCGGCGTTGACCAATCGGATTGTTGAACCGGTACGATAGGACCTTCGAGCTGGAGCCGTTTCAATTCTTCCTCAAAGTTTGGCCGAAGAGAATAAGGTAGCGTACCAGCTTTAAAGAATTTTGGCGTACCAGCATCGGCCACATGGATTTTGGCTTTAAAATTGTTGCGATTCCGCAAATGGTGTTAGTCAAATACATTCGGGTATCGCTTTAGGATCGAGTCTACGGTTTCCACTACCACGGAGTTGATTGCATTCAGCACCTACCGTAATCGATTCATTCATAACGCCCCAGTAGATTGGTAGATGCACGAGGAACAACACGAAGCATTAAGTCGTGCGACTGAACCAGATACTGAAACAGCATCTGCCATTTTTGCACTTTGAAAATCACCTCCCCGTATAAGTTGTAAAAACGGTATTATTCGGTTCCAAATTAGGTAATAGGGAATTGCCTTCCGGTCTACCAAAGTCACTGTTGAGACGGTGTCCACTGCAGATAAAACTGTTGATAGATAATTCCAAGAGACAATATCGGAAAAAGAAAGTAGCGAACAAGCTTATGTTCATGGCTTCATTATCAGGCTAATACCACCACGATAAAGCAAGCTTGAATAGTCACAATGGGTTTAAATTCAGTGAGTCACTGGAGCAGGGTAACCAATCGATAGGTCTACATGATTTGTCTGATTGTGGTGAAGTCAGTTGAAGTGGTGTGACCGCCAATGTAAGTCGCATTGGTCAGACACTAGGGAAGGGTGAAAGAATGGACCAGTCTTTTCTGTGCACATAGGTCAGGGTTATAAAGCAGAATTGCGAGAGCCTCTGCTGCAGACAACAGGCGACATCTGACTGCCCGTGTGTAACGTGTTGGTGCACAGTAGCTTCGTGTGAATGTGTCATGCGAATTGATTTGATGATCGGAACCTACAAGAACGACAATGGTTGGCGGCAACCAGTTTCGGATTTGCCTGTCACTGTGGCCAGGACGGCTGCGCCTACAAAGGGGACCATGGATGGCTTGCGCTGCACCATCCACAGCTCCAAACACCCCCCCCCCAATTCCAGTAAAAACCCGAAGGAATAAGACCGGGAGGCATGTGGATGGGAGCCATGTTTCATCAAAGGAGCCGGCCCACAATCCTTCACAGGTAAACACAAGCACGCTGTATCTGAGACTCAAGCGCACATAAGGCGGTGGGTGGACCGTGATCCGCTCCACACTGAGTACATGGAAGCATTGTTTGAGCCTAGCACGGCCCCAAGGAAGGTGCTTTCCGTCCTCTCCAGCAACGACTAAATGTCCGCTGGAGCCAGTATGGACAAGGTAGGGGGTAATAGACAAGTAGGCACCTTGTCAACATGCACATCAAGCGCAGCCACATCGGGGATATCAAAAAACAGCCAATCAGTTGAAAAGATATTATCAAACAAACAATATATGTTAACGCATACCGCTATGCGGACATAACTCTTCGCTAAATTAGCATATGAAGCAAATTGGTTAGCAACGGATCCGCGATAAGTACAAAATGTCCAGAAGTTCCTCAAACATTTCTACAAGCTCAAGAAATTCTGGGACCGGTGCGACAGCAGCTTGAATCTTACAGAATACGTGACAGTTTCCAGTTCGTAGAGAGCATCAAAAATACCAAGCTTGACGCGCAAGTGATGCTCTCTTTTGACGTTGTCTCGTTTTTTGCCATTGTCTCACTGATTGAGACGATAGATTACATTTGCGACTATATTACCCAGTCAAAAATAAAAATGGGTATACCTACTCGTGCGCTAAAAAGCCTACAGTTGCGCTGCACCTGGAATGTACAGTTCATATTTAACGGCAAATAATACCGGCAGGACAACGGGGCCATGGGATCTCCCCTGTGTCCACTGCTGGCGGATACCTTCATGGCCAAGTTTCAGTGAATAAAATGGCAGGCGGATATAGTAACTTGTCACCACTGCTAGCGGTGCATTGACGACATATTCGTTGTGGTAAATGAGCGCGTTAATCTAGGTGAAATTCTTAACTGCATTTTACTTATGAAAAATAAACCGAAGATCAGCTGCCGTATCTTGATGTTCTGTTAACAAGGAGAGCAGACAACTCATTTCAACGGCAGGTCTACAGAAAACCAAGGTGGATTGGCCAGTATACGAATTTCCACAGCTTCCTTCCTCTGAGATATAAGCGCAAGTTGATTCACTGTCTTACCACGAGAGCTTGTTGAATCTGCTCGGAAGACACCATAAATGCCGAACTGACATTTATACATGAGTTGCGTGGAAATGGATACCCCGATAGATTTATTTTAAGAAACCATGGGAAAAAGCCTAAACAAGTGCCAGTGTTAACAGTAGCAAAGCAACAGTAATTCATACGATTACCTTTCAAAGGGGACGCAGTTACTAAGCATTTAACCCAATCTCTTTCTGGCGCAATTAAGTCGACCTTCGCAACAGCTACGCTAAAGTGTGCATTTTCAATTGAACCACTCTTCCGTCCACGAAACGCGGTTATGTTGCCCATGCTGATCTCCTCAATGGTTCTTTTTCATTAATTAACGTTTCTCCGCAGCCAGCTTCCATATCAGATAGTCGTCCGCATGCTCGGAAGAGCACTAGACTGCAGCTTCAGCCAGTTGGGCATCGTCGGTAATGCGCATCCATGGGATCCGTCAAGATTCGAACCTATGACAATCAGCGGCTTGAACCGTCAGTCATCAGCTTATGCCCCTGGGCCAGGGAGGACAGCTTCGGACCTTCATGATTTACAAGTTAGCTGTGATATAGCGCATATGGGCGACTATCTGATTTGGAAGCTGGCTGCGAAGAAAAGCCAATTAATTATATCGAAATCCCCTACTCATTAGTACAGCAAATATATCCGCTCTGATTGTTTCTAAATGTTATATCGTACATAGCTAGTGTTAGTGAACGTCGTGTCTTTCGGGACCAACCTTGTCTTCTACAACTTTTGTAACTTGCATGGCACTGGAGGATAAGACGCGCTATATCACAGTTAGCTTGTAAATAATGACGGTCAGAATTCTCCCCCCTGGCCCAGTGGCATAAGCTGATGACTGGCTGTTCAAGCCGCTGGTGGTCATGGGTTCGAATCCTGACGGATCACATGGATGCGCACTACTGATGGTGCCCAACAGACTGAAGCTGCAGTCTAGTGCTTTTCCGGGCATGTAGACGACTATCTGATTTGGAAGCTGGCTGAGAAGAAAAGTCAATTAATTATACCGAAATCCCCTACTCGTGGACTATTTATCCTTTCGAATGCGTCTGTGGCGCAACCTATATCGTTCGAACGGTGTAGCACTTGTCCAAACGAGGAATAAACACTGCCCACGTTGGATGCACCAAGGTGGCACCGGGGCCATTAGTCGTTCCAGTTTGGCTGGTAGTGTCGACAGCGGGCATCAGGTGAATCTACAACGTGCCGTTAGAGTTGTATACAAGGTTCCACCGCACCGATCGAAGAGTCAACGCCTTCATACACTTGCGAAGGCCGAAGCAATTTGCATTCGATTGTTTCATCCGCCCTTATTCTTGCAAAATAAGGTGGTCCGCGCTCTACAGCTTCCCTGGCACGAGAAAAGTGGGATGTTGAGATCAACATCAAGAGGTCAAACTTCTTAACATTAATTAACTGGATTCGATTTTTCGTCTAGGTTACTTCTACTAACTGGTCAATTTTACTCTTTTCATTTTTTATCCCAATATCTGTTTGTACTGGTCTGATGATGATTCATCGAAAGCAATTGCTCACCAAACGGTTTCCTTGTTCTCATTAAATTACATGGAAATTTTCGAGTTATTTAACCAAGATAAGCGCAATTGTCGTTGGCAACGTGTGCAACTTAATAGAAGAATAATCAGGTAGGCGAAACAAACTAAATAATGTAAAGGAAATTTTCCAGTTTAAAATGAGTTAGTTGAAGTGTAAATCGGTTTAGCCTAACTGTGGTGAAGCTGAATCATGTATGTAACATCAGCCTTAGCATGGGGCGCAAGTCGACAATATTGCAATCGTTACACTCTTCCTCGCACCGCTGTAGAGCCAATCTGGGCAATGCTCTCGAGCCCTAATTGACAGCAACCTGGTCGTTTTCCCAATATTGCTTGTTTGACACGAGCAATAGTAATTGTACACACAAACGGATGTCTGCGACCGACGTATCCTGTCTTTAAATTGTTGGCGCAAATCGGTCATAAGGTGAAGCCTACGCGAACATTAGCTGCAAAATACGTTCTCTTAGTGGCCAAGGAAAGTCTTCGGGTGGTCCGTTCCGCCATCCACTCACTGTTAAACGGTAAAAATAGATATATCATCCGCTTCTCTGAGGAAATGAGTTTGAGCTTTTGTACTCGCGGTTTCATGTACCTCTGGATGAATTTTACAGGGCAACCATTAGGCTCGAGTACCCTTCGTATAAAACTCATCTCATCTAAGAGCATATCATCTGTACGTATTCTCTTCGTTCTCTCCGTTAGACAACAAACGAGGTTCCTTTTTGACTTATCGGAACAAAACTACCGAAATGGATGTACTGTCCCTTTGTTTTTTTTCTCTGCACCCTCCTCCGCATTGAGCCGTCTGATGCATTATTGATTTAGAAATCTAAAAATGCCAACGAGTCGTTAAGTTGTAGCTTGGTAGTGGAAGTTATGTCACTATGTGTATTGTTAAAGTGGATCAATAGGTCATCGACGCACATTCCATTAACCGCAACACAAAATATGTCGTCCACATATCGACGGTAATAAACCAAGATGTTAATGGATTCGTTCAGCTGGTTGCACTCCAATTTGCTCATGAAGACGTTCGCGAGCAACGGTCCTAATGGTGAACCCATTGTCACCTCGTCTATTTGTCCATTTAGCGTTCCATTAAACTGAAACTGTATGTTTCTGGTGCACATGAGTAGCAGTTGTCTCAGCCGGTCTGGTAGGACACCAAAGCCGATGTTACGCGGCTGCGTAAACACGCACAAATAGTTTATGGTCTCCTCCAATGGACATTGGTAAAAAGAAACACCACATCTAAGGAAAACACGGCTCCCAGCTAGCTCAAGTTGTCCTACTGAGTCAAGGAAATCAAAGATGTCCTTGCGACTGTATCTAGGTTTGGCTTTCCTGACTGGTTCCAGACGTTTGATGAGGCACTTGGCGGTCGAATGATACGGTGAGGAAGGCATAGCTTGTATTGACCTTAGTGGTAGACCTTCCTTGTGTAGTCTGGGCAGGCCATCCAATCATGGAATCACTGTCCCACTCGGTCTGGTGTATTCAAATTTATATGAGTCTATTACATTCTTCTGCTTTAAGCAACACTGAAGTTACCTTATGGATCTCTCGATTTCCGGCGTCATATGATTCTCATTATCCACTCTCCAAAATTTTGACCCGTCAGAATGAATGGTATACATCTGGTTGCTGTAGTCCGATCTGTCCATCAGAACGCTGCTGGCTCCCTAAGCTGGCCTAGACAACGGTACGTTATCGTTTCGCTTGAGTTCCTCAAGGATGTCTAGGTGTTCCTGCTTCAACAGACGCTTGGCACATGGTTTATAAGTTAGATACTCTTAACATCGGTTAACCAGTTTTGACTTATACTGTTCCGTTGCTAAGGCTGATGACTACGCAAGCGTAGCTACTTAGGAATAGAGATTCTCAAACTGGACCAAGAAATCTAGTTGTTTAACATAGTTTCATGGGCAAGAGAATTTCCGGCCAAGTGAAAGAGCTTCGAGTAAAACCTTGTCTAATTGTAATGAGGATAAATTGTGGACGCATCTCTCAGGAAAGTATTGAGAATACCTGTAGCTCGGGGTGTGCATGAGAGGATTGTCCTGTTCTCCGAGCTGCGCGTTTCTGTTGCAGACGCTTCGTTACTAAACTAGGCAGTATCTGCAGTGCGGCTATTCAGTCCTGATTTGTGAAGTCTCGCAAACCAATGCCAGCTCCAAGTGACCATTGACTGTTGCCTGCTTCGAATGTCAGCCTTCGATCGGTTCACGTCAGTCGGTCGAGTGGGTACCTCTTCCCCTTGTCGATCTGGTGCCTAATGCTGACTTAACCTGCAGAGCTTCATAGACATCCACCAGCTCCAGGTGTTTGTTGATTGACTTCTGGCCAGAATGCCAGGCCTCAAGGAACTCACGCGCTCTGCGGTCTCTTGCACTTCCAACCATTTCAACGTTCTCCAGATCGAACTGATGGTTCTAGGCGTCCATGTGTATTGACATTAATGATTTCTCATCGTGGCGCTGGATGGCCAGACTATGTTCGTGAAGTCTTGAACCAAGTTTGCTTCCAGCCTGGCGTACATATTATTTGTCACAGTTCTTGTAGGAAGTTTTGTAAACTACACTCGCTGTTTCTTTCTTAGAGAGTTTGTCCTTCACCTTAAAATGTTTACTTCGAATAGTTTCCAGTACTTCGTGTGCAACAGTTATCCCGTGAGGCATTAGAAGCCTCGCCGACATTTCAGAAATACCATGGATGTAAGGTAGGATAATCGTTCTTCTTTCTGTTGCATATGTGGACGCAGGTTTTGACTGGCTCTCCGACATCAGGCAGCGTTGAATAAAGCTTCCAGGGTATGAATTTTACTGAAACATGCTAATTAGGTGGACCTCCTCCGTTTTCCTCAGTTGTGTAGTGCTACAATGTGTCTGGACACGTTTGAAAAGCGTCCTCCCGCAACTTCGCTTGTATATGTCGGATGGTTACTGCGATAGTTTAAGATCTGATCGGTGTGGATTGCTTTCCAAAAAACTGTTATTTCCAGTGATCCAGAAGCATGTCTTCTCACGAGCACCTTCGAGAAAGGCAACTGATCATTGTTTTCTTCCTCTTTGTTGAAATAGATGCCGGAAAGAATATTGTTGATTACTTGATATATTTCTTGTAGTCTGGAGCGTTTGAGGCCGATAAAAGTATCGTCTACGTAACATACCCAAAGTTTGGGCTCCACTATTGGCAATGCCTTCAGTTCCAAGCTTTGCATCACTGTTTCCAGTCTAGAGATTGGTGATCCCATTGACCTACCCGTTATCTATTTGTACATTTGACCTTTGAAAGGGAAATGTGTGAGGAAACAGAAGTCAAACAACCCCATCATTTGTGTGGCTTCAATTCGGTTGCTGGTATTTACCGCTCCGTGTTGTTCAAGCATAGTCCTCATTGTTTGCCTCACCAGCGTCATGTCAATTGATGTGAACAAAGCTGTAACGACAAAGGAGACCGTTGTCTCATTCTCTATCGCTATTTCCTTAAGTTGTTCAAAGAATTTTTCTGCCGACTGGATTGAGTGCTCTGAGCCTCGATTAGGTGTTTCAACCTTTTCTAAAGTGCCTTAGACAGCTTGTACTTTGATGCCCCGATTAATGACACGATAGGGCGAAGCGGTATCCCATTTTTGTATATTTTAGGTAGGCCGTAGAACCGTGATAGCACTGTATCTTCGGGTTTCATGTTGCTGTGTTCCAACTTCTTGATCTGACCCATTTGTTCCAATCTTTGAAGAGTTTTGTTGATCTTGCTTTCCAGACGTTTTGTAGGGTCTTCACTTATCGACAGGTAGGTGTTCACATCTCCCAGCAGTTCTTGTGCTTTCTTCATGTAGTCAGATTTGTTCATTATTACCGTAAGACGTCCCTTTTCGGCCGGTAATATAACAATAGTTTTGTCTTTTCTGAGGTTTGTCAGTGCTTTTCGTTCGCTTACACTGAATATGTTGGTTTCCACTTTATAACTCAGAGCGGGGATGATGCTGTGTCTGATTGCATGTTGGGCTTCTGTTGTGATGTTTGATGTGGTCAGCGTTGATTCAAGTGCGGCAAGGAAATCAATGGAATTGAAATCTTTGTAATTGATTTGCATCTGTATCTGAGAGGGTTCGTTTGGATAGATTCCTAATCCATGTGTCCTCTTCGTTTGCTGGTTTTTGTTGCGAGGTTCTGTCCAACTTCCTTTTTAATTTTTACTTTGTTTGGAGTTTGGTCTTCTGGGTATTAATGGCAATCACTTTCTCAAGCTCTCTGGTTAACTGTTCCCCGAGGTTGGACAAGCGAATGGCCTTTTGTTGATTGATTACTCGTTGATATCTTTGCCATCGGTTGTGTGCATTCGTGATCAACAATCGTGGCATTCTTCGTCCATGTTATTCGGTCATCTCCCAGGCCAACTTATTGTTGTTGGGTGGACAATAGTGCATACTTGATGATAGGACATGTCCTCGCCAACACTCGTGCAGGAAGTAGAGTTGCTCGTGAGTGGAAGATTGCCGGTTAGGAAAGGTCTCCCATCGGCGAGCGGATTTTAGCACATCGCGCTCGAATTGTTTGGAAATTCTTGAGAATATCTGTAGCACGGGTCAGGTATGAATAAGTTCTGTGGATTACCCACATTGATTTGCTTTTGAAGTGAGGATAGTCGTACGTTTACTTGTCGTGCCACAATTCGCTGAATGTATGATTCGAACGGCTAGTATTACTCAACAGCAAGATACGCTAGCGCAACAAAGAAAACACATCGGTTGAGCTCAAGTTCGTTAACCCGAGACATAATCGTATCACCCTCATTCATCGTGTGGTGCTTCAAAGCGGTATTCGCTTGAAGAATTCCATTAGGTCTGAGAATTTTCCAAAATTGCATGGGGTATTCACAACGTAAAATGCACTGGTCAAAAACTGCGCTGACGCTCTTGCTACTGCAAGCTTTCTGCTGACCTCAACATACTGGTTAAGCTCTAAACCAAGTGGGAACCTTAGACTGTTTCAATTGATAAATAATTCCCGGAGGCGACATCAGAAACAGAAACTAGCGAACAATCTTGTTTTCAGGGCTTTATCATCAGGCTGATACCACCACGATAAAGCACGCTAGAACAGACACAATGGGTATTAATTCGGCGAGTCAGTGGAAGAGGGTAACTAATCGATAAGTCTATGTGATTGGTCCGGTTGTGGTGAAGTGGCGTGACTGCCATTTTAAGTCGCGTTAGTCTGAGGCCAAGGCAAAGCTAAAGTATGAACGAGTGTTTTCGGTGTACATAGGTCTGTGTCAAATACAACATACTGACCATTAAACAACAAGCGTGATCAAATACTGAGGTAATTTAGTGATGTCTGAACAGTTCGCAAATACATTTTAGGCATGAATCACTTGATTTCCCGTCATATTCGTTCAGCGATCTAATCGAAACTTGTGATGGTATGGAATGGCACGCACGTGCCAAATGGCTAACTTTACCACACTTCCTGCACATCGTACGCAAATGAGGGCACTGGCTGGAGGAAGTGTGTTGCTCACCTCATCGGTGGTACACTAACATCCGCACAAACTTCTCAGAGGAAAAAGGTCGTGTTAGTTTGTTCGTTGTTTCTATAAGCTGGGCAGTTTTAATAGTGACCAACTGCTTTTTCCAATGTTCCCTTGGTAGTACATGGTTGCAAATCATTTCCCAAAATATACTGTCTCTTCTTCCCAGCATAATAGTTTTTCTCTTTATCCATCACTTCTAATTCCAGCTATCAGGCACTGAATTTTCATGACTTCTTCAAAATGCGTCGAAAAGAATTGTGTTGTAACGACACTCTGGTGTAACTTGGTGCATGCGTGCGAGAAAATCGTTTGCGAATTCTCAGCGCTGGCGCTGTAACTTAAAAAACTGATAACGAGCGGAAAACGCGCTCTGCTAAATTCCCCATGATTCCTCAAATAACTGCATCACTTGTGAGATCCTAGATGTAACCTATAGATTCATTGCATCGAAATGTGTTTGTCTTTCGGAACCAATTGCTTGGCGGAACAACCTAATCCAGTGGGTATCTGACAGTGTGATGGAAGGATTCTATACAGGGAAAAAATTATAAAATAATTATAATTAAATCCATGTTTGTAATGAACCTTTTTCTGACGCCTCCGGTCACAAAAATGAAAGACCCGCAAGTGGGTTCGCATTGCCCGCCGCTATTTGCTTACGTATCTGTCGTGTATTCCTAATCCGTGTATGGACCGTAATCCGTTTAGACTTAGGAAAAATACTAACGCCAGATGGTACGTGTGAAACTGTACTTTGCTCCTAACCGGAGCCGGGTGTAAACGTAGAGGAACAAACCAACCAATGAGAAACAGCGACCAATCAGCGAATGCACTATAGTCATATGATTGGGCGCGTGTAGTTAGTGGGTGTAGCATGACGTATCGGTTGTGGAGGATTACCAACGGAGGATCACTAATACCAAAGGTCTGGAGTTTGCAAAGAAGGATGTCCCACTTTTACCGGTCGTTGCCATTGGCTGCATATCTATCCCTACCTCAACCAATGATGCCAAGAGCTTAAGCTGGAAGAGCAGTATACAGTGCATTTGAGA
>OX104067.1:98396978-98607419 GCA_944474145.2 Dicrocoelium dendriticum | reverse complement strand
TCTATTTTACTCGGATCACCACCCTTGGGAAGCGGTTTAACTATCGAGCATTTCCAGTCGTTCGGGACGGATCCTTCAGAGAGCGATCTATTGAAAAGGTTTCTCACAACTGGTGAGATGATAATCGATAGGGACTTGAGTATTAGTGGGTGAAGTCCGTCTGGCCCGGGGGGCTTTGCACCATTGAGGTTGACGAGTAGCTGATGTACTTCGACTGCATCACATTGTAGGCTGTCGAGCAAGACTTGCGCAATCTGTGCCGGTACTGGAACAGCCGCCGGTTTACTGGAAAATACAGTGAGGAAGTGCGTAGCCAGGGCGTCCGCGCGCTCCACACTTGAAATGAGTGTCTTCCCGTCTAAGCTCTCTAAGACCGGTAGGTCGTCTCCAGGTCTCAGTTGACGTTTCAAGTAGGCAAATATTCGCTTGGGTGCAGTTGCGGCCGAGGATGCTATCTCCTCTTCGAACTGCCGGCGTTTCTTGATCTTTGCGGCGTTACATAAGTTACGCTGTTTCTTGTACACCGCGTAATCTTCATTACAACCCGAGCTGATGTATCTATCCCAAAGTTTACGACGTCGTCGCGCTAACTGTCTGTATTCCCTATCAAACCAATGCGGTTTGACAGGTCCGATTTTTGGATACTTAAGGGGAACGAACCGAGTACAGAGCGAGTTAAGCTTCCCCTTTATTAATGACCACCACGCCTCAAGTGACGCATCATGTGGTAGTGTCCAATCAGTCTGACTTGCGGCTTGGACGAGTCCGTTGAAGTCCGTCTTCCAATAGTTGAATGTCGGCTTCTGTTGATTGTAATATGGTAACGACAGTTCTAAGCTTGTTACAATAGAGCAGTGGTCACTGTTCGCCATAGGTTCGATGACTCTGATCTCTTTTAGCTTCTGCTCGCAGCTCGTAAACATTAGGTCCAGACAAGATGCCGAGTATGGAGTTACGCGCGTCGGTTGGATGACATGTTGCGTTGCCCCAATTTCGATAGTCATTTTAGCGAATTGAGCCTCAACGTTGCCATGACCGGGAAGAAGTCGAACGTCTGGCCAAATTATCTTAGGTAAATTTAGATCTGCCATCAGTAAGAACTGAGGGCGGCTCATGTGCTTCTGTACATGTGGTATCCAATAGCAGCAACGGTTTAATTGGCTCCGGTAGATAACCCCCACAATTAGTTCTGCGCGCCTGAGACGGATTGTGCACCACAGTTGCTCGCATAAACTATCCTCGCTCCGATAGGTACTGATAAGTTTGCCAGATAGTGACGATTTTATGTACAACAGAACACCACCGTGAGCCTTTGATTTTCGGTCACATCGGAAACAAGAGTATCCTGACAACACGACCTCTTGGGGTATGATGTCGGAGTTCAACCATGTCTCTGCAAGTCCTAAAATGTCCGGCCGCTCCGAGACAGCGAAGCGGCACAGTTCGTCACGTTTGTTCATTAGGCTGCACACGTTGGCGAATGCCACACGGAGGTCCTGGGAGGTACTGCGGGACGTGCCTGGAGGTTGAGCAACCGATTGATATGGGTTCGTACACCCTTCTTGATCACCCGAAAATTTACAACTTGTAAGTCAGTCTCAACTTCCTCTGTACGGCGTTTGAGCTCAATGACCGCAGTCTTCAAACGATCCCTGTCCTCGGGTTCCAAATCTCGGCGGATGTGAACTTTTATGCCTTTCAGCCTTGACAGACGAGACAGTATGAGCTGCGGCATATTAGGATTTGCAAAGGTGATCCTCAGAGGTCGACATGACTGGTTAGTTTTCTGGCCAAGTCGGATTACTTGTTTAATCGTCACACTGTCCTCGCCCACATCCAAGCGTCTATCGATGAGCCCATGGAGGAACTCAACATCGTGATCATAACGTATCTGAGGGTTTTCATCTTTTGACTCCGGTACGTGGAAGACCATGAGATTATGACGCCTCAGCGAAATTGGTGCTGAACCTGTGGGAGCAGAACTAGAGGCGCTTAACTGATTGGGTAGTTGTTTATCAGCAGGTGACGTCTGAACACCATTACGTGGGCCCTTGCGCTTTTGAGTGGTCCATGGATCCTCGATGTTCAGAAGTTCACAGACAGGCTCTGAGAAATTCACGGACCGATCAGTGAAGCAGCATTTCGTAGCTTCTGAGTCTGAGTCTTCCATCGGTGGGAAACACTGAACCTGGGCTTCGGCCGGGGTCGAAGACGCTGGCGGTGGTGCAGATCGCGGAGTGACAATAGAAGGCGAGGTGACAGAAGTACTTTCACGAGGGCGTTTGATCCCACGTGATGAACGGTTTGTTTCTATCTGAAAGAGAGATTTTTCCGTAGTTGTTTACGGTCGCTGCGTATGCTGATGTCTTGTACCGCGACATTTATCACATATAACTTGAAAAAACCGATGTCGGATGTCGAGCGATTTTCGAAATACGTCAACGGATAAGCCAATGCACGAAATATGGAACAAAACATCACAGCTGAAGCATCGAAGTGCATGAGCCTTATTTCCCACAACTTTCGAACACGAACCACAAGTAGCTTGAGACGGCATCACAAGCTAGAGCAAATCCAAGATGGCGGACAGAGATGGCAGTATGGCAAATCAATGAGATCTCCGGAATTAGCCAAAGAATAGCCGCCAAATTTGCACCGCTTGGAAAATACGCCAAAAGAAGAATAATGGTGCACAATTCACACAGATAAAACGCTGCTAACACAGTAATCTGAGGCAAAAGTAGTATCCAGCACACGTTGATCCAAAAGTCCGCGGCGTCCGTGGGTGAATAGGATAAAACTCACAAAACCACGGGGAGTGGTGGAGTATTCTTACCACCGCTACAACATCTCTCCCCCCTTAAAAAAGTGAGTATACGGAGGACAATATAACTTCACACAAGAGTATCCGTCTGGGTCTACATGCATCCAACACCAAGGTAGTTCGGGCTCAGGCCAAGTATGCAATGTCGTTCGTTCATGTACGTTGTCAGAACAAAGGTATTCGGGATATGTATCCCCATTAGTGCAAGACATGATACGATTCGTTGGCTTACTGAGCAAGTAGAACTTCTGAATTCCTTTCGCTTCCAAAACATTTTGAACCGCATAAAATTTTTGTTTGACTGCTGATGTTCCAAGTCCTGGCTGGGTTGATGGAGAAATGGTCTTTCTAGTATGCATCGTTTCTGGTCGCATCGATAAAGGAATATTGTTGTTTCTCATGGTAGGGCATTTTCTCTTCTCTGGAAAGTCTGTGCTAAATACTACAGACGTCGCCTCCCTTACCTCGCCGCGAAACCGTTTTCTTTGGAAGTTGGAACTTGCGCGTAATCTTGGAGTATGCTTGCACATGAATTTGTGCGCGTTTTGACAAGAAGGCATTTTGTGAGCAAAATTTTCCGTAGAACGCCTCTCACCTTTGTTCCAAAACGTAGACGGGGGCTTCTGGTTGGGCACGTCTGGATTCATATTTTGGTCATTAATCTCTGCGGGACAGAATTGGGGTTCACTTTCCGCGGGTCTGAAATCAACAATCTTTGGATCACTATTCAAACTAAGTAGTCTGTGACATTCATCTGCAATTTTTCGTGATGTCTTCCTCGGTTCCGGCCGCCATTCCACCTGAATGTTGAGCTTTGGTGACAGCAATTCATATAACTGTTGCTGTGACTTTTCAAACTGAAACTGCTGCTGCTGAAGGAGGGACTGCAACTGCTCGAATGAAATAGCCATGATAATTCAACACCTCCGTCGCCAGAGAAACTGTTGTGTCGGAACCCCACGATTGCTTCCACCCACTAACGCTAGTGAGAACACGAATGACCGGGTAACAAACAATGTTCACGCCGCACGCCCAACCGGCCACCAAACGTCTGTGTGTGCAACTCAATGGCATGATTCAAATTATGGCATATACACAGGCTATGCAGGAAGGCTGACAATCGATCAATCAAAGCTAGTCATTCCAGGGGCGAAGGATCGATACGATGTCTCACAAACGAGCGAAAGGTACAGGGTAAGGGAAAAACCCAAGCTAGTCACAAACGTGAGGCAACAGAAAGCGTATGTGGGGAACCGTAAAGAGGACGGGATGAATAGGGGTGAATAGGATAAAACTCACAAAACCACGGGGAGTGGTGGAGTATTCTTACCACCGCTATAACAGCCAGAAAGCTGAGTGCCAACGCTCACGCATTTGCCACCTATCGTGTGTGGGAAAGTCCCTGCGAGCGTGTTAGCAGGACCCAGCCGAGAGCTGATGAAATCGCGTGTCAGACAGCAGGCTTGTCGCCAAGGCCTGACTGGAAGCTGATGAAATCGCGCGTCAGACATCACGCGCGTTGCTGTGCGTTGCGTAGGCGGACAAATACTGGAATACGCGAGCAACACGGCGAAGTATAGATGGATGGGGCGGACAAGTATGTGTGGAGCGTGGGCGTATAGTCAAACCCGCATTGTGATACCGACATATAAATATGAGCTTTCTTTTCCCTAATAGAACTCTGGTCTGCTGAGTACTCTTCTGTCTTCCTTCCGGTCGGGTTTGTCAAGGCGTTTAACAGAGCACGCGTAAGGGCGCAGATTTATCAGCAGGCGTGAATCAACCAGTTGAGAGCGAGCAGGACACAGCATTATAACACAGATTTAAACAGTTGCAGATGCTGTAGCAGCAACAACAGGCGCAGTTTGAAGCAACCCAGGCTAAGCTGATCGAGCTGCTAACTCAGAAGCTGACAGTGAAGTCAAGCCCAGGGTTAGGGACAAGTGAAAGTGCTCCCTCACCAGAAACACTGACTTAGCAGACCAGTGAGTTTCATTATGATTCTGATGCCAGTATAACTTTTGTTTCCTGGTTCCACAAGTATGAAGACATGTTCCGGGTTGATTTCCCCAATATTCCAGCGCAAAAGAAGATTTGACTAATGTTGGGGAAGCTGGTTGCAGCCAAACACGAGAAGTTCACCAACTTTCTCTTCCCTAAAATGATTACCGATTTGTCCTTCAACGTAGTGGTTGTAGTCCTGTCGCAGATTTTCGGAGAGCAGACATCTTTGTTCAACATTCGGTGCAAGTGTCTGACAATAACAAAAAAGAAGACGAAGACTGGGTCGACTATTCCAGCCGTGCGAATCGACAGAGTGCGAACAGTCACAACTACACAAGATGACAAGTGATCAGTTTAAATGTCCCATATACGTTTGTGGCCTACAAGCATCCAAAGACGCCGAAATTCGAACACGAATACTGAACAAACTTGAGCGGAATCCGGATGTCATTGTGCTCAAGGTGGAACAATACTGGGCATTATGGTGATAAAATTCTCCAAATAAATATATGGGCCTTTAGGGATGCAGGCTCTTAGCTACAAACTCATCGGATTCGAACCTCTTGGATTTCTTCCTATGCGAGTTCTTGCAACGTGGAGTTTATAAAACCAAACCCATGAAAGAACTGAAACGCAGCGTCGCCAGCGAATGTCGCGGGATCTCGGTGGACACTTTGCAGAAAACGCTAGCAAACGGCATCCGGCCAATACTGCTGTGCAAGCAAAACGATGGTGGACATTTTGAATACATGCCTTGTTGATTGTTATGCCTGTTTAACATACTTCATCTAAATATACGTATACTGCATAACTATTGATTTCACGCATAAACTGATGCCATGGGTAGTGCTGACAATAGTCCATCAGGGTCGAAAGAATGCCAAAATAACTGTTTAAAGAAAACAAGCGGTTACTTGAGAAACACATGTGGTACGAGTTAAACGTACTTATAGATAGGTCACAGTTCTATATAATCGCTTGTATTGAAACGTAGTTGTCTCAAGACATCAAGGATGCTGAACTACTTGGATCTAACTAGGCATTGTTTCGGCATGATCGATCAGTTGTCCGATAAAGTGGAGGCGTTGCTCTTGATGTTAACTGTAAACTTGCTCTCCGTAGACAAATTCGTTGAAGCGCCGTAGGCTGTGTTACGCGCTTCTTGCAAACCAGGGTACGATACTGCTGGTGCAGATCTTGTTACGTTAACCTCCTGTTTTGTAGGTGACATAACTTATGGACTTCCTCTGTGCGCTTGTGATCACGTTTGTGTGTGCTTCTGTTGTACTCTGTCTAGACTTCACCAGTGTGCAACCTCAGGTGGAATTTTCCATCCCGGCGTGACTTTCCCTGCGGAACTGAGGCTCCGCTGCTCGCTAAAGTCAGAAACGAACGGAATCCAACCGTTAAGATTTTTCATCAGCTATCTAAGAGCTCATATCATAATTCCTCGAGATGTACAGCGATCGGTATCGACGCTTTCGAGAGGCATCCGTTACTCCAAGAGGTCTTAGCAACTCCTAAAGAATTCCAGTGACCTTGGCTGCTCCTTCCTGTAATTCATTCATAATACTCAACTGAGAAGCCATCAAATAAACTTTGGCAACGCAGTATAGCCGCTGGAATGCCGCCTTGACATCTCGCTTTGAGTGCGCTAGCTGTGGAATGTCATTCCCTGGTACGCATTCTCCGTCCCCGTTGCACTAGAGACTAAACTTCAGACACATTACGAGACTGTGGTTGCAGATAACTAGAGGACACCTGTGTGTGCCATTTCTGCATTGCCAAAACAGGGAACAGACAGGTATCGCACATCTCCTACTCCGCTGTCATTCAAGTTTCGAACGTTCCAGAGGGCAGAGTTAGTCCCCAGAAGTGCGACTGCAACCAACAGAACCGTTTAGAATACGATTCACCTTCTTCACCTCCTGTATGTTTTCACCAGGTGGCGGCGAGATATTTAGCAACATCCAGTTTGTCGTCATTACTTATGCAGTTACATTTGAATTACAGTTTATAATACGTATACCACGGTGAGAGCACCGGTTAGTATTTACTTTTGATAAAATATTTTATGTTTTGTAAGTTCTCCATAGTCATCTTACGAGACTAGTTAAGCTCTGGCACTTTTACCCGTATGAGACCATTGTTCCATTGTATCAGTGCCCGTTCCTACGAATGGATGGTACACTCCAGTTAAGTCAAAGCGTTTTAGCCTTTATGTACCTCCTTAGGCAAATTTTCAGTATTTTGTTATCGCTGTGCATGGAGAAAATGCGTGAAATTAATTCAAAGTTGACGTTAATGCATAAAAGCAACTAGTGTCGAATACCAAGTGTTTAAGCGTAGCACACAAACCAACAGCTGCGCAGTACACTGCTCTCTTTTCTTGGGTTAGCAAGCATTCGTGACATGTAAAGTAGACTGACAACAGTTGTGTTTGCATCTTGCACATGGTGGATGTACATTTTTTACTGCGGATGTTTTGGAAAATAGTCTAGTGTTCTAACGGGCTACAGCAAATACATTTGCCGTGCGCTCCATACCTTTCTATGAGGGCCTCTCTGAACACGCAACTGCAAGTGAGTATATGTCCTAACGACCGTGCAAACAACCTTTACTTTTTGCTGTACCTTGAAGCACCCGCTTTGTGTCAGGATTGCGGAACGCAAGCTAATTAAGGCCACAGTTTGCTTCGAAGCAATCCTCTACCATTTGGCGCAAAAGGCTCGCATCCAAAGTAAAAAGTTTTGGAGCTGTTCTATCCCAACACCGCACTCCACCACCGACCGGTTTCGTCCGTATTTGGACTCGTCAGTTAGAGGTAGGCTGAAAATAGAGCTTAACCCCACACGGTGGTACCCGGACCGGATCCGGCCCGCCAACTGTGCCAGAATCTGAGCACCCACCTAATGCACACGCCCACCGTAGCACAGTGTTTACGCTCTTCTTGTGAATGCACTGATGACCATTTAATTGCATGACCCAAATTTGTTTGATCACGCTAATAAATATTACCACAGCACCACAAGCATATTTGGCCACCACAAGTCGCTCAGCAGCTTCAACAGATTGAGCAATACCCAACGCGTAACTTAGTAACGGGACCGCTCATATCGGCATGCCGCACTTCGTACGATAATGTCGGTAATACTTGGAAGTTTCTTATACCGAACGCTCACTTGAACCCACTTACCTGCTTGCAAGTTAATCTGTATGTGACCTACGCAAATTTTTCCTCCATCTAGGCTTATTAGGCTGCCACAGAAAGGTGTATCCATCAATGACGCCAAGGCCAATCCATGGGCTGCAGCTGTTGGGAAAGGCATTTCGCATTCATACCGTCCGGGTTGTTCTCTACCCTTCCACCGTCACAAAACCTGTCGAACTATGTTGGCTTGCTGACCTGACAATCAAAATCGGTGTGGTACCTCATTGTGGATTTCGTCTGTTTCGCCATCCATTGTCAGAACCTCAGTACCGAGGATGCAGGCTTGCAGATCAGGCAATCTGCCATCTCTGCTGCCCGTCATACCTTATGACTGGTTGAGCTAACTATTGGCATCTATCATTGGACATTTGGACAGTTATTGCGCTCCCGTGACATGGTAAGACGTGTAGGCGGTTTAGCGAGCAAAGGAGGAAATCGTAGCATGCTTTTGAAGCACACGATATGCAACAACTGGCGTTAGCTTAACATCGGCAGAAAATCTTCCCCTGGAATTCAGGAATGGCGTGGTGGACAAATGACAGCTTATGTAGGCAAAGAATGATAGAATGGGACGGTTAATAAAAAGGTCACGCTTACCAAGTTAAATCATCGCAGAAGTCAGTCAACAATCCCCGGTTAAATCAGAAGTTAACGGCAAGTTCCAGTTTGCAAATTACTACCTCAACACAGGCTACTGAAGGCATTCTCTTAGGTGATTTCCCACGACTGTTGTATTTGAGAGATCGATACAATTTTCTGAAAGTTATTGTGTGATCTCAGGACAAAGTTGAGTTATAGTTACGCATAACATGTCCTTTTGTTTTGGGGTAGTATGTTTAAGATATTGGAATACTCAATAAGAACGAAGTATCACTTTGTACTTATTTTCACTTAAACTTCTGATCATGTAACCTACAGCACGTAAAGGATTGTTATTTCGGAGTAAGCGCAGTTGCATACGATTAATCTCAGTTTAACATGATTCTTCGTACATTTATTAGCTGAAGTCTAAGGATGGTGTAGTACCCTCTATGAGTGCGTTTTGTGCAGAATTTAGTTACGCTTTGCGTTGTACATGTCATGGATAACTATGATTTGTTTTCCCTAGTTGTTTCGTATAGCGTTACGGTGTTTGAAAATGATCAACCAAGTGAATGGCAAAGTTTCGTGGACGACGTAACTTTGCAGAACCAGATTAACCGAAATGAATGCATAAATGTGAGTAGGAATTTTTATTTTATCGCCGATGTGCTCGCCTGTATGTTAAACGTTGCACGAATCAGTGTACGATTGGTCCTAGGTATTGCAATCATACATAATCAATGTCAGAATGTTGAAAACTGTGCAAAACAAAGCTTGTACGGAAAATATCCCAAATTGTCTCTAAGGTTTTGCATTCGAAAGTGTGCTCAAGTATTCCTTAGATCTATTTGCAATGAATTTATTCATACAGCTATCCTAGATTTACAAACTGCGACGGTGAAGAAGGACTGTAGTTTTTCTTGTCATTCTTGGTACATGTTTCGAGTTAGACCACATCTCGTCCTAGGAGAAGGAAATATTTCGCTAACCAAATAAGCTATTTTTCGTGACAGATCATCTATTGGCTTCAAAACGAATATTCGATGGATCTTGGCGCGGAATGCAGTTTTGCTGCACCCTACCCCCGGTACCTGGCTGTTGAAATCGAGTTAACATTTGCAATTGCGATGAAGAGAAAATTCCAGAAAGATCAAGTAAGGAATGCGGTGTTTATGACACAAAGAGCCTTGCCGAAAGAATACGGGCTGCGTCTAGCCAACCTTGTGGTGGGTGAGTCAGTAACAACCTAGCTGGTACGTTTTTGGATAAACTAGCAAATCTAGTTGCTAAAGCCCTAATCAGAATTAGCAAACTAATCTCAACTAACACTAAATAGCTTTACTCTGAAGTACTCGGAGAAACAACAAGCAAGCAGTTTCATCATTTTCAGTACGTTGGGAAGCTGCGGAAATCGGATCTAAATATGCTGTTCGTACATTGCCACCTAAATTCGACTTACTAATAAAGGAGGGAATTACGGATCCGGAATATTAAAAACCGTACTCAAATATGACTCCTTGTAATTGACAAATACCAGGGATACTATACTCAGTTCATCCTACTTTGCATGTCCGTTTGAATGTCTGAATGTAACAAACAGCCGATGAGCAGCCTACCAAAAAACAATTGCTGTTAGTCTATGATAAAGGTGCATTGCATACTGTAACTTAAGCGCGCTTCTACAATTTTAACAGCGGCTGTAACAACAGGAATTGATCATTAATCATTTTGAAATAACCGATCAGGATTCGAAGTCTAGATCCAGCTTCACCAGAGACTGCGTTCCAAATTGAAGCTTGACCTGCATACCTATGCATGTCGTCAAACAAACAGAATATGTTTAAGACTTGATTCGTTTCGACGTTACACCGCCAGTTTCATAATGAACGGTAACACATAATCACAGAATATATGACATAGTATGCCGAATACGTAAGCTTTAACACCAGCTAACGCTATGATCACCAACTTACTTACCTCTTAGATCAATGTCTATCTCAACAGCTAGAGTTTATTCCGTATTTGAAATAACCACGTGTCCAGGTGCTGTTGTACAATTACCGTAGCGATGGGCTTTTCTCACTTCGCAAACTATGGGTATTTTGTATATAATAAAAATGTCCCATTTAGCAGTGCTTGTAGTTTAATGGCAAAGACATCGCATAGCAAGGAAGATAAACGAAGCATGACTTCAGCACGGTTTCTGGTACCTGGAATTTCCATGGGAGAACGAGACAGAGAGAGAAGAGCCGTGTGGATAGCAGGTGAAACCAACATGCCTCCCTTAATCGTCGTAAGATCCAGTCTCTAATTTGTGAGTAACGCTGTTTTGACTCAACAGCTGTGAACTTTAGCGCAGGGTCCCATAACGCAGATGGTGATCCGCAAATCAACAAAACGGTGCCCGTTATTTAAAATATTGCAAGAGGCAAACCAGTTTCCATACAGCTAACAAACAATGATTTGGTTTTTTTTAAAAATACTAGTGTGAATGTGACACAGCTAATCATTGTAAATAAAGTAATTTCGTTACACCCACCTGGAATGCCTTAACTGCATGAGTTTGCTACAGCACAACTGAACGGGATGCACCGGGTTAGTAGCAGTGGAGATCTCACTAAATCGTGGATGCATATATTGGTGAATTACTTAAGAAATACAGCTCAGTTAGCAAGTAGACCTATTGGATTACGCACGCTATCGCAGAATAGGAAGCAATCAGTCACAGAGCATTACCATTTGCAGCGCAATTGTTTACATTATGGAGAATAAAGTGATTCGCCTCTCCATATTTTGAGAGCGAGCAGGTCAAAATATAAATCTGTGCAGCTCCATCGCAAAATGATCAAAAAGGTTACAAAATTGTCTGCACTCCATGATAATCGAATCGTTTGAGTAAACCTCAGGTATCGTTTTAGTAGTCTGACTTGCGGTTTCACACGGTTACCAAATACCAGATGTCATCGCTAGTGTGTAATCGTACTCTCTATCGAATGGGATTGCAACGTAACTCTAATAACGTTTTGAACCGTTGTACAGATGTAGCCTCCACGACTTGTTCTGGCACTGTTCCAAACATTTAATGCTCACAGCTCGAAGCAAATGGGGTACTCTTTTTCTATTGATCACCAAAAGCCTGTACCGGTGTCCGCTTCTGTTAAATGGCGTTGGCAAATTAAGCAGCCACCTTAACATGGGGGTTACAGAGATATACTTTACTGTAGGTAATAATGAAATTGACTCGCACTCGCCGGTACGACAAAGTGTAAAGTCCGAGTTTCTAGCACCGATCTTCGTACGACAATATTTGTTAGCCTGCAATGAGCCTACTAGCACCGCGTTGTACCCGTTCGATTTCTGTGCCACGCCTGAAGTGAGTTAGCAGTAGGCAAGTGAGCCGTACTCCATTATTGGTCTAATGATGGTAGAGATACGAGTGACAACCAGTTCAGACCAAGTACAGATGCTGCGTTTGCTCGCCCAAAGCACGCGCAGTCCGTTACGATGTAGTCTGTTTGTGTCGTCAACAGACTTAAAAACGCAGCACGAGAGTACACCTAGGTCCTTCACGGAAGGTGTGGGACGTAGCAGTTGGCTGTCAAAAGTGTAACTTCTGCCATCAACACTCTTCTCCAGCTCATAAATACGAGTTGGATTGATTGGCTGGGAGTCGGAATTCCTCAAGCCTGCGGTCGTCTGGGGTGATAATTTCTCACCAGATCTTCATGTCGTCCTCAAACAAGGCAAGCGGCGACCGAAGAAGCTGAGGTAAATCGTTGATGTATATTAGGAGCTTAGTGTTTCCCAGCATCATGCCTTGGGGTACACCACTAGCAGAAGGATATCAGTCAGTTGACCTGTACGCTCCACTTTCGCCAAACCAGGAAATCCTGGATCCATTGGTACAGCGGTCCATGAACGCTGCACATTAAGTACTTGTGGAGGAAACCCTCATGAATAACGCTGTCGAACGCTTTACCGAAATTGACGTAAATTACGTCGACCAAGGTCCACTGATCTACTGCTCACAAACATTCATGCCTCGTCACCAGCAAGTTTATAATGCATGAGCGGCCTAGCATAAAACCGTGCTGTGCGGGCGTCAGTAGATATGTTGAATAAAGCTGCTGTAGTGGACCCTTCTTCTCCCCCTTCACGGTAATCTTGACTAAAATAAGTGCCAGACAAATCGGCTGGCAATTGTCCACTTTGCTGGCGTCACCGCCCTTGATTTGGTGCCATTAAAGTTGGTGAGTAGCTGATGCATCTCTTCAAAACCGCAAGCCAGACGGTCGAGTTCGTTAAGCGCGATACACGTCGAACTCGGCACAGACACCTAGACAATAGCAAACACGGAAGCGAAGCGTGCCGCCAAGGCGGACGCACACTCAGAGCTAGAGTTTAGGGGATGTCCGTCCGAGCCCTCTAGCAATGACAGATCACTTGCCCTTGAGGCGCCGCTTCTCGCAAGTTACCATTATTTTCGAATCTGTTTACAGCGGTTGTGTGCGGCTACTCGAATTGATGGCGCCTGGTCATTTTTCAACTGCTGTACGTATTTCACTGTCTCCCATACGCCTCGTAATCATTGAAAGAGCTGGAGAAGAGGAATTGTTCACACACTTCGCGCAGCCGCTGAGAGGTTTTACCTTAATTCTTTTCGAACCAATACGGTCTGACTGATCCAACTTTCCGACACACTAATGGTAAAAGTCAGGAACATGGTGACATCAGTCTTTCTCTAATAACAGTTCAACAGCCTTCCACAGATGCATTTCGCAGCAGAGACCAAGCTACTTGGCTATCGGCTTGACTTAGACTGTTGAACTTATTTTTTCAGTAGTTATAAGCTGGCTCCAGCGAACGGGAACACCGTAAAAATAGATCCACACTGGTCATCAGCAGTGAAAGATCGCCTGCTAATTGGGGCTTTAGGCCCTGAACGTCATGCACATGTTATTCATAGCTTGTTAACACCAAGTCCAGGCATGAAGGAATTCAGCACGGCGCTATTCGAGTAAGCTGAAATATGTGTTGCCTTGGTCCACTTTCAAGTACTAATTTAACGAACTTCGACCTCGCAATGTCACGCATAACTTCATGCTATCTTTTCCCAGGTTTGTTGAAAAAGTCTATGAGTCGAAAATCGGGACGACACATGTGTCTTCGGAGATGCGACCGCCTATCCAAACAAACGCTTAGTGGACTGCCCTAATTGCACACACGAGCAGTTCCCCGCGTCTGAGGTGGATCGAACACCGCACCTGCTCACACAAACCATGATAGCTTCTGTAGACGCTCACAACTCTCCCAGACAGGGAGGACCGGATGCGAAGCAAGACGCCACCGCAGGCACTCCAGAGTCTATCGCAGCGGGAGCATGAGTAACGACTGAGTTCCATTTCCAGAGCTGTCACCTCAAAATTCAAGCACATCTCTGGGCGTCCTATGATGTCTGGGCGTTCCGATGCAACGAAACGACAGAGTTCATCACATCTGTTCATAAGAGTACAAATGTTGGTAAAGGCTACACATAAGCCGCAGTAGGAACCAACAGACTTGCTTGAGGTGTGAGCAATCTGCTTATCCCGATTCGTGGTATGTTTGAAACGACCCGAAAATTTACGATATCGAGATACGTTTCCCAATCAACATTTCGTCTGTTCAGGTCAATGATGGCAGACTTTAGTCGTTCTCGATCCAACGGATCTATGTCTGAACGAACATTTACTCGGGACAAGATAAGCCACGGACTGCCTTCGTCCACAAGATGAATTCACAATGGTCTCCTTTGTAAATCATCTTTCTTTCCAAGACGGGTAATTTACTTCACCTTCAACCCGTCTCTCCCCAACCCCAGCCGCTTGTCAAGTAAACTCTGTTAACTCTTGCCATAATGGTAGTCTTTGGCGAGTTGGATAACTGGACTCAGGCGCGTGGAACATCGCTAGTTGAAGACGCTTCTGGTTGGCCAAAGTTCACCTTGCAGGACATGGATTTTCTCTTGCTTCACGTGGTCTGGCCTATCGTTGCTTTGCAGCAGCTTAACTTTGTCATTTTTCGACCTATTCTTTCCTTGTATTATTGGAAAGCCTTCAGTACACTGGCCTTCACACACTGAGCCATCTGTGCCTGTGGAATATAGCAATGAAATATTCACGTGGCTGGGCTGCCGGTAACTGCGGGACTTCGTGCCGGTGAGTTTGCACGGGACGAGCTGGAAAGCTTATCTGAAACTTTGAGGAGCTTCGGGGTTAGCTTGTCGGGACCAAACACAACATCTGCTCTCAACCGAAACATTCACTCTACAAGGAGACTGGCGGTTCTGCTCTACCATCTCTGGTTGTATCTCTTTTCGGCTAGTCGTAGACAAAACTTGAACGTAAGCATGTTGGATTTCACGAAAATGTCGAGGTTGCTGAATCGATAGTCTAACGCTTGAACTATAGGATTTAACGTGACAAATGTGCGTGCATTCACTCAACTTCCGACAACCTTGGAACAAGAACCACAAGGTGACTGTATAGACATTGTAAAACATGTGAGACCTAGAGGACGGCCGATTGTAGATCTCAAAGCCATAGTAAGATCTGGGAAGTTAAGCGGAAATAACGCAAGTATCTATGGTCGAAAAATCCAACATCAAAAATGGAAAGGTTGTAATTTCCACGTAGCAAGTCTAGTGCACGTAGTAATCTAACAAGAAATGTTGTTGTTAACACAGCGAGGAAAAATTAACTGGTGGTCGCTAACCGCTTACGTTTAAGGTCGCACTACTACTTGGTTTGCAACAAGTCACACCGGTCTGCCCAGTTCACTACAAAATTAGTAACTTGAAAATTCCCATATATGTTTCGAAAAAGCGTGAACATAGGCAAAAAATGTTTTCGTTAGTTCATTTTCCGAACTTTACAAGCTTTTACGAGGAGATGATTATTCGTCTTTGAAGTTTTGTTAGTCCAATGTACCGCTTGTTGGAAGCCTTGATCTCCATACTGCAGTTTTAGAATTGTTCATTGTTAGCGAGAATAGATCGTGTTTCCTGATTTATACGCTTATGCAAGTCTTATTTGTAGTCAGAATCATAGATTCATCTCACGACACTCGCGTACTACTAGAAGTTAAGACAAGAAATTGAAAGGGTATTTTCTCAGCTTCATTTTACTAGTGCTATTACCATAGTGCACCAACTTGATGTTAGCATGCTAAAGATCCTACCTTTATTTGACCCATCGTGTGATCCTGGTTGTGTCAATTCTGCATTTTAGGTGAAAGAAATAATGATAGAGAAACGGGTTAGTTTGTTCATTAACATTTTTATTGAATCATCTACCAACTATTTTCGTTACAGTGAGCAACGGTTATATCAGAGCGATTAATATTTCGGTGAAATTAAGCAATAGTTACCATCAAATGTTTTCGAAGCATGTTCCCCCACTTCCGCACTCTGCTAATTGTTGTAGAGCATCGTCCCTGCCATACATCCATTTCCAAAGCGATTCTTGGAGCTAAGTTTCTTCGTATGTGTAGGCAATCAAACTTTAGGTGGTACACAGGGTAATATACCTCGAAAGTTTGAAACTCGTAGTTAAGTAGGCTACAGACAAGGTGGAATAAAAGGTCACCGCTTAGCTGTTCTGCAACTAAACAGGATATCCGCTACTTTGCTTGGCATACAAGAACTAAACTTTTATGTCTAATCAACAGCCAAGTGCAGACATTCTAGGTTGGCTCGGTTTGTGTAACAGCAATGCGTGCAGTGTTCAGTTCAACTTGTGATTTAAAACAGCTATCTGGAAAGATTAATCTTTGGCATCCGCACACTAGATCACAGGAATAGATCTCTCTTTCAATTTACAAAGGCAAGATCTTTCTTGCCTAGCAGCAGAATAATGCAAACGCCACCAAGCAAACAGCTACGCAGCTAGGAGGAGAATAAACCATCCGGCTAAACATACGAAGCACTCATGTATGTTTTAGTGGCTTAATTTCGGCCGGATTTCGTACTGTTTCCTTTAAAAAGACAGTATTGGCGTTGTTTATCTGTAGCCTACTTGAATAGGCGGGATATGAGTAATTTGTCTGGAGAGGAAGAGAATATTCCGATACGAATGTAGACCATAGGATAGAAAAGGTGTGTTTTCAAACGACACCGACATCGACCCTATCACCATCTTGATGCTAGTATGTAGAATGCCCCTGAGGACTGTAGCTTGGTGGAATGCACTGAAAAGACCACTTTATTGTCGAATAGAAAGGTGCAGCATGGGCTTTTCCAAATTTATTTACTAGTACTAAACTCATCTTCGTTTAGTAAAGTGCAGCATACCATTTTGATAATCTGCATATATCCTCAAAAAGAACCCGCACCCGCCAGCTTAGAGGTACAGCCATTCTGATAAAAAGTGACCTTGTTAGCTTTTCGTTATTTGCAATACGAAGATCAATAGACATCGATATCCTATTTGTATTTCACCTACCATTTCTACTGATGTTTTTCACTGTGCTTCCTACAACAATGTGACTGTGCTTGAGCCTGGAAATTTATTTTACCTCTAGCTCTTGCATCAAGAATCTTGTAAAAAGGAATCATGTTTGATACCATCGAGCACGGTAGCAACAACGTTTTACTATATGTGCATTTCAAATATATCCGCAAGGCATAATGAATACCAGCCCAGTCATACATGACGTTGATATTTACAATGACATTTAGGACGTGTATTACATCGTTTGTCTGCTCCGGGCATAGGACCACTCCTCTCAAGCAAGATAACATGAAGTGTGTCCATTCTTAGGTACAAACACCCGGGCATTCCTGTAATCTTATTATTAAAAATGGTCGGTTTTACTGAGCAAAATATTAAACAGCACGTTTGCAAAATTCAGGTAGGAAGACTAGTATAAACTTCTAGATGTAGTCAAAAGTGAGGAAAAATGAATTAATACAGCCACAATGTTATTCCTTTGCAGTGGAGCTTACCGAAAGCGTTGGAACTGGTATGTTTTTTCACCAATATATACAGTATAATATACTGTGTTGTAAGGCAGATAATTCATATTTTGCAAAGTAATTGCTGAAGCTGATTCAGACGAACTGCGCGTATTCTCTTTTCAGCGGTACTCTGTGACTTGTATTCCGTCCTGCGCCATTACAACCTGGAAAAATGTTCCATGCCCACACTAAAAGTTAGCAAAAATAATGTTCAGAATAAACTGAGACTTAAATGCTACCTAGGTTATAAATGCATTTCCAGGGTGGCAACAAAGCGATTGCTACATATTCAACGATAAAGTTAATAAATTCATTTTCATACTGACCATAATATTTAATTCACCAGGAGCACGACGTTGTAATTCTCAACAATTTGAAAGGCCTGGAATGGTAGGAATTTAACGACTCAGTTGGAGTGTTGCGGTTGCCAAAGTGTATTCACCAAATAGTATGGATAGCCGATAACGCAATAACTGTTGGCTCTTGATCACAACAACAGCTTTCTTCAGCGGTGTATGGAAGTCCCAAGTTTAGCAGGCCAGTCGGCTACTATGAGGGACTATCCAACTTTTAAATAAACACATTTATTTTTCTAGACCTTGTGAGATGTGTCACTTATTCTTACGCCAGTGTGTCACTGCGGTAGACCATTATAAACCCAGTTACGCAACACAAATTACTACCCTTTCAGTCAATTTTACGCTTCTTGTGAGTCTGTTACTTGAGGTATTACATACGGAACAAGCGGTTGAAAAGCTACGAAGGCAAGTCTTCAGGATTCTATTCAGACTAGGTTGCGTGCAATCTGTTGTCTAGCAGGTTGGCTTGAACTCGTCGACTAGGCGCACTGGCTCAGGTGAATCTACTACTCTTGACCATAAACATTCCATTTTATGATTTACGCCAGTTCAAGCATTAGCAAAGGTTAACTTTCTGCTGAAATTCTCCACCATCACCACACTTGACAATGTACACTTTCCTACATACACAGTTCATACTTAATTCGTTCAGCGTCGTTATTAGAGGCACCAAACAAAGAATTACAAATGATACCATATTACAGTCACTTCTGACAGCATTTTGGTGTTGATATTTAATCGAACGGACAAAGAACGAGAGTGGCTACTTTTTGACATGAAAAATAGACCTGGAGGGGTTTTGTTTTCCGGTACACCAGGCTAAATGGTGATGCTGTTGGGCGGAACCTGGGATACTAGTCGGTAAGCAATGACACGTAAGGCGTGTCAAATACGACAGTATAGAAGACGGAGGCAACTGAACCCAACGTATATTGTACAGGCTACAAAAATAGGAAGCGAATCAGAGAGAGCGAGGAACGTGCAGCGTGGAACTCACCAAAACGGTTTTGTGACCATGGATGTGCAGTCAGTTAAACAAATGGACGTTTCGAAGGTTAAAACAACCATAAAATCCAATGTTATAAGATACTGAAAGAGCATGTTTTCAGTTGCACTACAATGCCTTCATAACTTGATTTGAAATACATGTGTAAAGGTCGCTTTGTGCTTAAGTATGTATAACGAATGGTAGTTGGTAAGCTATATTAGTTGTAAATTTTGCTTTCATTCATCGCGATTTTAAAAAATACAAAAATACAATAATCAGACAAGAGAATTGTATACCCATTATCCAAGCAAGTAACTTACTGCAAGCATAAACTTTACATATATGAAACAATTGTATTAACACTTATTTGCTCCATAAATCAGCCGTTTACTCTACACTTATATATAGCATTTGCTTGCTTTCCATTATGCCGTGAACTTCACTTCATCACTCAAATTTATCATGACCGTTTTCACGAAGCAAATCCATACAGCATTATTTTCTATTTCCCTGCACCTTAATACCACCAACATTAAGAATATACTCTGCAGCCACTCAAACAAACCTGGCTGTTACCGAGGACAACGGTAGCGAAACCCTTTCCCGCCATGACAAAAATTAGCCCTTCCCGACAAAGAACCAGCACTGGAATTAAATTGTGGCGTTGTGTGAAATAATCGCGGTCAACAACTGCGAATAAGGAAGACCAAAACTGACACATGGTTTGAAGATCTCCCTGGATACGTTTCATATAACACACCCGGAGCTTATAGATGTCAAACTAGTTTAGATAAATAATTAAATGTGCGAGAAGCGGATATCTCTTAACACTATATGTGTGCGCCGTATTGCGCAACTGGAAGCGCCAAAGCAAATCTCACCAGTTTACATACCCAAGTGAAAGGCACCAGCTATTCATATTTCGGTATGGAGACAACTTATTGAGTAATACCATTATCTTTCATGCGCGAGAATAAGAGTTAAACCAGCGTAGTATATCCGCAGTCATGTCTTGGTACTAGGGAACACCAAAACACTCAGTAGTGTGTTGTTTTAAATCGCTGATCTAACATAGACTCAGCAACCCTAATCTATCCGTAGAATGCAACAGCTTTTGCACTCGCGGTCCGCATCCAGCACAACTGGTGTTCTGTGCAATACAGCCAGCAGTTGGAAGTATCCTTGAGTTCAACTAGCAGAACGCTCTTGAACACTATATTCTGTAGTATCTAGAAAATATCTGTTTTACGGCGCCGTTGCAACCGCTCAGGTTATTTAACTGAACTATTATCAACAAGTACATTATTATACCATTCGACTAATCATTTAAGTAAAAGCACTGATCTTGAGCCATCCTGCAGCTGATGTTTTAATATTATCAAGTGTACACTGATAGCATGTTGGGCAATTGAGCTCTGTGCTTGCAACCAAAACGTTTGGTAACGTCCGCTGGTAACAAAACGCAAACTGGAACCATGGCACCTCCTATATTAATAAATCGACCGTAAGCTATTTTGAACTTTCTGTTGAAAGCTGAGATCCCAATAATCGTTAACATCATGATTGCTCACGTATGAGATGAGCCGGTGAAAGACGTTCGAGTTAGGAAGCATCCACGCAGGAGGTTAACAGGTGGTATTTGAACGCAAGAGTTTGAATACTCGGGCATATCTTTTCTTGTCCTTTAAGGAGATGCTTGCTAAATATTTATTATTTGTGACAATTCTTAGTCACTTCCTTTTGATCCACAACTCTATGTTAAGAGTTATTTAAAATCGTCAGTTCATTAGTTTGATTGGCTGGCACAAGACGTCAGTAATGGAAATCATCTCATGGTCCCATTTCCGCTAAGAACGGACACAACTTATTAGTTCTTACCTCCAAACCAGTTCATTCGCCTTCGTTGTTCATTGTCTCTTATGCTGTTGGTTGGCTCCAGCGTGTTTTATTAGGTAATCATTTGCAGCCCTATTAAAGTGAAGAATGTTTCTCATGTATGCAAATATATTCTGGTTCGTCTTCCGTGTTCACATTACAGTCTTGCGGTGCAAGCAGTCTGCTGCGACAGAACAATCATTAGCCAACCATAGACAAGTGGAAAATGAAGAAACCGAAGCAGCTATTATTCACAACAAACTTGAACAGATCGTTTATCTAAGTTAGACAAACTATATCACTACATTGTAATTCCTCGCATATGTCGGTGGATTTCAAATGGTACCCTTCGATAGTTCCTAAATTAGACGAGTTACAATAATCATTAGCTCAGGTTAAAAATAAATAATATTATTGCATAGGTAATGATGATAAATACAAGGGACTTATCGCATGTGCTTACATCATGGCCGTGAGTTCAAGTCAGATTGCGAGTTTGTCAACGTCAGGCATTGACCACGTAAATGGAAGCGGATGTGTCCCTCGTCCGGTCGTTCCAGTTGCGTTGTTTGCGTCTTGACACGATGTAGGTATATCAGAGTGGGGGAGAGATAAAGTGTATTCTCTATCGTTTATGGTTTTCAAGTGCTTTGGTATGCCCACGTAGTCTGAGAACTGAGAACTGAGAACTGAGAACTGGTGCGAAGCAGCGAGTAGAGGTTGCTCTGTGCAGCTGCATCATTTGTCGTTTTCGGACATGAACTTTTTATTTATCGTTTCGCTCTTTGTACTTTGCCTCTGCAAATTGTTTGTCTTGTAGCATCTTGAATTTAGCCACTGTGTTCGCTTCTACTATATGCTGAGGCAGGTCGTTCCAGATATTCACCACTCTCCGTTCGAAACAGAGTTGATGGGCGACCCGCTTCAAATCCGGGACGATAACTTTATACCGGTGTCCTCGCGTGCAGCTTGGTGTGCGCAGATGAAGTAGTTGTCTCAACATGGGGTAATCACCCAGATGTAATATCCGGTGCGTCATGATGAGGTCAACCCTCAGCCGACGATAAGATAGGGTGTATAACCCTAGTTTCTTACATCGGTCTTCGTATGGAATACCTCGTAAGTTGGGAATCAGCCTAGTGGCTACATGCTGCACCCGCTCAAGCTTTTCTACTTCGCCCCGGGTGATGGGACAGTATGCGGGAGTGCCGTACTCTAGCATTGGTCGTATTATCGAGACGAAGAGGCGAGTGGCAATCTCTTCGGACCAAGTGCTAAAGCTGCGCCTGAGAGCCCAAAGCATACGAAGGCTGTTTTGGTACATCCTATTCGTGTTGTCAATGGACTTTACGTCGCAGCGTGAGAGTACACCGAGGTCGCGCACGAAAGGAGCGGGATGCAACGGTTGTCCAGCCACTGTGTACGTTCGGCCGTGATCATACTTACCCAACCTCATGAATTGCGACTTGGCAGGGTTGATCGGAAGTTTAACCTCTGCAGACAATGTTGAGAGGCGGTCGAGATCCTGATGAAGTAAATCGCAATCATTGAGTGTGCGGATTACTCTCCACACTTTCAAGTCATCTGCGAACAAAGCACAATGTGATTGTAGTAGCTGAGGCACATCGTTTATATGGATTAGAAACAATATCGGGCCCAATACAGTGCCTTGGGGCACGCCGCTGCTCGATGGATACCAGTCAGATAGATTTTTGTCCACCTGGACTCTCCACTTCCGATCAATAAGGAAATTGCTGATCCATTTGTGCAGCGAACCACCAACACCGCACATCCTCAGTCTGTCAAGGAGCACTGCATGGTTAACCTTGTCAAAAGGCTTACTGAAGTCAATGTAAATGACGTCAACCGATTGGCCTTTGTTCAGCGTTTGTAACCATTCGTGCCTCGTCAACAGTAGGTTGGTGATGCACGAACGACCTGTCAGGAAACCATGCTGTGCGGAGGTTAACAGGTTTTTCGACTCGAGAAGTTGCAGAACGCTCTTCTTCACAATCTTCTCGAGCGTCTTTGCCAAAACTGCCGTCAGGCAGATCGGCCGGTAGTTATCCACTTTGCTTGGGTTACCACCTTTCGGGATAGGCTTTACGACTGAGCATTTCCAGTCGTCCGGTAGTAGACCAGTGGATAGTGACCTGTTAAACAGTTCAGTTACAGAAGGTGCAATTATGGTCGATAATGACTTGAGGATTAGTGGGTGTATACCATCTGACCCAGCAGGTTTCGTCCCGTCAAGATTTGCTAGAATCTTGCGTACATCCTCAATATTGCAGTCCAGGCTGTTAAGTTCGGCTGGAGCGGTGCTCGTCGAACTCATTACAGACACCTGGTCACTTGCGAATACGGAGGCGAAGTACGTTGCCAATGCTGACGCACGATCTGTACTTGAGGTTAGGGACTGTCCTTCTGAGCCTTCTAACACTGGGATATTAGCTATAGGCCTTAGGCGCCGCTTCACATATGCGAAGATCCTCTTGGGAGCAGTTTTTGCGGCAGTTGCAAGCTCCTCTTCGAAGCTTCTGCGTTTGCTTGTTTTCGCCTTGTTGCAGCGATTTCGCTGGATCTTGTAGGCATTGTAGTCCTCATCAGAGCCAGATAACAAAACAAAAGAAAAACGAGCAGTGCAAGCATGCACCATTTCGTGTTATTTCATCACTTGCGAACTAAAAATAGATATAGGTCACGTAAGAGAAGAAAATGATCGTTTGGCATCGGTCAGAAAAGATGCTCACAAAACAACAGCTGGTAGGGCTGGTGCAAAGTTCATGAACACCAAAGAATCTTAAGGAATACTGTCAGAGGTTTATGCACACAAATAATGGGATGGTAACGATTTAGGTACACAGCCTCGACAAATGTCAGCACTCTGGTGTTCCCGTTTCAGTGGACAACCTTAAAGCGGAACCAGGGTCAACTTGATGATCTGTATTGCTTAATTTAGTCATTTTTTATAGGTCAAAGGCTGTTTTGACGTTGGCGTAGTTCATGTGTGGTGTCACGTGGTGTGTGATTAGGCGAGGTTGGGTAAAGCACAATTCTGCGAACGTGACGGTTGTGAAAAATGAACTATATGCAATGATTTATCACGGGTAAAAAAGCATGTCCTAGACAAGTCCCGTAGGATGGTTGGAGCAAAAATTAAAATTTATGGAATCATCGAATAAATAAATCGTTATTTCCAGAGTCCACTGATTTAAATGTACTACTGCATAACGATAGTTTGAAGTGGGAATGGGATGTGCACACGCCAAATAGTATAGAGCTTCTATAGTTCAGTACGTGCGAGGGAAATAAAAATGGAAACGACAACACTTACTCGTTTGTTTCTTCCTTTAACAGATGTGATACGTAATCCAGTTTACCTACATAAAGACTAATCACATGGACACTTTTGCATGTGTCCTCACCGCCACGTTGCAATCTTAAGCACCTGTTTCGGTTTGCGTTATTTCGTCCTCCAAGTAGAAGTTGGCAAGCGTTCCTTTTAGGCCTGTGTTGGATAACGTTAATGTAGTGGGATGAAAAACGTGAGTCGGAATGGCTTTTCAGCCATGGGACACACGGAAGGAAAATACGTTGCGTCGCCAATCAAGCCGATAGAAGTGCGTGACCAGTGTGAGCTGATGGCGTTTCAGGTTGGTATTTCGGCTCAGCTGCAACATATTGCGACGTGGGTGAGTTGGGTTCGTCAGTATTAAGTAAACAAAGATTAGGTCTCCTCGCTGACGTCGATATTCACCACTGTACAATCTCAGGTACTGCAGTCTTCGTTGGTAGGAGAGATGAAGCAATCCTCTAACGAGTTTGGTCGCTCTACGTTGTGGAGTTTCAAGTGTATCGAAGTCGCGCTTGCGCCAGGGATGCCAGGCCTGGATCATATATCCCATGTGAGGCCACACGTATGCATTCAGCATTTGCGGAAGGATTGATGGCTCAAAATTCCCGAGAGCCCTCGGTAAGAGTTCAAGATATTGACTGGTTCTTGTTGATGTAAACGGACCTAACAATATCTTCCTCCTAATGAAAACGAGTGCATAGTTTGGGGAGGATAAAGGAATGATTGTGTTATGTCACTGATTCCAATGAACGACCAATCGGTCAGGCTAAAACACACGTCATTTGGATCGAGTGACTCATGTTGTTTCCTTGGTGTAAGCATCAGTTTGGGATGTTACTGTCGGGAAAGTCGGTGACTTTGTTCATGTAGACTTGAGTGTTATCTGCTGGAATAGATTCCAAAAAATGGAAATAAGGAGATTTCGAGCGGTCACTGCCAACAGCATCTGTTCTAATGTCTAGCTGGACAGCAAAATGTTTAGCATAACGTGGAGGAAAAAACAACCGACCATCATACCGAAGGTTTAACTATTGTTTAACGCGGTCATTGCGAATGAAACCATAAGTGCAAGAAGAGAGATCAGGGTGAACGTATGATAACTTTACTGAACTCGCGGGTGTGTAATGATGACGTTTACTCCTGTGATTCCTTATTTTAGTAAAGTACTTGCATAGAGCAGTGTTAATGCTGGCTACTGGAGTAAAAAAACTGACGATGTATACGTATTGTGGTTCCGAACAGCAGTTATGTGGGTGAACATTGAACGATTGATCAAAACATAGCATTCAAATGGGGTAAAAGCATGCGAAGTAAATCTGACCGCTGAGTCGGATCAGAAGGCGCTTTGATCTCAGTTTATACGTGTCGATAAAAACGATCGACTAAGTCGTTCACTTGGGGATGACAAGCTGTAATGCGAATCCTTTTGCAGCCCAATAGTTCCGTCAGCTGTTGGAAAAGCTGGGATGCGAATTGTGAACCGCGGTCAGTGTTGATGTAGGCAGAAACCCTAAAAATAACTATTTGTCTAGAGACAAGTACTCAGGAGATAGTTTCTGCAAGTGTGTTTGCAGCATTAATGGCTTCAGACCATCGAGTGAAACGATTAATGCATCTCAGCATGTGCAAATTACCACTGGAATAGGTAGGGATCCGCCGACTTCGATGTGAATAGGGCCAAATCTGCTATCTGGTTATGCGACAGATTCGGTGTGTGATTGTGTATGCCTCATGACTTTCAAACTTTGAGATGCTGAGCAAATCTTTGCACCTGTGTGGGTGTCTTTGTTCATGTTCGGCCATACATAGCTTTCGGAGATCAATTTGTCAGTTTCACGTATGCCGGGCTGTGAGAGGTTATGGAGATTACCAAAAACGGTTCTTCGCATAGATACAGAAATTAATGATCGTGGAATTATCATGAAAACATCACAATCCATATGCCTGGTGCAGTGTGCAGAAGTATTGACTGGATTTTCACTAAACGCTGTTTGCAATTCCCTAGCAACTTAGATGGGTCGTTTGTTTGTATTTGAGCCTTGATATCCAGAGTAATGGGAGACGTGTTTACCAAATCAGGTAGTCGGCGGGACAGTGTGTCAGCGACCATATTATGTCGTCTAGGAATATGGTACATCTCACCCTTATACTGCGAAATGAAATCCAGGTGACGTAATTCAGGGGGGTGAGTACCTGGTTAGCTTCGCTTATAGAACCAATGTCAAATGCTTGTGATCGGTAGACGCAACGAACTGTCTTCCTTGCAGAAGCTGTGGAATGTGGCCGTTGCTTGTGTATATGGCTAGTAACTCACGACTAAACGTACCGTATCGGGTTTCAGCCAATGTGAGCTTGTAGGCGAAAACTGCAGTTGGTTGCTCACCTGTTGATCCATTCTCCGAGCTTGATAAACGGATTGTATACGTTTCACCAATATGCGAGGTGGCATCTTCATTGCAGTGAGCAATCCTGCTTGCTGAATCTTTAGTCCGTGATCGACGGATACCCACGGAGCTTCATCCGCAGATGTCTAAACCACCGAGTTAAAACGCCAAGCAGATCCCAAATGCAAGCAAGAGGGTCGTTTTGCCGGATATGAAGACGATATCTGAAACCACTGCTAGATTGCTCAAACAACATCGCATGCTGGTCGCTCACAAGCCAACTGCTAATTTGAGAAGAATTTTGTCAAACCCAAAGGACATTCGGAAAGCACGAGAACGAACAAATATGGTGTATTTTAGTGGACTAAGTGTTCGCTGAGCTCGGCAGGTTAACTGCAAATGTTTCGTCACCACTCGAGGTGACATCGTCGGTGCGCGTTTATTCAGCAGAGTGACGCGTACGAAGCGTCAGGGAGCGTGAGTGATCGATCTCCTAACCGCTAGTCTGAGTTTGGATTGTTCGTCAAGCACATGACCATCGAAATCGATCTCTGATTCTCACCTTGTAGCGTACGCGTACGTAACTCTACGGTTGTCGCCGTTTGATGCAGTAGACTGGCGTTCCGTTCCGCTAGATGTATTCTACTAATTCCGTGATCTCTCATCCGTAGTGCTGTATATATAACATCAATTTCAACGTGTCGGTTTATTGGATTGTCGGTAGAGTTCCATGCTTCCAAGAATCCTCTAGCTTGTCTCGAAATTCCACGGCCTAAGATCTTGGCGATTTGCAATTTATAACTACTATTATGACAGTCGACAGTGATTCGTTTAAGCGCCCTCCCAAGTTCCTTTCCACTAGGTGCTCACGATTAATCACAGTGCCGTATGAACAGAAAAATCGATTATTACTTAGACAATAAATCCATTATATCTTCCGACTATTGCGGCAGCAACACTGGTTGCACGTGCCACTAGGTTCTGTATTGGAATGGAGTTTCCGTATTCGAAATTGCAACTCCTCCTACAAACATTTTACGACACATATAACACCTATGTGGTTTTGATCCTCATTATTCCTAGCTACATGGTCTGTTTAAAGTGTGTATGCTGTTGTGGCATTTGCGGAATGATGGCAGTGAAAACAATGGGGCAGTGAAAGCTGCAAAAATTCTGTCTCTCCGATGCCGCCATATCTCTTGACGATGGCCAGCTCTTTGTGACGATATGTCGTTGACAATTTGTCTGCGACTTGACCCTGAATTTGTGCTTAGGGCCCGAAAGATTACTTCTCTTCTCATTAGCCTTCGTCCTCTAGCTTGTTGTGATTGTATGGCAGAGGAGCAATAGTTCAAATGGCTTATGATGATGATGGTTTGAAGCAGCCTAGATGTGCATGAGCACATTCGGATACAACGTTACTGACTGAAATCGTCCCTTCTTGAACAGTTCCTTCAGATAATTTGTACCGAACAGCTTGTGGTCTTTGAACCACTGGAAGACACACAACGTGATCTGCTCATGGCATGGACTGCAATTATCAGAGTTCGCGCAAATGAGTACACAACACGGAACCCCATCGTGCGATTGCGTATTTTGTTGCATGTAAATAACTGTACGAGCCTGACGAAGCCGCACCGGAAAACATACGCCTGTGCTGAATTTATTCGCTTGGCAGATGTTTAACATTACCTATTTGTTCCCCAATGGGTGGTTCAAAGTTTTCAAGCAAACTGGTCCCATTACCTTGGGCTGCTGCAGTATGTACTCGACCTGTCAATATTGCATTAGCAACCAGTTCAACAGTTGAATCTTCGTGCCACCGATTCCGCTATTATTCGACAGAACGATTAAGAGAGAATTGAAAAATGTCTAGATGGAGCTTATCGTAGATGCTAATGACCTCGACGAATACGAGAATGTGGGCAGCTGGCCTGACATTCCGCCATCAATGCGGTCGTTCACAGCCTTGTGGCCGGGTGAGGGAAATTTAGGGCGACCAACATCTACCATTGGATATTTGGCAATGTAGTGCGCTGTCGTTTCACCCAAAGGCTTGCACCTGTTTTACCGAGCAACGGACTAAAAACGGACTTGACCTTTGAAACGCGTGTTAGCCTGTGGCATTGAATACAATGAAGACAAGGAGGAAGGTTCAAGTAAATCGCCGGCGTGCATGTAACAACGAACTCACACGCAATGTTTGGCCTTGTCGGAGCAATTGAATTTTGGGCCTATCAGACCCGAATCTGATTGTGTATGGGTATTGAATGCACCATGGCAGGATGCCTGTATTTTAACTCTCGCAAATTCCTAGGGACCCGTGCGCCTCAAACGGATGGATTTTGCTTGTATGTGTTGTTTTCTGTGGTCTATTCCCATGCGTAGTCCGTCAGTCAGACAGTCAACAATGCGCTTCATGCACCCATGAGGTGAGAATATTCAGTTACAACACACACGCTGAGGGCACAAATAGAAATAAAGAAAAATAGAATAAAGGAATATTGTGCGTCACACAACTGAAAAGAATGCAGTAAGGATATCATCTACTCAGTGTGGCAATAAGGGCTTTTCGATTACTTCTTGATCCACAAGAAAAGGTGACAAATAGGGAACAACTGACTCACTGTAAGCCCGCGTGTGGGCTTAAACAGCTATGTACGTCCGTTTGGTCTAAGAAATCTAGATACATCCGTCACTGCACGATGGTGAGGGTGACTGGTATCATTGAGCAATTTGGACACCCGTATTTGCAGGAGCGAACTTGATTAAAAACCATGATGTCAGTTAAAACTAACATTGAAATTCCGCTTCATGAAGCAAGAGATTCCAGTGAACTTTGGACCACAAGGTATCGCCAGCTTAAGAAACCAGAATATAACACAGCTGAGCAATTCATCCAGCGCGGTATTACGCAAGCAGTGACAAACCGCAAATTCAGGTAACGATATGCGGATGAAGACGTAAGTCAGAAGGCATAGACGTTTAGTCTCCTGGTGGTGGTAAATGTTTTCTTCACGTGCTGGCATCCTGTGTGATCCTGGCACGCTAACCATAACACACATCTCAAATCTCTCCTCGTCCTCTGCCTCTCCATCAAATATATCCACACCGAGTAAGAACAGTATTATTAGATATATGCACGCGTCATGCTAAGATTAACAGCTGAGTGGTGTGAGTTTATTCTTTGATATTTTATATTGCAGAAGAGATGATAAATCGTGCCCCTACTGGTCAGTTCATTGCCTTATTTTTCACTATGTCTCGCATCCATAACCGTTAGGGCGTTAAGGTTTATAACTAGCGAAACAATTTCAGGCATTAGGTTACCGAGAAACCTCATATTTTCTCGTTAAGTACTGAATAATTTCTTGTGTTTCACTTGTTTTATGCATATTAGTCAATCCATGCGGTAAAAGTCTCTTAGTGGAATTGGTTCAGTTTAGTTAGAGTTATAATGCGCAACCGTAATAAAATTTCAACTTGAAATAATATACAAAAATGACAGAGAAATTTAAGTTCGATAGAGTGCAATGTTATATGGTCAGTTTTTGATAAAGCCCACGTTTTGGTGTTTGTGCAGCTTCGAGGGATTTCACTGCTGCAGCTAGAGAGCATGTGGCGTGAACATATAACTTAAGGCGTATCTAACGAATAGGTGAACGGGGAATGATATTACAGCCACGGCTGATCTCTGAGGTTCCCATGGGTAAGATTTCGAGTAGCTTAACTAAAATCCCTGTTCTTGGAATGCATATAGCTTAGTGTACATGTAGAACAACAGAAGACAGGGTTCCGACTTTTAACCAATTTCTCCGCAATGCCAACAGAGTCTCTGATATAATCAAACATTTCAACAAATCGTATTTCGGTGTATTCACTTAATTAAATCTGTATTTGCAAACGTGCTGTTTTGTCTTATTTATGTTTACCATATGAATACTATGCGTACATAGCTACTGTTAAGCATAGTCGTGATTTCATGGGGGCGAGCCACACCCAGTGGAGGAGTGTTCACGCTGTATCGCAGTTAGTTTGAAAGGAAGGACGGTCTGCCGCCGTCCCACATGGCTCAGTGGAATAAGCTGCTAACTACTGCCTCAAGCTAACTCTGGTCATGGGCACAGTGTCTGTTAGATCCAAAGTATGCCTATTACGGACGAACACCCATAAGGCGAAAGGTTATATGGTGATTTTCTGGATCGGGGATGATGATAATTGGCTTGCGGGCTGATAGGCTAAGTCCAACGAAATTTATTCAAAATTTTTCTCACTCATTCGAAACCTAAATTTTTAAGGACAACCGACAAGTTACGGAACACACACCATCATTTAGCCAGGTCCGATATAAATCAAATAATACGATGAACGTGAAGGCATAATGATTGCTGAATTGGAAATGAAATGCATAAAGTTAACGTTGCTTCCTTTTATTTCATTTAGTTGTCTTGCAAAGAGCGATGCCGACAATTCCAACTGGTAATGATTTCGCACTTGTCTATCCTTTCGCTTCCACAACTCTTTCTATTGGTTCTCAGTACCTCATCAAAGCAATACTCTCACCTAGTCATGTTTTGAAATAATTTACAATAATGCCTGTTCGTTTTTAATCACTAGTTAGTGTGAGTTGCAAGTGTCAATACTAACTCGAGGCGCGCAAACTTGTTTTTTCCGTAACTACTCTATACTAAATTAAGCGAAGCACTGTCCACACCACATCATTGGTTCCTCGGAGAATACGTAAATATAAAGTTCTCAGTCCAGATGCAAAATAGATATCTATTGTGAGAAGCGCGAATACGTTCCATTTTGCTCGCTATTTAAGCAAGCGTGCTAATTGGCTCTGACGGTAACCTGCCGCGCAGCGTTGTCTACCCGAGTTATGGGGCAACTACGAACTTACTATTCTGGTGTGACTTAATTGTTAAACGTGCTTCTCGTTTCGCTGGAGCAATACATCCTCGACGTGGTGCAATGCGCTTAGCATGAAACGCCAATGCATTTCTCAATCTAGGCTAGCCATACCGGTGTGGTCTTGATAGCAAGGGATTGAGTTGGGATGGGTAGGGTGTGTTGTACTTGGCAGGCGAGATGTTCTAGACACTGACGGTAGCTGAAGTAAGAGGTCACCTATTATTGTTAGTATCTTGTACTTGGGTCATCGCCTATGCTGGAGGCTTGATTGAACACATTACGGCCTTGATCACGAACCCTTAACTCTTTCTAGATAAGAAACAAGATTACATCACTGCATGTGACTGTCGAAGTGAATCACTTTAGCGTGACCATAAAAATACTCATCTGTCTATAGGCATATATAAATGGATTCTATATACTAAAGCACGCCGAATAACTCAGTCTTCTCATGATTGAGCGGAGTCTATTTTGCCGTTTGATGCGATTTCTTCATTTCAGTATTGGCACAAACTGATGAACAGATTGGTTAGTTACTTTGATATTGCAACTGGAGTACTACATTTGTTTTATGCGAAGAACGCCTCGATAGCTGCGTTAAAAACGCGTATTCCATCATCAGTTTTAAATTTAATTTTGCATTGAATCCGGCGGCAACGTTGTTGATAAGGATTTGTAGAAAGTAGCCTGGCCAAGCTTTGCAATAAGACAAAACAATGTTTCAGTTAACTTGACTAGGCTTAACTGCACTGATGCAAGATCAACCCGAGGATATTTCCAAGTGACATGTTGTGTGGGTATTGTGAGTAACGCGGACAAATATTTATGATGCAGTATCCCATTCCATAAGCTATCCGTAGTTGCTAAAAGCCTAATCATCTAGACCGGTCCCGTGTTCATTCTTGCATGACTACTCCTATAGAACACTTTAGTGCGTTTTCGGGTGCATTGCACGTACCGTTCCATTGTGGCCATTCCGCAACTGCGGCTTTCTCTTTCGAAACCAACCGCACCTTGCTAATCTACATTGGATCGTACCGTTTTTAATAAAGCTTTCACTGCAACGATTCACAGTGGATTATTACATTGACAAATGATCATTTTCTGACCCGTTCATTTTGTCTCCCACCTACTCGGTTTTAGGCAACACGTTACCTCTCCTAGATGCACAAAGTTTTAAAACAAGAGAACATCATTGACAGCTCTGCGATACGGCTTCATCGCAGCACACGTTATTACATGCATTAACGGTGGTAAATTCAGCAACTGTATATCTGATTTGACCTTCAGTACACGATGCCTGAGGCAAATTTTCAAGCCGACAATAGGTAAAATATGACATCCTGTACTGACGTATCCTTGACCTAAAGTGGCGTCACGCTTCGAGATTCGTGGAAATACTGAGCAGCATGTGTTTCATACAGAAAGTTCTAGAATTAACAGTAACTTATAATAATATAACTAGAAGTACAAAAATAAAGAAAGAAAGCAGTGTATCCCTTATGCAATCGCGAGGAAGTAGTGACCGACTTGCCAATTCTCAAAATAAGTAGGTTCATGACCGAATCAATCCATGTGCATGCATGTCAAACCATATGCTTTCCAGCTTCGAAATGAAACGACCATTGTGAATCCCATGTAGGCATGCTATGCACCGAGTCCCCCCGAACACAGTTGTTCTGTCAAAGTATTGCTTTTGTGTTACGTTGATGTTGACCAGCTAGGATTTAGGCATTAATTTGATCGCTGCCAACATAATACTCGTCATCCTCACCCCCAGCATTGCCATCAAGGTTTAGCTTATTGACATTAGTTTCTCGGTGTACATATCTTGAATGCAACGACACAGATCCCACGTAAAACGCATGGGGTTTTGGCCTGCTAACTTGTTCTGCATTCTTCTGCATTTTACTTTCTCAGATGTACCAGAGAAACTGGGGAGGCCATCGGAAACAGGTAGTATTTTTGTGATTAATCCCAAATTATTGTAGGCGATTTTCTAGAGATGTTTTGTTATTCGTTCATCCTCGAGTATTAACGCGTTCAAGAAATTGCATATCTCACTGCATTACTTATGTAATTGTCATTTGTTAATGAGTCGTAATTTATACTCTGGAACCGAATAGTGCTTTAGCCAGCAAACGGTCATGGAGTACTAAATGATGAGATATCGAGCAGGCGCGACTCCGTCCCCACCTGCAATGGAAGCGCCATTTATCCTTCCTTCAGCTATTACACTTATTATCATTCTGCAACCAAAATGTTTATGAATCGCGAGTCTATTCTTTCCTCATTTAAACGGTATATTTTGCTGCAATATTGATGCATTCAATTTGATTAAACCACGAAAACAATATAGATTCCAATACGTCTATGTCGACATGAAACTGAATTCTAAATGTACACTAACCATGGTTGGCGGCACCCGGTTTCTCATTTGCCTGTCACTGTGGCCAGCCACACGACGACTGCGCCTACAGAGGTACCATGTGTGGCTTGCACTGCACCACCCTCAGCTCCATCCACACACCCCAGATCCAGTGTTAACCCGAAGTTATAAGACCTGGAGGCATGTGGATGGCAGCCACATTTCATTAACGGAGCCGACTCACAATCCCTCACAGGAAAACACAAGCACATTGTATTTGGGGATTCAAGCGCACACAATGCGGTGGCCGGACCGTAGTCCGCTCCACACTGAGTGCATGGAACCACTCTTCGAGCCTAACACGGCCACAAGTACCGTGCACCCCGTCCCCTCCAGCAACGACCAACTGTCTCCTAGAGCCAGTATGGACGAGGTAGTGGGTGATGGACTGGTAGGCACCTTGTCAACATGCACATCGAGCGCAGCCACACCGGGGATATCAAGAAACAGCCAATCACTTGAGAGAAAGATAACAAAAAAATGAATTGAGTAATACATAAGGAAACGTGAAAAAATCTTAGATTAACGAACATATGAAGTAAGTTGTTCTCAAAGGATGCGAGATAAGTTTAGGGGCTCAGAATGTATATTTTATGGAAATGACATAAAAACGAAATGGTATGGAAATTAACTACAATTGGCTTAAGCGAAGTGTGCAGGTTTATAGAAGAGTGTACAGGTAGACATTTATTTGAGAAAGAAAGGCATTGGGGCAAACTTGAAAACGCGCCACCTGAAATAAAACAGCATGCAACCACGCGGTTAGTAAATCGAATGCAGCGTAACTACAAACGCTGCGCCTGTTCTGCCTACGTTTTCCGCAGGGCCCGTCGTACACTAACCATACCGGTGTAGTTTCAAGGTTACCTATACGAGCGGTTGCCTGAATGTCCCAAATACATTTAAAACAAAAATGGGAATTTGTCACTGAGGGTGTATTGATGTCTACATTCAATGCTTCATCTCGTTCGGCTGACTTCTCTAAATTGCGTTCAAAGAGCTGCGTGGATCATAGAATATCCCGTGGCATTCGTAATGACGGGGTTATTATAATCGGGCTCATTATCAAGGTGATTACGCCTAAATCAAACTGCCGATGTACATCAACAACTTAGTGCCAAATAGTTGAATAACATTAGATGAGTCAAGTGTGCAAAATAAAAGTATTCAAAATCAGAACCGCATATCTCTTTCATTTCCAGCGAATGTGACAAACGGTCAGCAAACAGGTTAGTTTCATTGACCTTACAAGGGAACCAGTTGGTTTTGCTTTGAAAAAGACATTCCTCGTTATGTTTCATGTTTCATTAACTTGATTGATGTCATACTGTTTATTTCACGAGCTTGTAAATCACCAAATGAATGTTACGTCCGAATATGTTAACGCCACAGTGGAATTGCGGATCATCCAACGGAAATAATTGGGAAATGATTTAAGTAAGTGAAGGCGTGCGTGATGGCAGCGAACTACTTAAGACTGACATATAATTCCTCAATGTGGCCTGATTGCCTTTCGAGCTGTCCTGATTGTAACGTTTCGATTAAAATGGTTTATTTGTGGTTTTAAATTACATCACTTTCGTTTCATGATGCTTGAACTACGAAGTATGCGGAACACTTCCACATTGTAACGCAAAAATTATACCCATGGAATTGATAAAACACAATGTTGCGAAGAGCACTTTTTCCGATAAATCTCTTCAAGCGTTTGCAATCATAAAATAGGAAGTTGAAGCAGGATGGGCTGTTGAAGCGCGATAAATATTAGCGAATCAGAGCGAGGCACGAAGTGAGCTGTCTTAATCGATAAATTGGTCGATCCATTCAAGCAGCGTCTACCACAGTATACGTAGGCAGATATAGTTACACACACACACGCACACACACAAAATACGTGGATGGACACGACACATAGGACGTGCTTTTCAACTGATTGGGTGATGCACTCATCACCCGGTGGTTGTCCGAGTGTGGAGTGGAAGCTGTTTGGAAGTGTGTTAGCCCCAGGGCAGGAAGGGCGCTTGAATAAGCGCCCTCAGTTTGCATAGTTCAGGTTGTGTAAGCCTGATTACAATGGCTTCGCCGTCCGTAACATTCCTTTACTTAGTCCCTTGGGGTAGCGTTTTGGTACAACACAAAACACTTTGAAAGCATCAGTAGCATTGAGTTGATGTCCACTTTCGACCAGATGTTCTAGCATAGAACTCTTGATCCAACAGATATTACCTTCCTACAATGCCGTGGGACAATGCTCCGTTATCCCTTTAGACAGACACACAGTCGTATGTACGACGTACTTCACACCACAGGTGCAAGTAAATTGATATAAAATATGAAATTCGGACTGAACCGAGAGTCTGTGAGAAGTTGAGCAACAAACGGCGCGGTTTCGGCAATGATGTGTGGATAGGCAGCTGGAAACGTTCGAGCTACTGCAGCGGAAGATCTTTTGTTCAGCAAATCGAAAGCAATATCGCAGTTGAAGGGAACTGGTAGAAACATAGCTTTCTTGGGGACAGTTGTAATTAATTCATGACGCTCATGAATCACTGTGTGCTTTCGGATGAAGTGGACTGTATAACCGTTTACTTGCATCGTTTGGAAAATACGGTTCTTTTCGGCCTCCAATTCTCTGGGCTGAAGTGTTTGGCAGCGTGGAAATACAGTCAAAGAACAAGGTTCCGTTTGTATTTCAACGGTACAAAAGTGAGAAAATGCGTTAATTCCTGAATTAGAAAGTCTGTGTTCACTTCACAGCTCGAGCATAGAATAGCTCTATACAGCTGAGTGCGAGACTTTTCAAAAATATGTACAAGAAATGTGTGCATATGTAGACGGAAAGAAGTACGCCAAATTTCCTAAAAGCTTGGAACCAAATCCGTCAGAGCCTAACTTTCCGAGGTATCCAGAAATATATGTGCACAATCTCTCCAGTCTACATCGTAATCCTTTGCAACTGGTGGCATTAGCACTTGGACCATAACTTTGCTTTTCTCAACCTAGTTGTGGATAGGTCTATCTAGATACACAGTTTGGACATCTGATGCAACAACTGAGCGAGCAGACGCTTACTTGTTCGTTTGAAAAGGAAACGTCCAGAACCACCCTGATTCATCTCGCGCAATAATATATGAGTTAGAAATAAAGGGATACGCAAATTTTTCGGTTGGACATCGAAGATGCGGTCAGGATTTTTGGTGTGAAGACAGGCCGGACTAGATTGGAGTTTTCTCAAGAGTATGACAGAGGCTGTCTCCTTGGCGGCTCTTAGGGATATCTTGAAGATGCAATAATCGACACCGATTAAACGGTTGCTTTTTGCATTCGGCAGCCCGACCGACCGTCATGAGTCAAAGCGACGCTTCCTGATAATCAAGTCTGGGGCAGACGTGGTTCTCTTCTTCTTCGTAGTCTTCAACCGGAGTTTGCTTTTCCACACTTCCGACAGACTGAGAGAAACTCTGCCATTACAGCTTTTGTGGTGTCATTTTCATGACAGTCAAGCACGGACTGCTGTCCTGCAAATACGTGCAGAGGACTGTATTCAACTGAGCCTTGAGCAGGCCGAGTAAATGGGAGATGCCTGGATGGAGGAACCCCAGCGAATTGAAAAGACATACTGCAGAGATTGCTGAAGGAGTTGGTAGAAAAACGTAATAGACAGTGGTACTACTGTCCCAGTACTTTAATGATCAAGTTTTACTTTGAATTAATCAGCAGTCCGAAGAGAGATTGCGTGTTACGTTCCAAAAGCGGTACTGGTCCTTTGAAACTGTAGTCAAGACGCTATTCACTTTTTCTAGAGCAACGGAATGAAGGCTCATAACTGACTACATCGCGAAAGTGAACTTGGACCATTTGTAAAACTGTTCCCTTGCACTGTGCGATACAGTATCCACGCCTAGTAATTTTCCACCACCTCAAATTGAAGTACTTTTTGAGAATTAGGACATGTGGTTCAAGTGCCCTACGAAATTTATCACGAATTTACAAGGAATCTTTCAACCTACAAAATTGACCTCGTATGTGATTTGATTACATTAGTGTTCGTGATTGTTGCAAAAAGGTAATAAACAAAATAACAGGGCCCGTCAAAACGATTCTATTCGAGCGACAAAGCAGTTTGCACTTACTTGAATAGACCTCGAAGATTGCAGCATGGATTCCAGCCACGAGCTATGATTGATGGCAGTACACAGGTGTCTAGAGAGATTTGACCAATACCATGTGCGTCTAATATACATCTACATTCTAGGGCACACGAGCTTCGGACGATATTTCTGTTCCTATAACTCCCATATCAAGTTTTATGGATATCGTTTTCATCACACAAGCCGTGCAATAGTACCAACTACTTTTGCGCAAACTTCGCCATCTTGTAGGTGGTAATATTTAACAACACTGCAAGTAACAACCACGACCCCTGTAGGATCGTCGTCCGGATACTTTCGGTAATATATTGACACAAACAAATTCCAATAATGCAGAAATCATCAAGATTTTCGAGATGCATCAAATCGATGCTTGTAGAAGAAACACTATGGCTTGGAAAATCGAACTAGTCAAACTTGATCGGATTCTTCACTACGTTTCTGCCAACACTCGTATTCAGCCAGCGTTTAAAATTTGGTCCGATGTTGGTGCAAATATTTCTCACTTGAAGAACTAACAGTTACTAGATGGCGAAATCAAGATCAGCCTACAGAAATGTTAGTCGTTTTTACAATCAGGGAGTATGTGCAGAGTTCTGAAATAAACAAAGTAGATGGTTGTCCACGGCTTTACGCTGTTTATTACGGGTACGACGATTCGGTTTTGTACACCATTCATATAGATTTTGCTATACACTTTCCAGTGTGATATGTCTCTGCAACCAGAATGTGCACGTTTGCATATTGTACTGGATTTTCCAAAGCGGACACCACTTGTCCACGAACAAGTTTGTAACCACATGGGCAGACTACTTGCATGGGCTGTTGGGTCTAGTAACGATGCTGAGCTTCCGCACATGTCTCAGCTATGCTAATGTGGTGCGGAAAGTGTCAGCTATTCTGCGCGTGGCTAAGCATTTGCCATTACTAATGTGCTTGACTGAGGTTTTGTAATTGGCAGTACAAGTGACAATAGACTTTAGAGAAGCCCTATATATAATATGTAGATTTAACGGTAGTCACTTGGACAGAGTCAATTCTCGTGGCGTAGTAAGGAACGATTTTGGGTCCCCCTTTAAACCACTGCCTAGAAGTTCGTGGCCACTCGCGTCTACTAACAACCTGAGATGTTGGCTAAACTTGCTACAGACTTTTGCGAAACTTATCCCAACCACAGTGAAAACCCATCGAAAGTCTCAACATGGATTTAGGTTCAAGTTCATCACATGCAATCTGTAGGAAACAGCCGATGAACCTTTAGCATCACCAGGATTTATATAGGCACTGTCCGTTGTGTCCGCTGGACAACAAGACGCTAACCTCCTTCTGTTTGTGTGAGAAACGCGACGTCAAGTTGCCGATCGTCATAATATATCAAATGAACTGTTTTCTTGCCCTGATGCATCGACCACCACTTCACTAGAGATGTTCCGTTTCCTGAAAGCAGTTGAGTGGAGGATAGCGCGCTGGAGCTGACGACGTTGTGTATGGTTGCCGTATTGACCTGTGCCACGACACGGTATTTTAATGCCACACGTACACTGACACTAAATCGCAAAAGAGCTGTGTATGTGTCGAGCGAGGCCGTACAGCAAACGTATGTATGATTGAAATAAACCGCTGTACAACGTTTTTGTTGCCCGGCACGGGCTACCCAATCTGTAGCTCATTACTATTAGACTACAAGGAAATAGGTTCATATTAGAGTGTCCAGGGCGTGTTCGTTTCTACATTTTGCTGGTCTGAAGCCTGGAAAAATATGTTGCCGAAATTTTTCAGCTGAATACTAAGGAGTAATTGTAAGTGCAGAACCTGTCTCTTCTGCTAACTTTTTTGGTGGCCTCTTCAAAAGCAGGAACAACCTAGTGGAGAACAAGTCAAGATGAAGTCCATACCATTGCATTTCGGTCGATAAACCCTCAGGAGTATGTCGCGCAAAATGTAATTTTGCAGCAACGACGGCGTTTCACGACCCCCAATCATACTGCCGTTTGGACACTGGACGAAGCCTGGGCACTGGCGCATTTCATCTAGTTCCATTACCGTGGAGTTGCGGGTGAACGCAGGATAATGCGCTTAATTATCACCAGGAGTATATGAATTCAGGAGATGAGCCATTTTTAACCCGACTAGTTCGTTGTAATGGTGATATTGTTTTCCGTTTAAATCTCTTAAACAGCAAACCAAACAACTGCGCTGTGTTTCGTGAAATCAATAATAGACCGTCAAGAAGTGTACTCAATGAAGAGACTACGATAGATATGTATGTTAATAAACTTGAGCACAGTGAATGGTTTCGGTAAGAATACAGTGGGACGTGGACGACTGAAGCAGACATCACCTCTACCAGATGAATACAGGCAAAGTGGAAAATATTTTGTGCGACCCAACAACAATATAAATGCATGCAGAAGAGAAGTTATGATCCGGGCTAGCAATTGTTTTACGATTACTGTCACATAGGCACCAGTTATAAATCGGATTAAATGATGTTGCTTAAAACCATCAGATGACAACACCAGATGACGTTATTGACATCAACAACAAAAAACAAAACTGTTGTGTCTTTGAAGGCACATCTGACACTGCAAATCAATGCCATAACAAACCACGTACAGAGAGCGTGGTCGTCAGGGAATTGTCACACTTATGCGCAAGAAAGTGCATATCTCGGCTATACTAACTATTGATGTAGTCATTCTTGTGGTTGATGTTTTCGGATTCACATAATCTTGTGCACATACTCCACTTTGACCCTATATTGAACTACGCGGAAGTGGATAATTTGATTGATGGTAACCCACTGTAGTGAAATTTTCGAAAGAACTGTAGCTATTAGTTAGTGAAATACCGCAAACTAGACTTGCTGCATAGTCACCAATGGTGGTAAAGTTGTGCGTAACTGAACGGAGCAGATTTATCGTGTTGTTTTGAATGGTATGGATTAGGAGCTACAAATTGGATCATTTCGTAACCCCACTACATAGGTATTTATCCGGCACATTATAGTGACTGCGAACATAAACATGCAGGTCACCAGTGATAATGTTTTCACATCAGTATAAACTTGAACGAAAACTGCATCGTATAAGTCTACATACTATGTACTGCAACCGTTAGCTGGACCATATTCTGAGCGATGCCACGATGACACAGATTGGCGTATCTTTTCCAATTAAAACGATAGTGCAAGTTGTTCAATTTAGATGAAAACATGCATCAGACAGTGGTGTATAATGAGTAAATCAGATTAAAATGACGTCGATCGTACCTAATTATATACGTAAGGGTCGAGGTTCTGTAACAAAGAACAGAACTTGGACGTATGTCAAACGTCAAAGAATCGCTAGCACTGTCGATCTTCTATCTTCTGCGGACAGTTTACAAGAAAAGATAGCATAGTGTGGTAAATCGCTACCTTATTCTACATGGATACTGAGGTGTATTGGATGAAAAAGCTGCACACATGAGGTAATTAATCTACCTAAACTATTGCCGAATGGTCACATTTCTGTGCAACATTTGTATTAATGTCTTTCGCCAACCCATTGGTGGAATAATATTCCTGCAAAAATCAAATGCTTGGTGCCTTATTCCAATGTTTTTGACGTATTTAGTCACCCATTCGATGGGTGCATGAAATATCTGCGTTGCTGACACGCTACCCATAACACCTATCTCAAATCTATCCTCGCCATTTGCCTCTCCGTCAAATGGATCTACACCGACTAAGAGCATAAAAATGTTATTATTATTATACACATGCACGCGTCATGCTAAGATTAACAGCTGAGTGGTGTGAGTTTATTCTTTGATATTTTATATTGCAGAAGAGATGATAAATCGTGCCCCAACTGGTCAGATCATTGCCTTATTTTTCACTGCGTCTCGCATCCACAACCGTTAGGGCGTTAAGGTTTATAACTAGCGAAACAATTTCAGGCATTAGGTTACCGAGAAACCTCATATTTTCTCGTTAAGTACTGAATAATTTCTTGTGTTTCACTTGTTTTATGCATATTAGTCAATCCATGCGGTAAAAGTCTCTTAGTGGAATTGGTTCAGTTTAGTTAGAGTTATAATGCGCAACCGTAATAAAATTTCAAGTTGAAATAATATACAGAAATGGCAGGGAACGTTAAGTTCGATAGAGTGCAATGTTATATGGTCAGGTTTTGATAAAGCACACGTTTTGATGTTTGTGCAGCTTCGAGGGATTTCACTGTTGCACCTTCAGTATGTGGCGTGAACAAATAACTTAAGACGTATCTAACGAATAGGTGAACGGGGAATGATATTACAGCCACGGCTGATCTCTGAGGTTCCCATGGGTAAGATTTCGAGTAGCTTAACTAAAATCCCTGTTGTTGCAATGCATATAGTTTTGTGTACATGTAGAACAACAGAAGACAGGGTTCCGACTTTTTAACCAATTTCTCTGCAATGCTAACAGAGTCTCGGATATAATCAAACATTTCAACAAGTCTGTATTTGCCAACGTGCTGTTTTGTCTTATTTATGTTTATCATATGAATACTATGCGTACATAGCTACTGTGAAGCGAAGTCGTGATTTCATGGGGGCGAGCCACACCCAGTGGAGAAGTGTTTACGCTGTATCGCAGTTAGTTTGAAAGGAAGGACGGTCTGCCGCCGTCCCACATGGCTCAGTGGAATAAGCTGCTAACTACTGCCTCAAGCTAACTCTGGTCATGGGCACAGTGTCTGTTAGATCCAAAGTATGCCTATTACGGACGAACACCCATATGGCGAACCGGTTATATGGGGATTTTCTTTATCAATGGTGACGATAATTGGCTTGCGCGCTGATAGGCTGAGTCCAACGAAATTTATTCAAAATTTTTCTCACTAATTCGAAACCTAAATTTGTAGGGACAACCGACCAGTTACGAAACACACCACCATTAGTTAACCAGGTCCGATATAAATCAAATAATACGATGAACGTGAAGGCATAATGATTGATGAATTGGTAGCAAAATGCATAAAGGTAACGTTGCTTCCTTTTATTTCATTTAGTTGTCTTGCAAGGAGTGATGCCGACAATTTCAACTGGTAATTATTTCACACCTGTTTATCCTTTCGCTTCCACAACTCTTTCTATTGCTTATCAGTACCCCATCATCCCAATACTCTCACCTAGTCATGTTTGGAAATAATTTACAATAATGCCTGTTCGTTTTTAATCACTAGTCAGTGTGAGTTGCAAGTGTCAATACTAGCTCGAGGCGCGCAAACTTGTTTTTTCCGTAACTACTCTATACTAAATTAAGTGAAGCGCTGTGCACACCACATCATTGGTTACTCGTAGAATACATAAAGGTGAAGTTCTCAGTCCAGTGTGCGAAATAGAAATCTATTGTGAGAAGCGCGAATACGTTCCATTATGCTCGCTACTTAAACAAACCTTCTAATTGGCTCTGACGGTAATCTGCCGTTTATCGTGATGTATTCGAGTTATGTAGCAACTACAAACTTACTCTTCTAGTGTCATTTAATTGTTAAACGTGCTTCTCGTTTTGCTGGAACAATACATCCTCGACATGGGACAATGCGTTTAACAGTAAACGCTAATAAATTCCTCAATCTGGGCTAGTCACACCGGTGTGGTCTTGATAGCAAGGGATTGAGTTGGGGTCGGTAAGAGTGCGTTGTACTTGGTAGACGAGGTGTTCTAGACACTAACGGTAGCTGAAGTAAGAGGTCACCTATTATTGTTGTTATCTTGTACTTGGGTCACCGCCTATGCTGGAGGCTTGATTGAACACATTACGGCCTTGATCACGAACCCTTAACTCTTTCTAGATAAGAAACAAGATTACATCACTGCATGTGACTGTCGAAGTGAATCACTTTAGCGTGACCATAAAAATACTCATCTGTCTATAGGCATATATAAATGGATTCTATATACTAAAGCATGCCGAATAACTCAGTCTTCTCATGATTGAGTGGAGTCTGTTTTACCTTTTGATGCGATTTCTTCATTTCAGTATTGGCACAAACTGATGAACAGAGTGGTTAGTTACTTCGACATTGCAACTGGAGTACTACATTTGTTTTATGCGAAGAATGCCTCAATAGCTGCGTTAAAAACGCGTATTCCATCATCAGTTTTAAATTAAATTTTGCATTGAATCCAGCGGGAACGTTATTTTTAAGGATCATGGAAATTAGCCTGACCAAGCGTTGCATTAAGACAAAACAATGTTTCAGTAAACTAAAGCGCAACTGCACGGATGTAAGACCAACCCGAGGATATTTCCAAGTGACTTGTTGTGTGGGTACTGTGATTAGCACGGACAAATATTTGTGATGCAGTACCTCGTCCCATAAGCTATCCGTTGTTGCTAAAAGCCTAATCATCTAGACCGGTCCCGTGTTCAATCTTACATGACCATTCCTGTAGAATATTGTAATGCATGTTCGGGTGTATTAAACGTAGTGTTGCATTGTGGCAACTCCGTAATTACGGCTTTCTCTTTCGAAATCATCCACACCTTCCTAAGCTGCTTTTGTGTGTACCGTTTTCAATATAGCAATCACTGCAGAAATTCTCATTGGATTATTCCATTGACGATTGATCGTTATCTGACCCTGACAATTCAGATACGTCAACTACCTATCCGGAAAAGCACCAGACGGCCGTTTCGCCTTATTGGGGCTCGTCATTTTTGCGCATCTTTCGATCCTCTACGGAGGATCAAACACATGACTGCTATTGGCTTGTTTCAACTAGCTCGCTGCTTATGCAACTGAGCCATGGAGGACCGTAGCTGACCATCACGAATTGCTAGCTAACTGCGATATACCCGACCCATCCTCCACTGTCATGCAGGCACCTGCCATGCAGATGACAGCGGTTGGCTTTCCGGCGTCAGGACTTCCCGTTTAGGACCGAACAATATACTCGCTAAAATCCTTCTACTCATAAGTAATATAAAATCGCCCTTACGAATTCCATAAAGGCTATGTCGATTCATAGCTGCCGTAACCGGGAAGTCCTGACGCCGGAAGGCCAACCGCTGTCATCTGCATGGCAGGTGCCTGCATGACAGTGGAGGATGGGTCGGGTATATCGCAGTTAGCTAGCAATTCGTGATGGTCAGCTACGGTCCTCCATGGCTCAGTTGCATAAGCAGCGAGCTAGTTGAAACAAGCCAATAGCAGTCATGTGTTTGATCCTCCGTAGAGGATCGAAAGATGCGCAAAAATGACGAGCCCCAATAAGGCGAAACGGCCGTCTGGTGCTTTTCCGGATAGGTAGTTGACGTATCTGAATTGTCAGCGACGAACAAAATACTCGATAAAATCCTTCTACTCATAAGTTTTCTTACCCGTTCACTTTGTGTCACACCTACTCGGTTTTTGGCAACACGTTATCTCTCCTAGATGCACGAAGTTTTGAAACAACAGAGCATCATTGACAGCTCTGCGATACGGCTTCATCGCAGTATTCGTTAACTCATGCCTTAACGGCAATAAATTCAGAAACTTTATATATCTGATTTGACGTTCAGTACACAATGCCTGTGGCAAATTTTCCAGCCAACCAGAGGCAAAAGTGTGACATCCTGTACTGACGTATTCTTGACCTAAAGTGGCGTCACGATTTAAGATTCGCGGGAATAATGTGCAGCGGGTGGGTTATACAGAATGTTCTAGAATTAACAGCAACTTATAATAATATAACTAGAAGTATAAAATAAAGAAAGAAAGCAGTTTATCCCCAATGCAATCCCGAGGTATTATTGATCAACGTCCGAGTGCGCAAAATAAGTAGGCTCAAGACTGAAGCAAAAAATGGGCTGGCATGTTAAACTTATACTTTCCAGCTTCAAACTGTAACGGACACTGTGAACCCCTGTAACCACGCTGTTCACCTAGTCCCTCTGAACACAGCTGATCTGTCAAAGTATTGCTTTTGTGTCACGTTGCCGCTGACCACCTAGGATCAAGCCATTAATTTTATCGCTACCACCATAATACTCGTCATCCTCACCCCCAGCATTGCCATCAAAATTTAGCTTACTGACATTCGTTTCTCGGTGTACATATTTTAAATGCACAGCACAGCTCCCACGTAAAATGCATGGGGTTTTGGCCTACTAACTTGTTCTGCTTTCTTCTGCATTTTACTTTCTCAGATGTACCAGAGAAACTGGGTAGGCCATCGGAAATAGGTAGTATTTTTTGAGATTTATCCCAATTATTGTAGGCAATTTTCCAGAGATGTTTTGTTATTCGTTCATCCTCGAGTATTAACGCGTTCAAGAAATCGCATGTCTCACTGCAGTACTTATGTGTTTGTCATTTGTTAATGAGTCGTAATTTATACTCTGGAACCGAATAATGCTTTAGCCAGCAAATGGTCATGGAATATTAACGGATGAGACATTGAGCAGACACGATTCCGTCCCCACCTGCAATGGAAGCTCCAGTTATCCTTCCTTCAGATATTACGCTGATCATCATTCTGCTAACAAAATGTTTATGAATCGCGAGTCTATTCTTTCCCAATTTAAACGGTATATTTTGTTGCAATATGGATGCATGCAAATTGATTAGACCACGAACCTAAGATAGCTTCCAATACGTCTGTCGACATGAAACTGAATTCTAAACACACACTAACCTTGCTTGGCTGCATCCGGTTTCCGATTTGCCTGTCATTGTGGCCAGCCTAAGGATGCCTGCGCCTACAGAGGTACCATGTGTGGCTTGCACTGCACCACCCACAGCTCCAAACACACATCCCATATCCGGTGTTAACCCGAAGTTATAAGACCTGGAGGCATGTGGATGGGAGCCAAGTTTCATCAACGGAGCCGGCCCACACTCCTTCACATGCAAAAACAAGCACATTGTATTTGGGGATTCAAGCGCACACAAGGCGGTGGATGGACCGTAGTCCGCTCCACACTGAGTGCATGGAACCACTCTTCGAGCCTAGCACGGCCACAAGTACCGTGCACCCCGTCCCCTCCAGCAACGACCAACTGTCTCCTAGAGCCAGTATGGAAGAGGCAGTGGGTGATGGACAGGTTGGCAACTTGTCAACATGCACATCGAGCGCAGCCACAACGGGGATATCAAGAAACAGCCAATCACTTGAGAGAAAGATAACACAGAAAATAAATCGAGTAATGCATAAGGAAACGTGACAAAAATCTTACATTAATGAGCATATGAAGTAAGTTGTTAACAAAGGATCCGAGATAAGTTTGGGAGGTCAGAATGTATATTTTATGGAAATGACATAAAAACGAAATGGTATGGAAATTAACTACAATTGGCTTAAGCGAAGTGTGCAGGTTTATAGAAGAGTGTACAGGTAGACATTTATTTGAGAAAGAAAGGCATTGGGGCAAAATTGAAAACGCGCCACCTGAAATAAAACAGCATGCAACCACGCGGTTAGTAAATCGAATGCAGCGTAACTACAAACGATGCGCCTGTTCTGCCTACGTTCTCTGCAGGACCTGCGTACACTAACCATACCGGTGTAGTTTCAAGGTTACCTATACGAGCGGTGGTCTGAATGTCCCAAATACATTTAAGACAAAAATAGGAATTTGTCACTGAGGGTGTTTTGACGCCTACTTTCAATGCTTCATCTCGTTCGGCTGACTTCTCTAAATTGCGTTCAAAGGGCAGTGTGGATCATTGATTATCCCGCGGCATTCGTAATGACGGGGTTATTATAATCGGGTTCATTATTCAGTTGATTACGCCTAAATCAAACTGCCGATGTACATCAACAACTTCATGCCAAATAGTTGAATAACATTAGATGAGTCAAGTGTGCAAAATAAAAGTATTCAAAATCAGAACCGCATATCTCTTTCATTTCCAGCGAATGTGACAAATGGTCAGCAAACAGGTTAGTTTCATTGACCTTACAAGGGAACCAGTTGGTTTTGCTTTGAAAAAGACATTCCTCGTTATGTTTCATGTTTCATTAACTTGATTGATGTCATACTGTATTTCACGAGCTTGTAAATCACCAAATGAATGTTACGTCCGAATATGTTAACGCCACAGTGGAATTGCGGATCATCCAACGGAAATAATTGGGAAATGATTTAAGTAAGTGAAGGCGTGCGTGATGGCAGCGAACTACTTAAGACTGACATATAATTCCTCAATGTGGCCTGATTGCCTTTCGAGCTGTCCTGATTGTAACGTTTCGATTAAAATGGTTTATTTGTGGTTTTAAATTACATCACTTTCGTTTCATGATGCTTGAACTACGAAGTATGCGGAACACTTCCACATTGTAACGCAAAAATTATACCCATGGAATTGATAAAACACAATGTTGCGAAGAGCACTTTTTCCGATAAATCTCTTCAAGCGTTTGCAATTATAAAATAGGAAGTTGAAGCAGGATAGGCTGTTGAAGCGCGATAAAGATTAGCGAATCAGAGCGAGGCAGAAATTGAGCTGTCTTAATCGATAAATTGGTCGATCCATTCAAGCAGCGTCTACCACAGTATATGTAGCAGACATGGAACACACACACACACATATGCTCACGAGACATAGGACGTGCTTTTCAACTGATTGGGTGACGCACTCATCACCCGGTGGTTGTCAGCGTGTGAAGTGGAAGCTGTTTGGAAGTGCGTTAGCCCCACGACAGGAAGAGCGCTTGAATAGGCGCCCTCTGTTTGCATAGTTCAGGTTGTGTAAGCCTGATCGCAATGGCTTCGGCCGTCCGCAACATTCCTTTACTTAGTTCCTTGGGGTAACGTTTTGGTACAACATAAAACACACTGAAGGCATCAGTACCATTGAAGTGATGTCCACTTTCGACCAGATGTTCTAGAACTCTTGATCCAACAGATATTACCTTTCTGCAATGCCGTGGGACAGTGCTCCGTTATCCTTTTAGACAGAGGCCTATTCGTATGTCCGACGTACTTCACACCACAGGTGCAAGTAAATTGATATAAAATATGAAATTCGGACTGAACCGAGAGTCTGTGAGAAGTTGAGCAACAAACGGCGCGGTTTCGGCAATGATGTGTGGATAGGCAGCTGGAAACGTTCGAGCTACTGCAGCGGAAGATCTTTTGTTCAGCAAATCGAAAGCAATATCGCAGTTGAAGGGAACTGGTAGAAACATAGCTTTCTTGGGGACAGTTGTAATTAATTCATGACGCTCATGAATCACTGTGTGCTTTCGGATGAAGTGGGCTGGATAAAAGTTTACCTTCAGCGTTTGGAAAATACGGTTCTTTTCGGCCTCCAATGTCTCTGGGCTGAAGTGTTTGGCAGCGCGAAAGTACAGTCAAAGAACAAGGTTCTGTTTGTACTTCAAAGGTACAAAACTGCGAAAATGCGTGTATTGACCAACCCACGTTGTTTTCCGAAACACACTTCTTTCTAGTGGACTGTCTTCTTTTCTCTTTAGTAAAACGTCCGAGAAGGCCAGTTTGCCATCATTCTCGATTTCACTGGTTAACTTCAAAGATGGATGTACACTGTTTAACCGGTTCAACAGGCTGGAAACACTAGTGCTTTTATCACAGACTATAAACGTGTCATACAGGTATCAACATCCATGTCTCAACAGACAGTTTTCTTTGATGGTATCTACTACAGACAGATCGACTGAGTCGCGATGGGGTCTCATCTCGGACCACTTCTTGTCGACATTTTCCTTACTGTGCTCGAACATGGACCTATAAAATCCATCATCCCTTCATTTGATTTCTATTGTCGATACATGGATGACACGTTTATACTCTGGGATTCAAGCACTAATGTTTCCAGCCTGGTGGACCGGTCAAACAGTGTAAATCCATCTTTGAAGCTAACCAGTGAAATCGAGAATGATGGCAAACTGGCCTTCTCGGTTTTACTAAGGAGAAGAGAAGACGGTTCACTAGAAGGAAGTGTGTTTCGGAAAACAACGTGGGTTGGTCAATACACGCATTTTCGCAGTTTTGTACCTTTGAAGTACAAACAGAACCTTGTTCATTGCCTGTACTTTTGCGCTGCCAAACTATGTAGCCCAGAGACCTTAGAGGCCGAAAAGAACCGTATTTTCCAAACGCTGAAAGTAAACGTTTATCCGGCCCACTTCATCCGAAAGCACACAGTGATTCATGAGCGTCATGAATTAATTACAACTGTCCCCAGGAAAGTTGTGTTTCTATCAGCTCCCTTTAAGGGAGATATTGCTTCGATTTGCTGAACAAACGAGTTTCCGCTGCAGTAGCTCGAACGTTTCCAGCTGCCTATCCACACATCATTGATGAAACTGTGCGATTTGTTTCCCAACGTCTCAAAGACAGACTCCCGGTCCAGTCCGAATCTTATATTCTGTATCGATTTACTTGCACCTGTGGTGTGAAGTACCTCGGACATATGACTAGGCGTCTTTCTAAATGGATATCGGAGCACTGTCCCACGGCATTGCAGAAAGGTACTGTCGGTTGCATCAAGAGTTCTATCCTAGAACATCTGGTCGAAAGTGCACATCAAATCAATGCTACTGATGCTTTCAAAGTGTTTTATGTTGTACCAAATCGCTACCCCAAGGGGATTAGTATATGAATATTACGGACGGCCGAAGCCATTGCGATCAGGCTTACACAACCTGAACTATGCAAACAGAGGGCGCTCATTCATGCGCTCCCCCTGCCCTGGGGCTAACACCCTTCCAAATTGCTTCCACTCCGCACGCTTACAACCACCGGGTGATGAGTGCGTCACCCCATCAGTTGAAAAGCACGTCCTATGTCTCGTGAGCATATGTTTGTGTGTGGGGTTTGTGTGTGTGTGTGTGTCTGTGTATAACTATGTCTGCTACATATACTGTGGTAGCCGCTGCTTGAGTGGATCGACTAAGTTATCGATTAAGACAGCTCACTTCGTGCCTCGCTCTGATTCGCTAATCTGTATCGTGCTTCACCAGGCTATCCCGCTTCAACTTTCCATTTTATGATTGTAAACGCCTGATGCGATTTATCGAAAAGAGTGCACTTTGCAACCTTCGCTTTTCTCTTGTACTTTATTTAACTGTTTTGTAGGCACCAGAATTGCCTGCTGATTAACCTTCGCATCTTCCGATCTATTTTTGTTATGGAACATTTTCGGAGTGCGCACGAACAAGTGATCTCGTGATCTGATTCACATCTTTAGTGTTAACAATCTCAGTTTCAGTGTATAGGACAAACTTCTGAATTAAGCGTGTGCAATATGAAGAACATTTATATTTCATAACAATCAGCGAGTTTTACCTTTACTATCCTTCAATATAGGAGGCTCCAAAAACAATGGCAGTGAGTTGCAGTACGATGGTATGCCGAGGATTCCACTAAAACGAAGCACAACTGTGATTAGCACTTACCTAAGTGATCATTTAACGGTCATTTCAACTTATGCATAAAACCAACAATTGATTACACAATTTGTCGCCTATAGACCACAAGAAAAGTGACAGACGCTGTATTGAGTAATTAATCAATGAATGTAAAAATTAAGTGAGTTGACGCAAAACTAAATACACTTTCGGTTAATCAGTAATCTCTCTCGAATTTCCAGTCGTTAGTGTTGCGGTTATATGAGTTCGTACAAACATTAAATACAATGTCATGTACCGCTAACCTAAACGAACATCATATCGTTCATTCCGTTTGGAGCGTTACAACGTGGTGTGTTACACCTAGCCGGGACACTGAGTAGCAGAATTATCTTCTTCAGAATTAGTTTGCTGCCCAAAACCAGCGCAATAATCCGTGACTATTGGACACGCTTACCGAATTGTGCTTTCTTTTCATGACTAAACATCGTCTTACAGCCGAAATGCATTTGCGACATTTCATACACTCAGCTGTGTAAAACTTATGTGATTTGGAGTAGAATGCAGAAACTGCCGAACAAACTTTCATTCTGGATATGCTCGCCTTATTCTCAGGCAGATAAAAAAGTTAATAGTACGACCCATTCTCTCACGTTCTGCACTGAGTGTACATCTCTTCCAATCGTTAGGTGTAAAACTGTGTTTGGCGCAGAAATGCGATAAGCTGAGCAGGCAGCAGCCGTTAATGCGGTCCCACATGAACCAGACAAATCAGTGTCGCGAACTAGATGCTCAACATTAAGCTCCAATCCAGAACAGTGTAAGAATAACTATACAGATTTAGCCACCCCGACACTAGCGGCTACACATAAAGGTGCATTTGCCATACATTCTTCAACAGAATCACCTACCACACTGAACAATGTTACAGGCCCGACTACATACGCATCCGTTGTTGATACGCATATGACGGAAGCAACTCCCATCGTTACCCCGCCCGCTGCCAAACGAGTTATTACTACCAATATCACCACGGGACTCAAGGCCCCATCACTTGTCTAACCGGAGAAAGCAGTCACTGATCCCTCCAAAAAGGAGAACATGAAACAATACCCTAATTCTCTGATTGTTATATGCTCTAATGTGACTGAATCTGGGGTGAACTCCATAAAAGATAAGATACTAGACGACAAGAAACAGTGGAATTCGTTGTGTCAAATAATACTGGTTTAAGCCAAGCCAGTCAACATGAGTCGCGTCTGTTACCTAAACTCCCTACACTACTATGAACCGCGGTTACTCCAGGTAACACTTCAGTCAGATAATGATGCTGAGGCAGTTATCTTGTTTGCCACTCGCCTCCCTATCACCACATGTACAGTTCGAATATTTCCGGATGTTCTTTTGAGCAAACGCCAGAAACGCAAAGGAAATCCGGATGACTTCTGTAAAAAACAAAGCGAAAATCTATCCTTGTTCACAGTGTTCCCGATCTCCAGACACCAAGCGAGTTAGTGTCCAAAGCGCATGGCTGGGATGAATGGCGTTTTATTCGTGAATTGCTCTCACTCGAAAATGTTATCACTAATTCGACATCAAGCTTACCGTTATCACCTAACAACAAAGGGTGTGGACCCCGACTAATGAAAGTATCATTACACTCCTAACTGATAGCAGAACATGTGGTCAACATGTGGCACAACAAGCGTAAAATGCTGTCATCCGAAGTACGTATAAGGACGATAGGCACCGGACCACATATAGACTATGTAAAATTGTGCAAGCAACTAACCAACACAATTCTGTCATCGTATAGCACAGAACGGAGACAATGCCAAACTACACCGGCAGCTGAAGGAGGACAGGATGGTCATCCTCTTGCTGACGCTGAGAGCTCCATACAATAATCTGAACTAACCTTATGGACGGCTTCATCAGTCCTACAAAAAACAGCCGGCATCCGAAATCTCAAGGGTCGGTATAGACCCTCACTGGAAACTAGCATTCACAGACACGCTTCTGACCACCGATGCCCTCACCTGCTTGTATACTAGTGCACAAGATCTTCTCAGCAAGCTAACCGAATTTTGTAGTCGTCAGGTATTCACGCCATGGGACCTAGTTATAGCCACCTAAACATGTCTGAACAGGGAGATCACGGTTGCTGCGATTGCTTTACCCGGCATCACTTCCATACGAAACGATCGAACTAGCATGGGAGGGGGCATGATCCTGTAGTATTGAACAGGCCTGCATATTATTACCATTAGTATCACAGCTGGACTCTAACCGCAAGTACGTATTTCAACTAGTAGTGAATAAGCAAGAAGACGCGTCAGTCTGGCACGTAGTATACTGAACACTTAATGGTTTACATGTGAACACGGAAAGTTAGGGTGTGTCCTTGAGTGCGTGTGTGCGTGCTTATCTACGTGTGTGTGTAGGGCCAATCACGTTTACGGTCATAGTGAGCGATCATTGGTTGAACACGTAACAGTCCTCCCTGTTTTGGCTGACGTTACAGTCATGGCTGGAAACGTTCGATCGGTTTGCGAATCCGGGTCGATCGGCGTAATTGAGTTTCCCCTGTTGTTCTGTGTTCATCGTGCTCTGCAGCTTGCTCTGCGATCTCCGAGTGTGACTGACTCACGGCAGGTGTGTCAGTGCTCCTGGGGCGTACATGATCTGAGTGCCGGCGAACAACCCGGCCGTCCGGAAGCTGCAAATCGTTTTGACTTCCTGAAGAATCGAGCACAGTCGCCGGCTGCCAACATTGTTCATGCGGTAACCTGGTGTAAACAGGTTGATGGTCCTGAAATGTAACTTCCGGTTTTGATTCCTCTGAAGACACAAACTTCTTCTGACGCTCCTGTACTTCAACACGCGGGTTCGGAAACAACAAATGAATCCTCGTTCTCAGATTTCTGCCGAACATCAATTCCGCTGGGGATTTCCCGGTAGCCTCAGTGGGTGTAGAACGGTGGGAGAATAGGAACCGATCCAGTTTTGTTCGCAATGTCCCCGTTCGCTGCTTTAGTAAGCCATGTTTCACAGTTTGTACTGCACGCTCCGCTAATCCGTTTGATGCTGGGTGATACGGGGCTGATTTAACGTGTTGGATTCCGTTGTTGGCGACAAATTTACCAAATTCGGCAATTGTAAAAGGCGAACCATTGTCTGTACAAATGGTTTCCGGAATACCAAACGTAGCGAAGGACGAGCGCATTTTAGTGATGGTGGATTCGGCTGTCGCCTGAGTAACTGGATGTACGTCAATCCACTTTGAATGTGCATCAATAAGTAGAAGAAACATGGTCCCGTCGATCGGTCCGAAGTAGTCGGCGTGGATCCGCTGCCAGGGCTTGTCGGGCCAACGCCAAGGGTGTATTGGACCTGGCGCCTTGCTCCGTTGATACGCCTGACAAATATCGCAATTCTTCAGTAAGTTCTCTATGTCTGAGTCGATGTTAAGCCACCAGCAGTACCCTCTCGCTAGTGCCTTCATTCTCGCCACACCTGGATAAGCATCATGGAGCTCTTTAAGTATCTGTGAACGCGCCTGGGTGGGAGGGACTAGACAAGAGCCCCAAAAAACACAGCCGTCGAATAGACTCAGTTCGTTCTTCCGAATCATAAACGGTTGTAATTCAACTGTCCCTTCAGGAGGCCAACCCATGTTCAAAAAGCGTTTCACCATTGATAGTACGGGGTCTCGATCCGTCCATTGACGGATTGTTGAACTCCGTATCGGTGTTGTGTCTAGATGTTGCATTAGATTAACCAGTTCAAACGGAGGGTCGTGTTCATGTGCAGTTTCCGTGATCGGCAGACGGCTGAGTGCATCTGCTGTGCAGTTGCTGACGCCGGTAATATAAACAATCTTGTAACTGTAAGCACTCAAGGTTATAGCCCATCTTTGCATCCTCGGTGATGCCATTTGTTGTATACCTTTGTTTTCCCCAAACAAGGATATCAATGGTTTGTGGTCTGTATGAAGCTCGAAAACGTTTCCCCATAAATACTGGTGAAACCTCTTAACTCCGAAGATAACGGCTAGCGCTTCCCTGTCCAGTTGTGAGTAGTTCTTCTCCGCCGTCTGTAAGGTGCGCGATGCATATGCTATGGGACGTAAAGAATCATCGTCCATGCGGTGGCACAGGACAGCCCCGACCCCCCAAGGGGACGCGTCGCACTGAAGTATGAGTGGCTTGTTAGAGTCATAATTGACTAACGTTGGTGGCGAAGCAAGAGCTTGTTTTGCTTTATTGAAGGCATTTTTTGACGGGAACCCCAACACCACGATGCATTTTTGTGTAACAGCTCATTTAATGGCGATAGAACCGTCGATGCATTAGGCAGGAAACGGCGATAGTGAGATAGCATTCCTAAGAACGAACGGAGTTCATCACAACTCTTTGGCTCTGGGCTTTCTAAAATAGGTTTAACCTTGTCATTTAAAACATGTAAACCGTGTTTATCAAGCCGGTATCCAAGGTAATAAACGGACGGTGAAAGGAACTCACATTTAGACCTTTTCAATCTGAATCCACTTCGCTCCAAACGCTCGAGCACGACCGCGAGTGTTCGAAGATGCTCTGTATCCGAGCGTCCAGAGATAAGAATATCATCCAGATAAGCACACGCAAAAGGAATGTCCTTCACTAGGTCGTCAATAATTCTTTGAAATATTCCGGGGGCGGAATTAATGCCAAAAGGTAAACGGGTATATTGAAATAGTCCCATGTGCGTGGTGATGGTAGTAAGTTTCCTCGAAGGTTCATCGAGCTCTATCTGCGAGTATGCATGACTCAGATCGAGTTTGGTAAACTTTTCACCACCAGCTAGTGTTGCATACAAGTCATCAATACGTGGCAAGGGGTACCTGACCAGCATGGATGCTTGATTTATGGTTATCTTGTAGTCACCACAAATCCGTACGGAGCCGTCCGGTTTGGTTACTGGCACAATTGGAGTTCCCCAGTCGGAAAAGTGTACAGGAGTAATAATACCTTGAGTCTGTAGGCGGTTTAGTTCCTCTTCAACTTTATGCCTCATAGCGTATGGTAGTGTGCGCGCCTTAATGAATTTTGGTCGAGCGTCTTCCTTTAGTTTTATCACAGCCTGAAATTCTTTCAACTTCCCAAGCTCCTCGGAAAATACAGCTGAATGTTGTTTAAGTAATGTTTCAAGTCCGGAGATCTCGGTGACTAATTTTACCACATTCATTGTATCCGGGAAAGCACGTATCCAGTCTCTTCCAAGCAGATTTGGACGATCCCCGGGGATCACATATACAGGAAGTGTGCGTATTTTGTCGCCATACTGTGCCTTCACGAAGCATTTACCAAGGACACTTATAGGTTCACCGGTGTATGTACGAAGAACAGAATTGCAAGCGGATAAGTTCGGGAGCGTTTTTACAGCGTTTTCCCGGATTATCGTCACGGATGCTCCTGTATCTATTTCCATCTGTACCTTTTGTCCTTCAATGTAAAGCTCTAGAGTGTATGGCGCCGGCTGCATGCTAGAAACGGAATTAAGCCAAATGGAATGTAATTCATGGTCGCTACCATCAGACTCGTCCACAGTTTTGATGGGGTTTGCTCCTCGATAAGCCCCACCTGAACGTCGCTTGACCGATCTACACACTCGCGCCAGGTGGCCCACCTTCCCGCAGCTTCGACATACTGTCTTCCGATGCCGACAGTCGGATGGACAACTGTGCTGCTCACCACAGCGATAGCACACAAACAAATTGACGCCAGTGGGTGGCTTTGGTTTTGGTGTAGTGTTAATCAATCGCAGTTCATCTGACGAGTCCTTCAGCGTAAATGTTGCGAGTTGTTGTGTAAGGTGTTCCCTCTGCCGGGCAATCGAGCAAGCCGTCTCCCAGGTCAGTGAACAATCATCTTGTGAAAGGAGCTTCTCCCGCGTGCTCTGGTCTGAGATTCCGGCTATCAAACATTGGAGTAACATGGTCCCTTCAAATCTCGTTGAATCGACTTCATTGTATTTACAATCAGGTGCTGCTTGTAGTACACGAGCGATGAACTCGTTCACACTCTCCTCTGGTTTCTGACAGAGTTTCGAGAAGTAGTATCTAGCCGTAAAAACATTCTGACGAGCACCCCAAAGAGCACTGAAGGTCTCCAAAGCGCCGGTTATCGTAGAAGAGATTTGATCAATGCGAAGTGCATCGAAATACCTTTGACCCTCATCTCCAAGAAACTGTCTCAAAAGCTTCACTTTGGTTTTCTCAGTAAGAGATACTGCTGGATTCAAGATTGGAAGCAATTCCAAGTAATCCGTAAAGGTTTTCCGCCATCTATGCCACGAGTCCAGGGAAGGTTTGTCCGTAGAGCACGACCAGAAGACCGGTGGAGTATTTGTCATGGACATGTTGACCTCCGTCGCCAGATATCACAGCTGGACTCTAACCGCAAGTACGTATTTCAACTAGTAGTGAATAAGCAAGAAGACGCGTCAGTCTGGCACGTAGTATACTGAACACTTAACGGTTTACATGTGAACACGGAAAGTAAGGGTGTGTCCTTGTGTGCGTGTGTGCGTGCTTTTCTACGTGTGTGTGTAGGGCCAATCACGTTTACGGTCATAGTGAGCGATCATTGGTTGAACACGTAACAATTAGGGACCCGGAAACGAAAGCCGTCGATTCTCTTTGACGTCGTACGCACCTAAGACATGGTGATGTGTGTTTACTAGCAATAGTTTACTGCCCTCCAATTTCCACCTTGGAAATGGATCAATGCCTGGCTTCTGCGATGAAACGAGTCCTGGCACGACCATACAGTCACGTCCTTCTGGTGGGGGACATCAAGCTGCACGCAATCCAAATCCCAACATCGTACAGGGAGAAATTCAAGGTTGACTTGCAAGAGGTGATTACCGATGTACCTCTGTACAATCATACCAACTCTCCCACGCGATTCCGAACGGGTGACACAGCATTTGTTTTGGACCTGGTGATCACTAATGAGGAACCAATAGTTGACCATGTGAACATAGGTGCACCAGTTGGCCGTAGCAATCATGCGATTTAGCTGTTTCGTTACATCTGTTACTCGGAGTACATCAGTGGGAGCAACGTGGAAACCAACCTCATTACACATTACCATATCCTACCCAACCTAGTTAAAGAAACTGACTGGTCCTTTCTGAGAGAGAAGCCGCCCGATGTCGCCTGGATGGTGTTTGTTACCTAATTCGCCGAGCCAGTGGAAATTGCGTCACAAAGCAGTCTTTCGCTCGAAATAAGTGAACTCGTTCCTGAGGAGCGGTACTAGAAAATGCATAGCCTTAAGGGATTCAGCCAGGCATGCTTACACAATCTGTCCAAGTAACCTGACCTAGGGTGCTTACACAACTTAATGAAACCACTGTGTCAAATTGATGCGCGAAGTGAAACCCTGGCGCTGACAACACTTAGCGGCGAAATTCAGTACAAATCCCAAGTTATTTTATGGACATGTCAACAAGCTCCGCAGGGTGGTGCACAGGACCCAAGTTTTACGTGCAACAGATGGTCTGGCGCAGACTATTCTTGAGGCAACAAACGCGCTTTGCCAACCATTCGTGCACATTTTCCAGAGCGAAACATCAACTCACCCACCTTTGACACAGCTCCCACTACGTAAAAGGTTAAACCTCATGTTGTTTAAGGTAGCCAGTGTCATTAAAAGACCATTTTCTTCGCGTGTGAACAGCTCACCTGGCGTGGACGACATCAAACCGAAGGCCGTGAAGACAGCGGCCATGAACCTTGCCAAATCATTATCTCGGTTCTTTCAACATCTCGACGAAATGCAGGTTCCCACAATGTGAACACATGGACTAGTTACTCCTATTTACAAAAGTGGTAATCGTTCGGAACCATTGAACTACCGTGCAATCGCTCTCCTCTGAGTTTTATCGAAAGTAATGGAACTTATACTTGCAGAGGCGCTCATAGTATATGTTGAGAGCAACAACATCCTAGTTTCACAACAACACGGATTCCGCCGAAATCCATCCTGCAGTACTAACTTGCTGCTATTCCGAAGAAGCTGGACAGAGTCAGCCGATGCCAGAGTGGAAGTCGACGTCGTCTACCTGGAAATCTCGAAAGCGTTTGATCGTTTGGACCACCAAATTCTCCTTCACAAGCTTCGAAGATTTGGAATCGGTGACCCTATACTCGGTTGGATCGGCAGCTTCCTCGCTCAACTTCAGCTGAATGTGAGAGTCCGCAGCTCCATTTCCGATTCAACTGACGTCCAGTGTGGCGTGCCCCAAAGTTCGGTACTGGGCCACGTTTAGTTCGAACATTCATTAACGATCGTTGTAGTGTACTGCAGGAATTACTTACTATTTGCGGATGATATCAAAATTGGGCATGGTATCAGTACATCGGATGATCACATGACATGGCAGAACGATCTCGACATGGCTTATTCTTGGTCATCCCAAAACGGGCTCCAGTTCAACGTGAGCAAGCACCAAGTCATAAGCATACGCCATCGGCTAATCTATGAATATCAACTTAAGGACCAGCTGTTACAACGTGTTTCCCAGGAAAACGACCACGGGGTGATCGTACAGTACCATTATGGTTGCTCGAGACAGGCAGAAAAGGCACCAAAAAAGACAGTCGACATGTACTCTTACGGAGACCTTTCGGGAATTTTAGCCACCAGTCTTTCTGCATATGCGATCCAGGCCTGGCGTCCCTGGCGCACTTAATGCTCCACAACGTAGAGCGACCAAACTCGTCAGAGGGTTGTTTCATCTCTCCAACCAGCGTAGACTGCAGTCCTTCAGATTGTACAGTGGTGAATATCGACGTCAGCGACTAGACCTACTCATGGTTTACATCATATTGACGAACTTAACTCACCCATGTCGCAATCTGTTACAGCTGAGCCAAAATACCAACCTGAGAGGCCATCAGCTCAAACTAGCTACGCACTACAGTCGGCTTGATTGTCGACCAAATATTTTCTCCCTCGCTGTGTCCCGTGCCTGGAATGCTCTTCCAACTCACGTTAACCTTGCCCTTGCATTTACTCTATTCAAAACACCCTTTGATGAAAAGCTTTCCAAATTGCATTACTTGATATAGTCTGTTCCACTTGGAGGACGAAACAACACAAACCTAACCATGTACTTAACGGCTCTCTGTAACGTGGCGGTAAAGATACATGCATTAGTGTCCATGTAATTAGCCTGGATATAGCTAAACTGGATTAACATACCACATCCATCAAATGTAGAAGCACACGAGTGGGCGTCGTCGTTTCCTATTTTATTTCTTATGCATTTGCTGTACTATAACTGCACTTTATACTATTTTGTGTGCACATCCCATTCCCACTTCGAACTATCGTTATGCAGTAGTGTATTAAAATCGGTAGACGCTGAATTCAACAATTTGTTTAATTGATGATCCTTCCAATTTTAATTTTTTACTCCAACCATCCAACGAGACTTATCAAGCACATGCTTTTTTACCCGTGATAACTCATGGTTCATCGTTCATTGCTCACATAGATTTTCGCTTTATGTCATTGAATCAGTGTTTTACGTTGCATAATTAGGCGATAAGTTAGACCTTGGTTGGTCAAGTTCTGTCATTTCTTCCACCCCATGGGTTAAAATGCTTGGAGCAGAAGGAAACTGCTGTGCTAACATGCATTTAGCTGAACGGTAGCGTTACTTTCTCATTAGCATTATACACCGATGTTCACAGCCAAGTCCTCATGGAAGGTCGAGCAATATTTGCGCTACAACGGATTCCGCTTAACTTAACCATTAGAATGCAATACATGTTGGATCCAGTTTACTTGCACCAATGCGACTGAAAACTGGATAATTTCAGATCATTTCAATGTGGCCGAGAAATGCCCTTCCGACCTAAATTCATGCTGATTAACTACATGACCTAATCCCTATTTGGAATACATGATCCAAATGAGGCAAGCTAGAATTGTATACTTAACAAAATATGGACATAACACAGATTCGTATCTTAGCTAGCGTGTTTCCGAGGGTAGCTGCTTCTTCTCGATTTGAATTATTTCGCTACAGGCCAGTGTTAACAGCTTCATTTTACGTAGCAATGCATCAGCTGGATTCAGCAGGCTATACATGTGGGTGACCGGAATGAGTTAGTTTGCTCCCCGATTACCCTTGATTCCATTTATCACATAGAGACAGAAAGCTATGGTCATTAAGGCGATACTGGGCTCACACAGCTGCCTAGATTGATCCAAAGTTCCCAATCAAAACGCAGCTTGAAACTTGATCGATTGATTTCATACACGGACAACTCTGGTAAATGGAATGAGCACATAAGTTTATTTAACAGGGACGACATTCAAATGCTTGAGTTGGTTAGTTCATTATTTACAGAAAGATCAAGTACAAGTTTAGGCAGTTTATTGTGTCGTACTATGTAGCTCTCTTATTTGAATCCATTTGATTCCAACCGGACTTTAGTAGTCTTTTTTAAAACTCCTGACACTTGGTAATATATATTCATCTTTATTTAAGGATCTCACGCCAAGATCCCGGAAAGCACCGAATTTGTCGCAGAAAATATAGCAGGTAACATTGTTATAACTTAACTACAGAAACGAATGCCATTTAAACACCAGATGTGCATCATTCATTTCGCTCTAGCCTATGATTTTAGACAGCAAATGTTTCAGTATGAGTAGATGCACCGAAGTCATTTTAATGTTATTCGTCTCCGCTTTCCGTTCGGCAACTACAACAGCGGTGCAAACTGGTTAGCATGTGTGGTTGTTCGTTCCTCTTTTCATTTATGCTCTGGTAGCCTCACATAGTTGTTATGTTATTTTGACAAATGAAAACTCACTCCACTCACTGTTGCAGATCTAAAGCAGATTGAATGCTCAGTTCTAACACGACGTGGTCGTTTCGACGGTTAGTCTGAATCGCCGAACCTTCGTCACAGATAGTGCCCTCCAAGCACAGAGTAGCCAACCGAATTCAGAAGGTTGCGCGTTGATTTGTCTTAGCAGCCAGATGTACGCGTGACATGTGCTTTGAGACAAAATACGCGTAAATAAGCACGACTGCAAATGAGAACCGAAGGAGAAAGAAAAGCTGGCCGTTAGCAAGGATTTATTTGCTGACCCATCCAAGGCGAAGCATGCCTTGTACTTCGTCATATTGATAGTTCTGTACGACAGTTTGGTGCATAACTATAGAGGAAGGTGGACGTTGGCAAAGCACATGAGTTGTCACGCAGATGTAATGTCCTGAGGGGAATTCAGTAAGTGTCAATGTGGCTTTGTGTGGTAACAGCCGCGGCAATTGAACAGCTGAGGTGGTTCGCTGCTGCTTGACATGATGGGTGCATAAGCGTCCTGAATAGATCTTAGTTGGTTCACTGTAGTTTCGCAAAATGTCCTGGGTACGGTTCGGTTCTTTCTAGTGCAGTCAGAATAGCAGAATGTGGATTGTGCCTGCAATGGGCAGGGCGAAATCTGAGCAATTTTCCCGGATGTATGAGTTCCACAACATCTCACCTCGTCAACCGAATAAACACTGCGGTGGCGATCAGTGGGCAACGGTTGTAACAGCGGCTAGCATTTCCAAATTAGGCATTGGATCATCCGACAACCGGCTGGATAGCAATAACAAGCGCTTTCGGGGCGACTGGATAATTTTGGTGTTTCCACATCGCTAGTGGGCTTTAGTTAGGTTCGAATTAAATTAATAAACTAACAAGTTTTATTGGCTAAACGATAAGTTCGTTTCGCAGAAGGTCCAGTTTAAACTAAAAATAGTGGAAACTTGGAAAGAAATGCGCATAAAAGCAGTTCTGTAAGCCTAAACTCTAAAACGGGAAGACGAATGTTGCGCGATGAGATCATTTCGTAGTCTCTGATCACATAAAAATGAGTAACATACCAACTGATCAGTGAGAGAAGTAATTAACAATTCGAATGCTTACAGAAAGAAGGAGCAGGCACAGAACCTCAAAGGCTGCGGAAGCGTTGAAATTGAATGTGCTATGGACAAGAATAACGGGTGGTTTGATACGGCGACCTGTCTACCGAAAAGCCACTTGAACAGGACTATACAAATATATTTCAATAGCTTCACACCTGCTCCGTGTAAACGCTGCATCTTTAAAACCTTGTTCTGCAGTACTCGTAGAATATGCAACTCCGAATCTTTGAGGTCTGAATTGCAATTTGTTACGCAGACGCTGCGAGCAAATCGCTATCCTGCAGCCGTTATCAGGTTCCACGGACGCCAGATGGAAAAATACAGAAGCCGCCTACCGTGTCAGAAATGCCCGCCTATCTTCAGTTTACATTCAAAGGTGATGTGGTGACAAAAGCAAGTCGATCGAAGTGTTACGACAATAATTCGCCGAAAATTCAGTGCTGCCCAACTGGTCCCCATTTTGATAAACAGGAATATACCAAAGCTGACAAATTTATGGGTCATCTGGAGAGTAACTTAGTTCTCGATGTCGTTGGGGCGACACATTGTTACACGAGGTAGATCGACGATACTTTTGTTGTAGTTGACACCGTTCAGCAATTGAAAGTCCTTTTGAAAACGTTAAATAAGTGACATCCTAATATCAGATTCACTATGGAAAGTTAATCGGAGGATTAATTTCATTTCCTTGACGTTGCATTTAAAAGAAGAGCAGATGGTTCACTCATAAGATAGATTTACCGGAAACCGAACTGGATCAGACAACATCTACATTACAACAGTTACTGTCCAATAAAATATAAACGAACCCTAGTTCGAACTTGTTTTGTTAGAGCACACCGAATATGCTCTGAAGAGTCAATCGAGGCTGGGTTACGATACATCGAGCCTAACCTACGCAATAACGGCTATCCGAACAAATTCATTGCCAGGTATGGGAACGAGGTTTCTAAGAAGGAGAAGCGAATTGATGTCCCGAAGAAAATGGTCCTCATCACGCCACCATACAAAGGGGAACAGAAAGACAGAAGATTGTACTACTGATTAGGTTAAGCCATAAAAGGTTGCTACTACGCAGCTGAGCTTGTGTTGTTTCATCAAACCAAGAAGCTGTTCCATGCATCCCTATTGGATGAGACTCACTCTCACGTTACTACCTCATGTGTTTACCAATTTACTTGTACTTACGACACCATGTATGTTGGTCGAACCGAGAGAAGGCTATCAACTATGATCATAGTACGTTGATTTCCCTATTGAACCCGTTTTCAATCTCATCCCTTTACTTTTTTCACCATTTTCTGTAAGCGCCTGAATGAGAAGGCACGAAATAATCCGAGTGCAGCTTATCCCGTAAAAATATTGTTTGTTCATGCTCTCCTTAAATTTCAGAAGGGAAATGGTTGTATGAAATTTACCAAAGCCTCCGGTCAAGCATACCCAAGCGATCCACGCCACGACATATTGCATTTACCACTTTGCCTTTAACTGCGAAAGCAGTTACATCCGCAGAACGGAGTGGTGTCTGCGCAAGCGGGTCGAGAAGACATTCGGACGTAGGTTGATGCCCTTACGAGAGGTCAAACACGAGGAGAGGCTTTAAGCTTCAACACGCTGAACTCTTCGATTGCTAAGCACTTACTGAGCACATTCAATAACTTGACCCGGACTTGGCGTTTGCGTTATTTACCGCAATGGAAATGTTACAATACTTAAGTTCACCTAGGCGGTGGCCATCAATCTCAATGGCCCTGACCTCTGTGTACAAAAACAGTTGACTTTCACACTGAGGCTTCCGTTAGGAACATGATGCTGGTTTCCTCAATTCCGATGCTGTTGTAGACTTTGACGTTCTGCACCCACTCCTTCCTTCTGTCGGCATTCAACTTATTGCTTCTTTATCTTAGTGAATGTTTAGTATGTTGCTCATTTGCGTATGATCAGACAGCACGAACTGATATCATCTTACAACAACCGTCTTCTCATATTAATGTTTAGAACCATAAGGAAAAAGCAGTGCTTCAAATTTCTGTTATCGACAAATTGCCTCAGGATAGGTCATGTTGAACTCGCGTCTTTATGGATATTCTGTGAAACGAGCGAAAACAGTGAAGTACGACTATGGAGAATATCGGAAAAATCTGTAGCCAGGACCCTCCGTGTCGTTGTGTTCCCGAGGCCTGTGGACCAGATGAGAACGAAGTGACGACCGACGACCAGGAGCAGCGGAACTATATTTGCCAGACACTCCATGGGAAACGTTTTGGAATATTCCCTTTCAAAGCTGCACAGATCGCCAAGTTACGAAGGATGTGAAGGTAATGCATCACTCCAGATCAATGACAACTGGGTATTTCATTGCAGGTATGCGCGTCAAAACAGTCTACTTTCCGAGCTCTGGATTAAAGCAGTGTCCCCTACTCAAACACATTAGAATAGCAAATTAAACAAGCACTACCCAACCATGGTTGGTATAACATAACTCAGTTAGCTGACAAAACTGTTGGACATACTACAGAAATCAAATACAATGTGAAAAGGGGAAATGGTTGGATACCTGGATCTGGCACAAATGAGTCATTTACCGCCACAGCAAAAAACCATTATTTGCCGAAACGTCAACAGATGGGACAACATCATACCAAAAACACACGTCCCTCGACTCACTACTGAGATCAGAGGAACGTTCAAATGTGTACACCAACACAAATGTTCTCTCAAACGAACTTGCTGAATTGTGGCTACGTCAAGCATCATGCATCTAAAAATGAATATCCGCAAATGCAGCTTAGTTACACACAGAAGTTACCAACATTGAAGTCGCGAAACATGGCATGTCCACACTTAGAATCGCTCGACCGAGCAAGCGCGGTGGCCTACTTTTACACCACCGCAGCGACCTTCAGTACGAATTGGCTTTACGACCAGGAACTTCTGATCGTAGATTCACACTGGTGAAGTATGTGACTGAGACGGACCAACACTTTCTTTTTGGCAGTCGTGTGTCCTTCCCCAATGTCCTTGCTACAAACATATACCTATTTTATGTGGTGTCATTTTCACCACCTGGAAGTTCTGGCATATCCCAGCGAGTAGTTCAAGGTTGACCTACATACGCCTATTGCAAGCATTCTGCTCTTCTGTCATGTCATTTCGCTCACAAGGCTCAGACGAAAAAACAAACTAATTGTGTATTATTTATTGTTCACGAACAAAGGGTTCATGATCGAGAAGTCACAGAGCCCTCTGGGATAGAGTGATTAGGTAACAATAACTTGGGGCTGTGTATGTTACGAGAAATATCCAAAAGAATATTTTGGCTTACCGCCGACAACAATACAATTCGATCTACCAACCGAACTAGTTAGAAAAGCCAGATTGGCGCTTTTGGTGAACTGTCCCACTGATAATGCTTGGATAGAGTTTGCGGGCAAGTTCAGTAATCTGATTACATCCGCATCAGAACATAGACCCCTTCGTTCTGCAATTGCATCCACATCCATTCGGAGCAGATTTTGCAAATGCATGGCGATAAGATACGCAGTGTGGCGTGTATAAGTGGCAATCCTATTCTTGAGAAACCTAACAGTTGCAGCATATAAAAAAATAATTACACCACACTTGTCCGGGAGGACGAATTAGTAAACCAGCAGATCCCAGCAGTAAGGTTTTGGGCCAGCGGAACTTTTATGTACGAAATTGTGAACTGCCTCCGGAATGTGAAGCGCAGTGTTCCCCCAATCATCTCAGTAAACAGATTTGCTCAAACCATCAAGAAAGCAGCCAAACGCTACGAATCCATTATACTCAAATATTCCGAAGCACCACATGCATGTGTCGCCTATCCGGGCTATAGTAGCGAAAACGAACAGGAGGGACTCACTGTCTTTATTGCGAACCTACGAGTTCACATGCTAGCACTCACACGCGTGCATATAGGGGACATTTCCCGACCACCACTCGGTGGCAAGTTCATGCTCTGAATACAGCCGTTCAGAGAGGTCTCTGTTCGCCGATTTGCCCTCCTATCTTCGCTTTCGCACATCCCATTCTGACCGGACTGAATTTGTTATAATGCCGTTGATGGGCTAAATCGGAGCTGTGTTGGTATCCGCGTGATTATTCCTAGATGCGCAGCCAAAGGCGTATCTCTACTTCAGTAGCATAACGTGTGTCAGTATCACCAATAATTTGACCGACAGCATTCGCATTCAGCATGTTACTGAAGGCTTACCAATGAACGACATCCAGAAAATTGACTAGCACGATGGCACGTACCGCTTTTGTATGCAAAGCTGATCCTGAAGCTTCAGATTTGAATGCTACTTGTGGTGAAGCAAGTTTTGTTAAAATTATGCTTTCGGTGTAGAATGCTCCAACGGGCATAAAAGTTTTCATCCTCGAAGTGCTCGACTTAGTCTCAGCGATATAAAGAAAGTTCATAATGCGATTGCTTCCATCTGCTACTGGACCGAGTGAGTGGCTATTCCACTTGTCAGATGTATAGCTTTCCTAGCACGAAATTGCGACAGACTGACAATGCAGTGAAAGCAAGCATCCCCCGTGAGAGCTGTCCCACAGGAACCAGAAAATTATTGCCTCGAATTCATGCACAACATCTAATTTCAATTCAGGAAAGGGTGGTCAAGCCGAACCTAAGAGTGATGGTCCAGACTTAGCCACCCTGATATTAGTGGTTGCTCCTAACACGCATTCTCCACACCTTCTTCAGAGCCATGCGTCACCTTGAATATGGTTAAATGAGAGATAACTTACGCATCCGTAGTTGCTATCCACTTGACAGCAGCACCTTCCATCTTAACTCTGCCCGTCGTCAAAATAAGTTCACTTACTAAGACCAATACCATCAAGGGACTTAACACCTGGCCAATTGTCCAACCAGAAAAGGATAACATGTGAAAATATCATAATTCTCTGACTCTTATATGCTCTAAAGTGACTGAATCCTGCGCGAACTGCTTAAAAGGTAAGATAATGGCAGACTGGAAACAGTAGGACTCAATGTGCCGACGGCTTCATCAAGGTCACAGACGGTCGCATAATTCTGTGCTCTGTGGTAATCCTGGATTATTCCGTTCATTTTTGTGCTACATTCTCGAAAATACACCCATTCGTTTCGGCTCGCCGAGTTCTATCGAACGGGATTTATATTTGCGCAGTAAGTCCTCCGTCTCGCTATTTCATCCCAACCGGCGTCTTCGGCAATTCGTACATTAAGAACCACGCTTGAAAGCTTGTTTTTTCAAGGTACTCTTAGTGAATTTAAGAAACCATTCTACAGAGCTTTTCTAAAGCTATCAGGTGACATATAGCTTAGTACTGTGCACTAGCATACACCATAGATACTGGCTATTTTGTCCTTTCATCTTTATTCCTTCGTGCACCCTACCACACGAAGTGTTTGTGATTCCATACACGCTTGCGCCAGGACCCATCACCTCCAAACCCGGACAGCGACGGTTACCGCTAGCCGGACTAGTCAATTCACGCAGCTCACAACGCGACCGGCGTGATTTAAAGTGCATACGAGTCACTAAGCCATGGGAAGGCGAAGTTTATCAGCGGGTCCACGCGTAAACAAAACAACGAAGGTCAATCATGGCTCAAGTAAGCGGAGAACTGTCATCACAAAAATCACGTGCTCTTTGTGTGCAAATTCTTACGACGAAGTGGACGTGAACCCAGAACTTCCGGAAACCGCAGCGTAATAACAAATAGTTTGTGGTTCTGTGATGCGTGTTCAGATAGCCCAATAGCCAAGATTATCCGAACTCTCAACGCGAGGTGTGAAATGTTGGCTGTTGCGTCTTCCGAACAGAAAGAATTGGTCAAGGCTTTGGGAGGGAAAATCGCTGAACTCGAGTTGCAGCTTAGTGTATTAAGTAGCTCTAACCCCAGATCTACCAAAAGACCAAAGTTATCCATTAAAAATGTTACACGTTCCGGCGAAAAACAAGCACCATTAGTGATAAACAACTGTGATGCCAAGCCAGTTGAAAATTCTATAAGATCTTCTGTTGTACCGCAAGGCGTAAAGAGTTATGCACAAATTGCACGATCATCGCTATTAGCTGGGCAGCACATTACAAACTGTGTGAATAACGTCGTTGCACAGGAGAATTCTTGCTGCAGCCTTGACTTGTCTTCCCCACAAGACAAGACCAACACTCCCACACGACAAACCTCCACCCAAAAAGAACTGCAACAAACTAAATTACTACGCAACCAACAAGCGATGACAGTCATATGTTCAAACGTACCAGAACCCACCAGCGAGACGTTAAAAGGTCGACAAGCCGAAGAGCAAAATCGCTGGACTGAGATAAGCTGCGCACTAGGACTAAACGTTCTCTCAACTAGTCTTACACGTCTGTCACGAAACCCATCGTCTCCTCACGTAGGGGAACCTCGGTTACTGCGAGTAACATTTGGCAACACAAAGGACTTGGAGGATGTTCTATTAGCAAGCCACAGTCTACAGAACTATTCTCTCAGTGCCCGCATTTTTCCAGGCATGCCATGGAAGGAAAGACAAAAGCGAAAATCCGACCCAACCGCGTCTCGTCAAAATGTAATGAAGAAAGTGGTGTTGGTTCATGGTGTGCCCGAAATGAAACATGGCGACACCAGTGAAAGACCAAAACACGATATTGATGAGTGGCGCTACATCACATAACTCTATGGCATGCAGAATGTTGTGGCATTCGACGTCAGCCGCTTAGCTTCCTCCCCAAACTATCAAGGGAGCGGGCCGAAAATTGTGAAAGTTACTTTGGCTACGCCGGAGATGGCATCAATGGCAATTAACGTGTGGTACCACAACAGAAGGCTAGGACCACCAGAAGTACGACTGAGACCATTCCTGCAAGCAGTACAGACCACTGGTACAGTTGAGTCAGACCTAGCTTTTCCGACCATAGACCAGCCAAGCGTGCAAACACTCGTGTCAAAAAACGTGGGCAGACCGGCACTGTTTGTGCCGGTCAAACACAGCGAACCCACCGCCTAATGCGGCAACAAATGCAATGCTGCTACACAAATGCCCAAGGGCTTTACTCCAAGTTGCCGGAATTGCGCCATCGGCATGAAGCAGCAACTTGGGACATCATAGCATTAACTGTAACCTGGCTCTCAAACGAGATTTTGGATCCAGAAATTGAACTTAGTGAAATGTCAGTCATTCGAAATGATCGTCCATCTCGCGGTGGTGGCGTTGCTATCTACTACCGAGATCATCTGAAATGTGAAGCTCTCACTGAGCATTCCCTTATTATCCCCGACGTCTTATTTTGCCGGCTGCAGCTATCCGGTCCCGATGGTTGTCCTCAGAAGAAGACACATGATGCTTGCCTCAAAGCAGTTGTCTACAGGCCGCCGAACTCCTCCGCCGACAGCGATGATATTCTGTTAAATGCTCTCCAATATGCTATGTCGAAAAAGTACTCACACTACCTAATAATGGGTGACTTCAATGTACCGTCAATAGCATCTGCGTTTCCAAGTGGGACATGCCTCAAATCAAAACTCCTTGAGTTCTTGACTATGGCAGTTTTGTATAACCATGTGGATCAACCAACCAGACACCGCAGTTCAAACAAGCCTTCAATACTTGATTTAATCCTGACTAATGAGGAGTTAATGGTTGAGTCGGTTTCATACAACCCCCCGCTAGATTGTAGCGATCATTCAGTTCTAACGTTTGATTATGTGTGTTATGCCAGTATGGTTGACAAAGAACCAGAAACCCGACGATTCATCATCAACTATTCCAAGCTTCACACTATAGTGACAACCGTTGACTGGGACCTCCAGATGCACACTTCGGCGAATGATGCCTGGCAAGTGTTGAAAGGCAAGATAAACTGGGTCCTACAATCAGCTTCAAAAGACGTACCATTACGAGTTTCGCGACGGAGCAACAACTGGATCCAGAGTAGAACACGTAAGTGGTTGAATAGGAGAGACGAGGCTTGGAGGGGTCATTTGCTAGGTCCAAGTGATATCACGTGGAACCATTACAAAACAGTCAGAAACTACTGCACTTCACTCCTTAAAGCTGACAAGTACGAATGGCAGGAAACTATGGTACGCAAATTTACTAGCAATCACAAACTGCTCTACCGGTATGTGAATGACAAAAGGAAGGTTAATACGGGAATACCATCACTAGAGACGGTCAATGGCCTAACGGTTACTGAAGAGGAGACCGCGGACGCATTGCTCATGCAGTTTGTCTCAGTGACTAGACACATCATGGAACCATCGCCTTGCTACATCCCAGCAAATGTCGTCGGCTTATCCACGGTCAACTTTAGCCCTACATTTGTGGCAAAGAAATTACAGTCGCTCAGGGAAAATAGTGCGCCGGGAATTGACAAGATCTGTCCGAAAGTACTTAAAACCCTTGCACCCACCATGGCAGTCCACCTTGCAACCTTTTTCCAGTTTCTATTTGATTCTCATACACTTCCGTCTGAGTGGAAACGTGGACTTATCACTCCGATATACAAGGGAAGTAAGCGGTCAGACCCTACCAACTACCGACCTATTACTCTCCTTTCTGTTCTATCAAAAGTGATGGAGTCTAAAATCGCTGATGAAATGGTGAGATATTTTGAAAGTCTACAAATCATCTCCAACCTCCAACATGGATTCAGACGCGGACGATCTTGCCTCACCAATCTACTACTTGCTCGGGACTCATGGACCAGGGCTGCTGACGAGGGAGTTCCCGTAGATGTGATTTACTTAGACTTTTCTAAGGCATTCGACAGAGTCAATCACCCAGCACTTCTCCGAAAGCTTGCGGCCTATGGTATCCACGGATCCTTTCTCACATGATTGGAAAGTTACTTATACGACAGAAGAATCGACGTAAGGATCGCCAACACCCACTCCGATAGCCTATGCGTTACTAGCGGCGTACCGCAAGGATCAGTTCTCGGCCCGTTACTCTTTTTAGTCTATATCAACGACCTCCCTGCCAACATCCAATCACCTATGCAAATATTCGCCGACGATGCTAAGATGTGGCGAGCTATTCAGTCAACATCTGACCCTGTCTATCTGCAGGATGACCTGAACCGGATTCACGAATGGGCAGTAAACAACCAACTACCCCTGAACCCCGAAAAGTGTCACATGTTGTCGGTGCGCAGTAACTGCAGCAACACATATCACCTGGGGCAGCGCGTTATAAAACAGGTGAGCAACGAAAGAGACTTAGGGGTCATCGTGCAAGAAGGTCTGGGTAATTCGCTCCAATGTTCAAAGGCAGCTAACATAACGGACTTAAACTTGAGGCTTTTGAGGCGAGCGCTCGGTACCTTCGAGCGGCAACTCGTGCCATTATTGATTAACGCCTACATTCGTCCCCACCTCGAGTATGCGGTGCAGGCATGGCGTCCGTGGTTAAAACGGGACATTCGTCTCCTGGAGCAACCACAAAGAAGAGCCACTAAGGCAACACGTGGTCTATCGGGCCTTAGTTATGAACTGCGTCTTCGTTCGATCGGTCTGCACTCCTTAGAATACCGACGACTTCGCGGTGATCTGATCCTCACTTGCCGGATACTAAGAGAAGAGGACCACCCATGTAAGTCGCTGTTAACATTATCTGCCGACAAACGATGCCGAGGCCATGCACTAAAACTTGTGACTCAATATTCCCGTTTAGATTGTAGAAAGTTTTTTTACTCTCTTAGTGTCTGTCCGCACTGTAACGCACTGCCATCGCATGTGGTGAACGCACCAAACATCGAGACATTCGAAAGACTATTGGACTTGCACTTACATGATACACATTATATAACGGTGTGACAAACTGCAGTGTCTAACTTACTGATATTTTTGTGTCACACCTGAGACCTTTGTTTTCTTCCATTTGCCATCCTGTGGGTCTTGTAAAATTAATGTTTTTTATCCCACATACACTATTGAACTATTGAACTATTAATAGGGTTTCAAGCCAATCCAGCCAGTATGAGTTGCGTCGTCTAACACGCAAAATCAGTGCACTACGGTGAACCGTGGTTACTCCAGCTAACCCTTCTGTCAGGTACTGAGGCAGAGGAAGCTCCCTTGTCAGCCACTCATCTCCGCACCACAGCATGCACTGCCCCAATCTTCCCAGATGTTCCTTAGAGCGAAGACCATAAACGCAACCTAATCCGAAGAAGTTCCACAAACAAACGATGTCCAATCGATCCTTCTCGTCGGCTTTTCTAGCTCAAGACAGTGAGCGAGTTTGAGGTCAAAGCATTTTATTCCTGGTGTTCGCACACGAAAACGTCATCGCCAATTAAACTGCATGGTTACCACTATCATCTAACTGCAAACTGTGTGTCCTCGAATGATAAATGTAACATTGTACTCCAAAGTGCTTGTAAAAAGTGTAAGCGAAACGTGGTTCAAACTGCGTAAAATACTAATAACAAAATAAATATAAAGGCGATAGACACCCGGTCACGGATAGACAAGATAGCAATCAGTTTAGCAGAAAACCCCATCACCGTGAGGCCCAGGACATGGACAGTTTCAAAACACGACGGCAGCTGATGGCGGACAGGATGGTCATCATCTTCCTGGAACTGAGTGCTTCACTCAGCAACAGCGGATCTACAATAAAACGGCCAGCAGCCAACCTTACAATGGTCGCGATGGACATTACACGGAAATCAGCATTCAATAAAACGCTTCTAACCTCTGTTGCCCACAGCTGCTTGTATACTTTTGCAGCACGTCTCCTCAAGTAGCTAATTGAACTTCGTATTCGTCAGGTATCCAAGCTTTGGGATACAGTTATGGTCACGGAAACATGACTGAACAATGCGAGCACTGATGCTGAGAATGCTGTATCCGACATGACTTCAATACGAAATGATCGACCTAGCCCCTGTATTACCGACTCAACTTGTAATTTGATATTATAGACGATCCAGAAACGCAAAATGTCGATTGGCTTTGGTGTCGTATGTACCTAAGACATAGTGATGTGTGTTTAGTACCCATAGATTACGGCCCTTCATTTTCCATCTCTTAAACGGATCACCACTTAGCTTCTGTGATGAAGCGAATACTGGCACGACCATACAATCACGTCCTTCCGGGGGGAATTCAATCTTCATAAAATTGAAGTCCCGGCATCGCTAAGCGAACAATTCATAACTGCCCTGCAAGTGTTAATCGCCGACGTATCTCTGTATAAACGTATCCCCTCACCAAGGGGACTCAGTACAGTCGATGTACCCTCTCTTTCGGACCTAATGCTTACCGACGAGAAGTTAATGGTCGATACCCTGACCACAGATGCACAACTTGGTCATAATGATCACGCAGTTGCCCATTCGCTATAATAGTCATGTGAAGTACATCATGGAAAACAACGACGAAACCTACGTCGCCACCTATTACGACATCCTGCCCGACCAAGTTCAAGAAACCTACTGGTCTTTCCTAGCTGAGCAGGCGTCCAATGTCGCCTGGACAGTAGTTGTCATCTAATTCACCGGGCTAGTGGCAATTCCTTCAGCATTTAAGGTCAGTTGCTCAAAGCAAATGAAGTCCTTCCTAATGAGCCGCAATAGAAAATTCATGACCTTAATGGATTCAGCCTGAAGCACGTAAAAGCAAGTCAGTGTTCGCAGACCAGGTATGCTCACATCACTCAACAAAAAGCTTGTGTCAAATTGAGCTGAGAATAAAACTCCGATACTAACAGAACTTAGCGGCAAAATTCAGTATAAATCCTAAGTTGCTGTACGGACATGTCAAGAAGCTCCACAGTGTGCAACGCAGGATCCCAGTTTTACATGCAACGGGTGCTCTGACGCAGACTACACAACGGGCGGCCAATCTACTTCGCCAACCTTCCATCCACAGTTTTGTGGGTAAATTATCATCTCACCCCCTTTTAATGCATTTTTCACAATCAACAGGGTTGCAATGTGTGTCGTTCACGGCAGCCGATGTGTTAAAAATTTTACTGTCCCTTGGCGTGCACAGCTCTTCTGACATGGATGACGTCAGACCGAAGGCATTGAAGACAGCCGCCATGAACATTGCCGAAACATTAACACAGTTTTTCAGTGGTGTTTTGATGAAAGGTAGGTTCCCACTGTGAGTTAAGATGGAATAGTCACTGCTGTTTATAAGAGTGGGAACCTTGCGGATCCCTCGAACTACCGTCCAATCACTCTCTTATCAGTGTTAACCAGAGTAATGAAAGGTATAATTTCAGAGGCGTTAATGGGATTCTCTGCATCCAACAACCTAGTTTCACAACAGCAAGGATTTAGTCGAAATCCGTCTTGCACCACTAAATTGCTTCTAGCCCGACTGAGCTGGACAGGGTTAGTCGATGCCATATTAGATATCGACGTCATCTTCTTGGAGTAAGCAAAAGCGTTCGATCACTTGAACCACTGCATCCTCCTTCATAAAATGCAAAGCTACGGAATGGGTGACCTATTGCTGGTTGAATAAGCAACTTCCTCACTCAATGTTGGATGTATGTGAGGGTCCGCAGCTCCCTTTCTGACCTTATTGATGTCCAGTGTGGCGTGCCTCAAGGATTGTTACTAGAGTCACGTTTATTCCTAGTAGTTATATACGATCTTGCTTGTGTATCGCAGTAGAATCTTTTGCTGTTTGCGGAAGATGTCGAATTCTGTTATGACATCTGGAGAGTGAACGATCACATGGCACTGCAGAGCAACGTCAACTGGGACTGTACTTGGTCATCTGGAAACTGGTTCTTGTTTAACTTGGCGAGATGTGAAGTTGTGAGCATACGCCATCAGCTGACCAATGAATAACGACTAGGGGCCTAGCCGTGACAACGTGCTTCCCAGGAATGTGATGTTGGGAGGATCGTGCATATGTAGGGGCCGCGTCAGAATGCTGATTGAGTATGAGAGGAACGTAGCGAGACCTGGGCCTGGAACTACGGAGCGGGAACATGTGGACAGCGCAATAAATCAGACAAATACGCCGCTAGCGCAGCCCACAGCACCGAGGCCGAGCCGATTGACACAGCCCCGAACAAGCAAGTCGAGAGCTCTCGAACGACTCCTGGCCGATCCAAATCGGGTGCAGAGAAGCGGAGATCGAGGCGGAAACAGGAAGGCGGATCTTCCAAGTCAGAGCTCTCGAGGCGAAAGGACTGGCTCGTCTCTAACATCCGCACCTGTGTTGCGTTGTGGGACGGAAACCTAGTCGATATTCGATGGCGCGCGCGAGACCCTCATGTGCCCATTTTCGGTGTGCAATAAACGTCTACCCCCCTGTCTTGTTCTCGCTACACTGGTGCCGTGACCAATCGTGATGGAGTTGACCCAGTTGGAGCAATTTGTGGGATGATGTTGGCTGTTCGAGACAGGCTAAAATGGCATTTAAATATGCCAATCAACATTCTGGACGCTTACGGAGAGCCATTGAAAAAGTTGAACCCTCAATCTTTCCGCAACTGCGTGTGGACCCAAATGGAATTGGCGATTCAAGCGTGGCGTCCGTAGCATAAGCCCGACATCGAACCACTTGAAGCTCCCCAACGTAGAGGGACAAAACTCTTTTGAGGATTGTTTCAGTTCCGCTACCAGCGCAGACTGCAGGCTCTGAGTTTGTACAGTGGTGACCATCGACGGCAGCAAGGAGATTTCATCATGGTTTAGTTAATGCTGATGAATTCATTTCACTTTGGTAGCAATCTGTTGTAGGTGAGCTGAAATAACAAATTAAGAATCCACTAGATCAAGCTAGCGACGTAGTACAGTCGACTTTTTTGCCGAAAATACGCTTTCTGCCTCCGGGTGTCCTAACTCTGGAACGCCCTTCCAACTCCCGTCATCCTTGTCCCTACATTAACGCTTTTCAAAAAATGCCTTGAAGGAACACTTTCTCATTTGCTTTAGTTGATATACTCCGCTTCACGCTGAGGACGAAATAACGCGAACCTAACTATGTGCTTAAGAGCCCACTCCGCAACGTAGCGGTGAGGATACATGCATAGGTGCCCTTGTAAATAGTTTGGATATACCTACGGTGGATTAACGTATCACATCGGCTAACTGAAGCAACACACGAGTGAGCGTTGTCATTTTTAATTTTTCTCTCTCACAGAGTCGGTGAACTATAACTGCTCTCCATACTATCGTGTGACCGCAAATTCCTTTTCCATTTCAGACTACCCTTATCCATCAGAGCATTTTTATGGGTTGATGCTTAAATATACGAGTTACTTATCCCTTTAGCCTATTAATTTCAAGTTCACTCCACACATCTTACAGGATTTGGCAAACATAAGCTTTTTTACCTTGATAAACTATGGTTCATTGTTAATTGTCCCACGCTCTGCTCGGCCTGAGTCTGACATCGTTTGTTTCTACTTGACCATTTCCCGGCTTGTTCCGTTGGCCTCGAGCTGATTTGTCGATGTTCGTCCCCGGTGTCCTCGTTGCTTTTTACCTTCCCTAGTTTTCGTGGCTGGTCCGTGACGCCTGTGACTCTTGCGTTCTGTGGCACCACAATCACTCCCCAGACGCCAGCACTTAAACATGTCAAGTTTAGTTCAGAGACTGTTTTGTGGAAACTCCTCTCGTTTAGCACCCATAGTTCCCACTGAGTTGCCTGTTCCCTAGAAAATAATGCATGTGGCTTCTGCGAGGAAAACCGAGACATTAACATGCTTCATTCAAAGATAACTAGACGAGGCGTCATAATATTAGGATCTTCCACTTATCGGAGTCGAAAGATAAAAACCTGATACGTTATGTTCACGATGTTTAGTTCCTCCAGAAGCTCATGGACAGCTTCTTGGATGTGGATGAAGACAGTGTGACGATTAAACAAGTAATGCGACTTGGCCAGAAAACAAACCAGTCATGTCGACCTCTGAGAATCATATTTGCAAATCACAATATGCTGCAGCTCCTACTCTCTCGTCTGTCAAGGCTGAAATGCATAGAGTTTCACCTCCGCTGCGACTTCGAACCCAATGAGAGGGATCGTTTGAAGAGTGCGGTCCTTGAGCTCAAACGCCGTACAGTGGAACGTGAGACTGACTTGCACATTGTAAACTTTCGCGTGATCAAGAATGGTCTACGAACCCGTATCAACCGGTTGCTCAACCTCCAGGCATATCCCGCGGTATCGCCGAGGACCTCCGTCTGGCATTCAGCAACGTATGCAGCCTAATGAACAAACGTGACGAACTGTGTCTCTTCGCTGTCTCGTAGCTGCCGGACGTTTCAGGACATGCAGAGCCTTGGCTGAAATCCGACGTCATACCCCAAGAAATCGCGTTGTCAGCATACTCTTGTTTCCGATGCAACCCAAAACCAAAGGCTCACGTTAGTGTTCTGTTGTACATAAAATCGTCACTATCTGGCAAACTTACCAGCACCTATAGGAGCAAGGATAAGTTATGAGAGCAATCTTTGTGCAAAATTCACCTCCAACGCGCAGAACTAATAGTGGGCGTTATATACCGTAGCCCAGTAAACCGTTGTTCCCATTGGCTACCACCCACAGAAATACATGAGCCGCCCTCAGTTCTTACTGACGCAATATCTAAACTTACCTTAGATATTCTGGCCAGATGTTCGGCTTCTTCCCGGTCATGGCGACGTTGTGGCTCAGTTCGCTAAAATTAGTATTGAAATCGGGGCAACGCAACATGTCATCCAACCGACGTGCGTAACTCCGCACTCGGCATTTTGTCTGGACCTAATGTTTACGAGCTGCGAGCGGAAGCGGAAAAAGATCAGAGTCCTCCAACCCCTGGCGAACAGTGACCACTGCTCCATTGTGTCAAGTATAGAACTGCCGTTACCGTATTACAACCAAGGGAAGCCGACTTTCAAATATTAGAAGAGGGACTTCAACGGGCCCGTCCAATTCACAAGTCAGACTGATTGGACACTAAAACATGATGCGTCACTTGTGGTCTGTTGGCCATTAATGAACGGGAAGCTTAACTCGATGTGTGCTCAGTCCCTTCCTCTGAAGCATGCAGAAGTCGAACTTAAAACTGCATTGATTTGATACGCATTATAGACAGTTAGTTCGACGGTGTCGCAAACTTTGGGATAGATACATCAGCTCGGGTTGTGATGAAGATTACGCGGTGTACAAGAAACAGCGTAACTTATGTAACGCCGCAAAGATCAAGAAACGCCGGAAGTTCGAAGAGGAGCTAACATCCTTGGCAACAACTGCACCCAAAATAATGAATGCCTACTTACAACTTCAAGTGAAACCTGGGGGCAACCAACCGGCCTTAGATAGCTTGGACGGACAGACGCACATTTCAAGCGCGGAGCTCGCGGACGCCTTGGCTACGCACTTCCTCACCGTATTTTCCAATAAACCGGCGACTATTCCAATACCGACACAGGTTGCGCCAGTCTTGCTCAACAGTCTATAACGTGATGCAATCCAAGTGCATTAGTTACCCATCAACCGCGATGGTGCAAAGCCCCCCGGACCAGACGGACTTCACCCACTAATACTCAAGTGCGTATCGAATATTATCTCAGCAGCCGTGATAAAACTATTCCATAAATCACTATCTGAAGGATCTGTCCCCAGGGACTGGAGAAGTCCGATAGTGAGACCGCTCCCTAAGGGTGGTAATCCGAGTAATATAGAGAACTATAGACCGATCTGTTTGATTTTGTTATTATCCAGTCTTCGAGAAGATTGTAAAAAGGTATTCGCTGTCGTTCTTCGAATCGATGGATGTATTGACGCAAGGGTAACACTGCTTTACATAAGAGCCATCTTGCATCAGCAACCTGATGTACGCAAACCACCAGTGGGTACTACCTCGCAACGAACGGAAGGATGTTGCCTTGGTGCACATCGATTTTAGCAAGGCTTTTCACACAGTGAACCACGAGGTACTCATTCGTAAACTGAGAACCTACGGAATCGGTGGCACGCTACTTCAGTGGCTACATGAGTTTATTGTGGGACGAAAGTTTAGAGTATAGGTCATTGACTATCTGACATACTGGTTCCCATCGACCAGTGGCTTGCCCCATGGAAATGTACTTGGGTCATTATTGCTTCTTATTCACATCAAAGATCTTCCGCAGCAGCTCCAGTAACCATGTGTCTTGTTTTTAGATGACTTGGAAGTCTGGAGGATCATTGAGAACCAGGACAACTGCGCTCGCCTATCGCATGACTTAGATCAACTGTCAACGTAGTCCACTGAAATGCCACTTCCACTTAACGTAAGCAAACCGGAGTTCATCAGTATCACCAGACGTCCAGCCACTCAATCGTGCACTCTGAACGGCCAGTTGCCCCACCCTAACACATCTGTCAGAGATTTATGAGTTCTTTCGCGACTTGATATGAAATCACTAGAAAATACAGAGAAATTGGACCGTGCGGGACTTCGTTTGCTCTGGACATTACGACGCAGTTTCTCAATACGTTCCGAATAAACCTTCCCTCGTCTATTCACCTCGCTCATTAGACCAATCCTTGTATACGGTGCCCCAGTTTACCATCAAATAACCCAGTGGGAAACTGAAAAACTGGAGAAATTACATCATATCGCAACTAGAATGATACCAAGTCTACGAAAGCTTCTGTACAAAACGGTTGTGAAAGGCTGGGACTCTACACACTATCCTACCTCCGAGTAAGAAGTGACCTTATTATGACCCATCGAGTAATACACTTAAATCACTTCCCCATACTGCGGCAAATACTTCACCTGCGGGAACCCTCTAACACCCGAGGACACCGTTACAAACTCAAGGGCCCCTGCAAGCATAATGTATCACATCAGCTTTGTGTAGAAGGAGGAATCGTAAACTTATGAAACACTGTACCAAAAGGACTAATACTGGCAGATTCTGTGAAGTGTTTTAAAACACGTATGGACGATTAATTCGGAAACCTATGCTTTTGTGAAACGGTGCAACTAAATTGCAAAAAAGGTATATCGTATACCCGGAAATAATGACACCAATACGAATTCCTAACCGAACAAGAATAAAATACTAACTGAAAAACCACTACCGCCAACGATTCGCAATTAAATGTCGGTGGTCTCAGTGTTCGCTGAGCTCAGCAGTTTGGCTACAAACGTTTCGTCACCACCCGAAGTCTCATCGTCAGTGCGTTTTTATGCAGCAGAGCGGCGCGGTAAGAAACGTTTGCAGCCAAACTGCTGAGCTTAGTGAAAACTCAGACCACCAACCAAACAACCTGAGCTAGCAACACTTGCTTCTATATCACGAAGTTAAATGTTTTGATTTTGATTTGATTTGATTGATTTGATTTGATTTGATTGCGCTATACAAACCTTTCTACTTGCTTTTAAGTACAGTCTCGGTCTCAGAATAACAGGTCCCTAACGTGTAGAAGTAGGGTATCCTAACCCCGATTATCAATGCTGGTGGATGGTAGGAGCCGTCCGACTACCTCCCAGTAGTTCTTCCGCTGCTCTCAAAAGTGTTGTAGTCGATCGATAGGTCTAACGTCTAGCATAGGGGCAACACGGATTCCTTCAGCATCGATCATATTCTAATAATGCGGATAAATCGCCAGCTGTACGCCGTAACGGCGATTGGTTACCACTCGACCACCACCAATCGCGCGTGGGCTGGGTACCCCGCAAGGACGCCCACTCCTAGGCGGATTCGAACCGGTAACCTTATGACTGCATATACTACCAAGCTACTGATTGCGCGTGACATTTGGACCAAAAATACCGATAGTGGGACCGATGTTTTCGTAATCTAAAACCATCAGCTGATTAGATGACCGCATTCTTCTCCAAAAGCTGCCAACTTATGAAATTGGAAATCATGTTTTAGCTCGATCGGAGATGCACTTCTTTAGGGGCACTTTCAGAGTCCAGTTCGGAGTTCATTTTCTGATCCTATTGTGAGGACCGCGGTGTTTTACAAGGGTCAGCTTTGGGGCCGCGCTTATTATTGCATTTCATCAAAGGCCTAGTACGTGTCATCGATTCCAACTTCCTGCTTTTGGCGATGATACCAGGATATGCCGGACGATCCGCTGTCAGGAAGATTATGATACGCTGCAACGAAAAGTAGGCTTGCTTTGGAATAGTTAAAAGATAATCTACTTCCTTCCAACGCGTTTAAACACAAAACTGTACCTGTACACCACATGTTCAGTAACGCATATGCGCTTGGAGACCACCTCATGCCGACCGCCTCACAGGGGCGCGTTCTTGGAATGGTAATGCAAAGCGACCTCGGCTGTTCGGCACAGTCCATGAATGCGTCCAATACTGCAAACCAACAGGTTGATCTCTTACGGATGATATTTCAGCGGCTCGACCCTGCTATCACCCTTTAAAAGCTCAAGGTTATGTGAGGCCACATGTAGAGTACACTATTCAAGCTTGGAAAACCTGGATAAAGCGCGAACTAGTTGCAGAGGAGACACCACGGCAAATGGCTACAAAATGGTGAAGCAACTGTTCCAACTGGCATATCATCTGTGACTGACCTTGGTGCGGTCGAACAACTCTCAGTTCGTGTGCGTGTTCTGACCTATTCGTGCGTCACCCCTAGCGCAAAATACACTCACCAAGGCTTTGTTGTAAACAAGAGGACAACTAGCATTCCTATGGTTCAGCGTCGTCTATGTTGTGCAGACAACTGCATTAAAGTCCTTAAGATCAGTATCACCTGTTCCAGCTGCATTAAATCGTACTGCCCGCAATGTGCAGGCAAATCTGTCCAAGAAGTGAGACAGACAAACCAAGTTGCTGACACAATTTGGTTTTGCCCATCATGTCAAGTGATTCCAGTTGTCAACTGTTTATCATTGCTAATGAAAAAATGCGATAGGATGACTGAAATAATCGCACAATTTGTAAATACTAAGGTCGCTCCCTCGGAGGTAAATATGGCCACGATAATACCTCACCCGGTCAAAGTTAGTTCTGCGTCTAAACCGAAGAAAAGAGCTAGACGATCCAACCGCACTGCAGCCTCTGTGACTCTAAACCCACTGGGTCACCTCACTCCCATCAGTGGGCAAGCCTCAAACATGCCTGCGTCCACTTCTCCAACCATAGACGCTTCACTTGGAGATTCAGCCATGACACCGATAGCTCACAGCCGAAGGAAATCCGGTGCAGATAACAAACAGGTAACGTACGCATCGATTGCATCCACAAACACACCGGGAGCGACACAAACAAGTTCATCTTCAGTACCGAGCACGCGTGGCCCAAAGCAGCTTTCACCGTCAAGTCCAGTGGTGCCCTCTAAACAACCTGAATTGCCGGCAAAAAGTATAAAGCCAACACTTGCTAGACAAAACCACGCAGCGCTAACTCTCGTGTGCACCAATGTTCCCGAATCCAAATCTGGCACAATAAAAGGCAAGTTGCAAGACGATCGCAACCAGTGGAGTTCCATCTGCGAGGCGATTGGTATTCGGGTTGAGCCTGCAATGCTGCAACGCGTAGCACGTCACCCGACCTCAGTGCACTCTGGTGAACCTCGAATTCTTCGAGTAACTCTAAACTCAGCAGATGAGACAGAGGCTGTCCTGCTCTCAGCAGTTCGTCTTCGCAACTCACCGAGCGGAGTGCGCATATTACCTGAGCTACCTTGGAAAGACCGCACAAAAGAAGCAGTGGAGCAACGCGGTATTGCTACTAGGGATAGCAAGAAAACAATATTTGTTCATGGTGTTCCCGAGCTCCTGCATGCTTTTGATCACGATGCACATACACATGACCGAGAACAGTGGTGCTACATCCGCGAAGCACTCTGTGTTAACAATGTTATTGCCAAATCCCTAACAAGAGTTCCGTTGTCACCTAACTACAAGGGCTGCGGTCCTAGGCTAATGAAGGTAATACTACACTCTGAGGGAATGACGCAAGTTCTGTTGGATAGCTGGTTAAAGTTTCGAGCTAGGTTGCCAACAGAAATACGGCTAAAGGCAGCAGGCGAACGACCAAAAGTCGGAAGAAATTCGATGGAACTTGCAAATCCTGCAAATTCTTTATTTGCACAGTCCTTCGGAGAGATCGACACAACAGCGTCCACGTCACACAGGAGGACCGAGCAAAGCACGAGTGAACCATCAGTTCAGGAACGCTCAATAATGTCATGTAACACGACTGAAATACACAAACCAAAAAACGATTAATTGCCGGCCACCTAACGGCCGGCTTAAAAGCGAACACAAACTTGACATCCACCAATGAACTCCTAACCACAAAAGCCCTATCTTGCATGTACACAAACGCTCAAGGCCTTCGAAGCAAGTTGGCCGAACTTAGAGAACTCCATGCCTCACAACCACGAGACCTCGTCATGATTACAGAGACATGGTTAAACCCTGAGATAACCGACTGTGAGATCAAGTTACCCGGTATGTCGCTGCTTCGGACAGATAGAACCGGAATGGGTGGCGGTGTGATTCTTTACTATAATACAAGCCTCCGATGTGAAGTTATCGATCACCCAGAAATCCGAGCTCCCGATTCGCTTTGGTGCCGCCTTTGGTTGCGAAACAAGGACACATGTCTACTAGCCGTGGTTTATCGCCCGCCAAACTCAACGTCGGAAATGGACTCCAAACTGTACCACGTTTTTCAGTTTGCTTTGAACAAGTCCTACACCCACATTCTTATCGCGGGAGACTTTAACGTGCACGACATAGAAACGCCGGCAACTGACGGTACGCAGTTTAAAGCCTGTTTGCAAGAACTTATTGCTATCCACCCTCTTTACAACCACGTAACCTCTCCCACCAGATTTCGAACTTCTAACAAGCCGTCGATACTAGATCTTGTGCTAACTAACGAAGAACTCATGGTTGGCGGGATAGTTACAAGCACACCACTGGGTCGTAGTGATCATGTCACTCTACTCTTTGATTATATATGCTATGCCGAGTACCCGGAAAAGGAGGAGGATAAAGTGCACACTGTCACGCACTACAATGTGTTGTCCAAGCTTGTTAAGGATACATCTTGGACTTTCTTATTCGAATGTCCCCCAGATTTGGCCTGGGATATGTTTACAAGGACTTTGAGCACACTGGTAGCGCAAGCATCGGAACAGAAGTCCTTCCAACCCAAAAACCAGAGTAAGTCAATTCTGAGGAGCAGAACACGTAAATGTATGTCCCGGAGGGATTTGGCATGGCGAAATCACCAGGGTTGCCCGAATGCCGAAACCTGGACTGCATACGTGACACATCGTAACTTCTGTGTGAAACTGATCCGCGAGGACAAGGTCACGCATCAGCAGAAGTTAATGAAGCGATTCTGCACTAACCACAAACTCCTGTATAGGCACATTAACGGCCTTCGAAAGGTAAAGCGAGGGGTTCCGGCGCTAGTCACAGCTGATGGATACACGCGGTCAGCAATGGAAGCAGCTGATCTCCTACGGCTTCATTACTCTCAAACGTTCCAACAAGTGTCGAGCCCAAACATTCACCTCATTTCTAATACTCCGCCGTTTGGTTTAGAAAACATCACCTTCACTACGGAGGCTGTGTTGAAGAAATTGTTATCCTTGCGTATCCACAGTTCTCCCGGAGCTGATAACATCCGTCCAAAGGCTCTACAGGCAGTAGCTAGTGATCTAGCAGAACCACTGGCTGTTTTCTATCAGCGATGTCTAGAGGAAAACCTTATTCCACCAGTATGGAAGCAAGGGGTCATCACTCCCATCCATAAAGGAGGCAGCCGCACTGATCCTGCGAACTACCGTCCAATAACATTACTTCCCGTACTATCCAAAGTGATGGAATCAATCGTCGCAGACGCGCTGATGCAATACCTGGAAAGCCACAATTTAATAGCCCCAGAGCAACATGGCTTTCGTCAAAAGCATTCGTGTAACACTAACCTATTAATTGCACGAAATAGCTGGACTGAAGCTGTTGATGATGGAGTTGGAGTCGATGTCATCTACCTGGACTTTTCAAAAGCGTTTGATCGTTTAGACCATCGAGTTCTCCTTCAGAAGCTTCGGAACTACGGCATTGGCGATCCAATCCTGAGTTGGATTAGCAATTTTCTACAAGAACGACGGCTAGTGGTGAGAGTCCGAGAATCATTTTCTCATGCAATCGACGTGACGTGTGGAGTACCACAAGGCTCGGTTCTTGGACCTCGTCTATTCTTGGTGTTCATTAACGATTTGGCGAGATCAATTACTTCCGATTTCTTATTTTTCGCTGATGATATCAAGATATGGCGAAGGATCAGAGGACCGGATGACCATGAACGGCTCCAGCACGATCTTAACACAGTGTCGAACTGGTCAGTTCAAAACGCTCTACCGTTCAACGTAGACAAATGTCGCGTAGTACAATTACGCCATAGACATAACTACACCTACATACTTGGGACAAAGGAATTGCAGAATAGCTCCCAAGAACGTGATCTTGGTGTGATCGTACAGAGCGACCTCAACTGTTCAAAACAGGCTGAGGTAGCTGCGAAAAGAGGCAACCAGCACGTCGGCATGCTGCGAAGGGCATTCGGGAGATTTGACCCATCAATCTTCCCAATGATGCTCAATTCCTACGTGCGCCCGCAAGTTGAGTACGCAATCCAAGCTTGGCAACCTTGGTTGAAACGCGACCTAGAAGCGATAGAGGCACCACAACGGAGAGCAACCAAGAACGTGATGGGCCTGCGGTATCACTCTTACCACCGAAGGCTGAAGTTGTTGGGAATTTTCAGCGGACGCTATCGAAGGCTGCGCGGCGATCTCATATTAGCGTATCAAATATTGAGTGACCCCAACCACGTATGCCGCCATTTGCTGAAACTTAGCCACAACACGCAGCTCAGGGGTAACTGCTTAAAGTTGAAGGAACAATATAGCCGTCTAGAGTGTCGACGGAATTACTTTTCCCTTCGAGTTTGCAAACCATGGAACGCACTCTCAGACTCAGTAGTATCCTCTCCTACCCTGGATGTTTTCAAAAAACGATTAGATGTTGCCCTCAGCTCCCAACATTTTGTTACCTAAGCTCCTCTGTTGTGGATTACGCCAAGCATGTTTTCAACAGGACTAATGTATCAAATGGACCTAAGTGAGCGACCATATTTTATTTTCTCACTCCTTACCTCAACTATCACAGCGCCCCACTGTCTTTCTGAATGTTTACGCGCGATATTTCTTTTTCCTTTTAAACTGATGTTAATTATCAAAGTATTCATCTCGGCAGACGTTCGATAGATGACCCACACATATTTTAATTGCATCATATTCACCGCTACCATCCTACGGGACATGTCAAGCACTTGCTTTTATCTCGTGATAAATCATTGTTCATTGTTCATTGTTCATTGAAAACTTTGGAAGTGTACAGCGGAATTTTGTCCGGGTCAAGGGGAAGAACTTGCACTGGTCTACCACATCTTGAAAAACCGTAGTCCCGCTTGTCGTCACCACCTGAAACACAATTTTTATGGGACGCCAGGTGAAACGGTTACCCAGTACGGTCGCTCGGCTTCTCACAGGAATTAATTTTCTCCTCGAAAGTGTCGGCCTTGAAACGTTCTTCCGCCATATGTCATTTTTTGCATCCACGCTACCTATTCGCAAAAACGACTCGACAATGCTTTGCTGCACATGTATTATTTGATTTGAATCCTGTTCATCGAGTTATGTCAAGACGCAGAGAAGTGCTGTATTCGCTGACCTCTACAAAATCTGAGTAAACGGGGTTACATGTGTGTTAACGTGGATATTACGATGAGTACACCGATGAGTGTTTCACTTCAGCGTAAATTTTATTTGCTAAACGTAGATAATCCCCACAATGCATCTTAAGGAATCTGTCAGTCTTTGGTATTTTAAACGGTATTGCAGCATTGCTCGATGGTATTGCTGTGCATCTCAGTTTCAGTCATAGTAGTTTGTTGCTCATCCTGATAATAATAATAATAATAATATAACGCAGCACATTGGAATAGGTGCCATGCACATACACATTTTGAAGCTGCACATTGTACAGTCTTCAATGGCTAACAACATGTAATGGACCTTTGGTTTCCACCGAAATTTAGATGGACGTCGTAATCATTCAGTAAAAGCTTGTCACTTCTCAAATTGCAGTTTTGATTAAAGCTTACAATTTAGAATTGGAGTTGATCGCAAGCAACTTATACATAGTGCACTATAACCAGTACACATCGTAGGCGTCAGTAATACCAAGTAAAAATTCTCAATGGTTCCAGTTTCCAGTAAGATGAAAGATGGCTTGTACCATTACAACATTTTAGCTTAGGTTTTTTAACCTTAAATGCATGTAACATCATGAGGATTATGAAGGGCATTTTGCAACTGGTGCTACAAAAGTCGCATGTGAAACTGGATTTATTTCTATTCATTTAGAATGGGCATCAATCAAAAGTAGACACATCACTCCATTGATTGGGCCAAAGTAGTCCGTGTGTACCCGCTGCTAGGATCTCTCCGGTCAACGCCATGGACGTATCTGTCCGGGAGATTATTGTCTTTGGTATTTTTGCTATTGTTCGCAATATTTAGCCGCTGCTCTATATTCTGGTTAATGTTCGGCCAACAAGAGTAACCACCTGCCAACGCCTTGAACCTTTGCAAACCACGGTGTGCGTCATGCAGCTGTCTCAGCAACCGGGGCCGTAATTCTTCTGGTTGAACTGTGCGCGAGCCCCGAAATATAGTTATGGTAGAGACTCAACTCATTACTCTGACATGCAAAGGGTTTCAGTCCGTCTGACATGCTTGTAAGCCATCCAGTCACCATCGACAACACACGGTTCCGGTCCGTTATGCGCCGCACCACGTCACTCCGGATGGGTGTCTTTTCAAGCTGTTGCATCAAATTGATAAACTCCATGGGTTCACTATTCGATTTTTGACCATGCTGCTGCGGGAGACGACTAATTGCATCGGCAATGGTATAACTTGCTCCGTTTACAGTTTGTAGCTATAGGCGCTCAAAATTAGTGCCCACCTTTGCACTCGGAACGAAGACAACTGTTGGATTCCTTTCTCCGCACCTAAAAGCGAACGAAGTGGTTTATGGTTAGTGCAGATATTAAACTCTCTTCCGCAGACGTACTGGTAGAAATGCTCGACTCCGAAAATAATCGCTAAGGCCTCTCTGTCCAGTTGGGAGTAATTCCTTTCAGCGGGTTTCAGGGTGCGAGAAGCAAAAACGATTAGACGAAGACAAACCGTCGTTCGTTCGGTGGCAAAGGACTGCGCTCTCTCCGCGTGGGAAAGCGTTAGACTGCAGCAATAGAGGCCGGCTCGGATCGAAATGTACTAGATAAGGGGAAGCGCTGAGCACCCATTTTGCAACTGTGAAGTCTGTTCTTTGATCCGGAACCCAAGTCCACGACTTCTGTCTTGTGTAACAGTTCGTGCAGGGGTGCAAGTACTGTTTAGGCGTTAGGTAAGAAGCGAGGATAATGAGAAAACATCCCTAAAAGCCATCGGATTTAAGCTTCCTTACTGGGTTCAGGTGCGAAAAGGATGCGTTTGACTTTGTATTCTAACAGTTGTAATCCGTTTATTTTCGAGACGGTAATCAAGGTAACAAACCGAATCTGAGTAAAACGTACTCGGGGACTACTGCAGTTTGAGTCCACACTGTTGTAGAAGTTCCAACACCGTGGATAGCGTTTGTAAATGCTTAACATTTGTACGTCCTGTAATTAGAATATCGTCAAGATAGGCGCAAGTGTAAGGAATATCTTTGATCAGATAATCAATGATCGTTTGGAATATTGCCAGGGATGAACTGACTCCGAAGAGCAGACGTTTGTACTGGTATAGACCCATGAGTGTACTTATAGGAGCGCATGAACGAGGGGTCTCTTCTAACTCAATTTGTAAGTACACGTGACCGAGGTCAATCTGTGCAAACTGTTGTCCGTCTGCCAGCGTAGCATACTGATCCACTACCCGAAGTAAAAGATATCTTTCCACAACTAAACAACAATTAACAGTTAGTTTCTAGTCACCACAAATACGCAGAGAGAAATCCGGCTTCAGGATTAGAACTATTGGAGCTCCTCATTCACTGCATTGGACTTGCTCGATTGTTCCTGCTGATTGCAATCTCTTTATCTCGTCTTCCTCCTTTGATTTCAGAGAATAAGGTAGGGTACGTGCCCTGAAAAAGCGGGGCTGTGTTCCCCGCCGTAATTTAACACTAGCCTGATATCCGTGCAATTTTCCTAGTTTCCCATCAAGAACATCAGAATATTTGTTGAACACAATTTCTAGACGCTGGTTAATGGACATAAACTTCACTGTCTCTAGCGTGGCCGGAAGGCATTTAATCCAGTCGCGCCCGAGTAATTTTGGACAATCAATCGCCACAACGTATACCTGTAAGACCAGCTACTCCCCATGGTAATTTACATGAACATTGCATTTTCTCAGGACTGGTATTGGTTGCCCAGTGTACCTACGGAAAGTTGATTCACAGGGGGATAACTTTAGTAATCTTTTAACTGATGCACTAATGAGACACCGGTAGCAACTTTCATTTTAACCAAATGGCCTTCTTTTTCCAACTGCACAGTGTAGTTTAAGTGGATGTTGCAGATGCTCGACGTCGCGTTCCAGATCGTGTTTAGCTGGTCTCCTTCGTATGAAGACCGGATGACTTTCACAGGCCTCTTGGGAAAACGTGATGTCGTAACAGTGCCAGCTTTAGGTCGGCAAACTCGGGCCGTGCCTTAATTTTCCACATTGACGGCAGATACTCTGTTTAGGACGACATTCCCAGGCCGACAAACGATGACTTACGCATCGGTGACAGGTAAAAGGCAATTTGGACCGTCTCGTGTAACAACCTATCGGTTGACTGCTTGGATTGTGTCTGTATGAGGTTGAGAGGAAAAAGCTGCTAACTGTTTATGGTCGTTCTCCAGCTGTCGAAAAATATTGCAGGCCTTCTCCCAGCTCATCGTCGTCTCATCTTCCGACAACAAACATTCACGAGCCAGTTGGTTACGGATACCGGATAACATGCACTGTAAAGCCATCGCCTCTTCGAAATTCGTAAATTGAATTTCACAATACCGACACTCTGGTAGGGTTTGCTAAATTCACGTAACGAAACCAATGACGCTTTCTTCAAAGTTTTGACGCAAGCTAGAGAAAGATTACCGCGCAGTGTATGTCTTCAGTCGTGAAACCCATAACCCGCTGAGGACTTCTAGTGTGCTGGTACCTGTCTCTCACCGACAGAGAGAGCATCAAAATGTCTTTGGTCTTCATCCCCTAGAAATTGTCTCATTAATTTAATTTTGTGGCTCTCTGAAAGTACTGCGTTTGATCGCAAGACAGGTAGTAGCTATAAATAATCCAAACAAGTGCGCTTCCAGCGTTTCCAGGTGGCCCATGTTGGTTTATCAGAAAGAATATTCCAAAGTAGTGTAGAAAGATGCAACATCGCAGTAGCTTAACCTCCTCGCCAGCATGTTAAGTATGGCACTTAGCCGATGAACGGAACAGAACGCGGAAGCGCAGCATGAAACCCATTTACTAAAAGCATCCTGCGTTACAGTGCCTAGAAAGGCCGGAAAAGAAAAGCAATGAAATGAGGAAAGTATCGCAAAGTCATTCTCAAAAAATCATGTAGAGGTCTGTGTTTACGAATCGATACTCAAGTGCGTACGTGATAAAGGGTAGGGACTGAAGCGTACTGAACAAGACATTAGGACACAAGATCACTTGCAATACACTGGGAAATGGTGTCTACCACATGTTTGAAATTAAAATTTCCTGTTTAATTCCCATGCGCACACAGAATTCATCAGTTGACAACAAGTAATGATCTGCTTTCAGTACCGAACGTTGAGTTACAAACTGCTATGAGGTTGCAGATGCTAAGCCTAGAAAATAATTTTTGTCTATTGCCTCAACGTACACTCGAAGGTCAGCATTGCTTTGTTGAACTATTCAGACTGACGTAATGGACACCAGAGTAAAGGCACGTAAACGTGATTAACTGTTCCCCCCTTGATCAGTAGCTCATTGCACATGGCAAATAGTGCATTTCATAGTTATCAAGAATGCATCAGCGTTCGTTGAATTAACCAGTGTTTACGTATTGTAAACTGTGATATCAACATGAACGGCAACTTGTGTCCAAGTAAACCTTTGTCAGTACGATCATTTGGACCGCGTCTCAATTGTAGGGATTTTGCGAAGTTGCTCTGTGTAAGCAAGACTGGCTTCATTCTTGTTTGCTTTGTTAGTGAATGAAAATTGATAATGTAATGCTCGGAACACTGCGATAAACATAGTACTTGTGACGTGAGTAGTGCCATTTCAGTAGGTAAAGCAGTAGGGCTTTTCGTTAGTGCTTGGACGACAAACGTACAAACTGTTACGGATAGCAACGAATTGGTGCACCAGAAACACTATTCCTAGTTTGTGAGAATGACATAAGCTTTGCAATTACCGGTCTGTTTAACGGGATTGTCAGGTTGAAAATGACTTTTCAATTGCAGTGTAGGTACGGACAACTGCATTCGATGAGAAATTCCACCCGTTTACACAAATACCAGGCAAGTATTATCTAAAGGTAAACTGTGGTTCTGCTGCCTCGGGATCCAGGGTACGTTGGTGGCCAAACTAGAGGATTTCTTACATAGAAGCCTGAAATTAAGACTGAAAATGGTTAGTGAAATTCCATAATGACAATTTGTTCAGGTACTACCAAAGACCATAAACATTCCAGATGACGCGAATGCATTGTGTATCGTTTAGACCATGGGGACAGAGATCTTAGTTGGAACGCCCCTTCACGGGCCGGACAGATCAGTAATAAGGCGTTTTGGTTTATCGCAACAACGGTGTCAAACCTTTATTTGCACGGTAGTACGTAGTATTCAGTGAATGCACTGCTTTTCATCTCTCATGTCCCATGAACCATTTTTGAATGCCTTCCGTGTCTGTGCATAGTAGGTAAAATTCGCACTGTAATACCATCGCCAGTAGGTCAACCTATACCAGACATACACATCAATGTTGGCATTCTGAAGTAACCTTCGAAGTCATGTAATTTGATGCAGGCCTTATTTTACTACAGGAACTATGACAAATCCATAGGGCAATTCACGCTTAGGTGGAGACTCGGAACGACTCCAGCTGTATGTGTGGAACACCAGCTTAAGAAGAACATTCACGGCCATTTATTCGTGATGCTATGTTACAATATTTCATTGTAGAAAGCTCAGCGTTACAAAGTGGTGAGTTAATTGATGTGTTGATGTATGTGTTGTTACTTTTGCTTGAAGCACCGAACCATGATCGGAAACTTGGACAAACTTGCTACGAACGATTGAATATTTATGTTCTGACTAATGCTCTCCTTTCTTTGCGTTTCAATCTGCTAATAGGCCTAGTTGCAAAGTGTGTTCCAAAAGCGCTTTACAACAAGTCCTTTCACCTGGAGCAGTTAATCATTAATTTTTCAGTGTTTCAATGAATTGAAATCCTCCATTTGGCTTTTATGTTCCTTTTTTGCACTCTTTCATTTTCACGATCCTCTGTCATGACGGTGCTCTTTATGTATAACAAGTTATATAATGATGTGGTAATGTTAATTCGCTTGAAGCAACTTATCTTAGCAACTGACAAGAAAAGATTTTGGTGGACAGTTTGGTGATGTAATGCCGCAGTTTTAATCGCTGCATTTCACCTACAAAAGTTTGCTGCCATACTTTATTGTTTCTTTCATGGTTAAAGTTAGCTAACAGGTGGCGAATCTGAAGGATTTCATGATAATAATGTACAGGCGGCGAGTTTCCACCAACTTGCATCACTCGTTGCCTTATTGCAGTTCTCGGTGAAGCGGACAAGAGAAATGATCTCTAGAATAAGTTTCGAGAATTCACGTTTTGTTAATCAGTTTCGCGGAATATATATATATATATATATATATATATATATAGCATGTGTGCGTATGACGAGTATTAACGTCGTTCATTTAAAAGCAATTTTTCAAGTGGAAATGTTAAAGATCTTCCTGATTTGACTGAATCGTGAGTATGTCTGAAAGTGAAAAATAGTCCCAAATAAATGCCGAGACATAAGAGGCATATCATAAATTATTTTGCTATAGGTCCGTTGTTACATCTTTCCTGTATGTTTTGAACCGAATTAATACAAATCTAGGTTCGGTATGTCGTGCTTAGAAACAGGTAACCTACCTCGACATACTCCGGATCATCCGCATGCGGTCCACATGCTGATTCCCTAGCACTCCATTTGACAGGCTGTCTGTAACAATTCATTCCCTGTAATCATACGGAACATTCACAGCGATTCGTAGAAAACGGAAGTCTGAAGCAAGAATCGTTTTCAATGATTCGTCTACGGGCCGGTACAAATCATACAAGGTTAGAATACGTGAAATGCCCAGTTCAGACGTAGGTCAATGGTTAAACAGCAGATAGTTCGGCGCAGTCTTACACCTATCCGTCGGCGTTGCGTAATCACATTGACATAACCGGTGTCAGAGTGACGGCTAGGTCGGTTGCTTTTCGGCCAAAGTAGACAGAACGATGGAACAAACTTATTTTATGTGCGAAATGAGGGTTGGGTTATTCAGATCCCAGTAGCTTCTTTTGTGCATGCATTTGTAAAATCAGGCATTTGTTCAAAAGGATCAAGTTAATCACAGTAGACGCATTCGGAAGATTAAAGCTATGACCTAATTTGAGTAGTGGAGACAAAACTCCGCTTATCAAAACCAGTTCTTCCATTCACCCACAATTTAGGGCTATGTTCTTTAGTGCAATGTGAAAATTGTCGAGGCGTTCGACCCATATATCTTGAACCAAAGGTGTACTCAAATATATAGATTATGTTGGAAGAGACAAACTTCGACAGTCTGTCCTTGGTGCACACAGGAATAAACGGGTTGGTGGCAAAGTTATATCGGTGCTTTAGCTGGAAACGTGTAAGTTATTGATTGCGTCCGTTTTCTTGTCATAAGCTGAGGAATTGGATCACCTTTAAAACTAAAGTGAATGAAAAGAGCTTCCTTTTCGAATAGTTTCTCAATATTCGATCTAGTTTTGAGTTGCATATTGCGCTGAATAAATAATTGCCGATAATTCTTTTCACGCAACGTATTCTGCATATATGTTATCCTATTCTCCAGAGTATCTTCCGAACATATTTTTATAGCCCTCGACGTGAGGCAGCTGACAAGCTGCGCTTGCATTTAAGCGGTATGTAGCTGTTGCTGTCTGTGTATTGACCGGCCCATACGCTCTATCTGCTGATCCTCCATAATAGGGAAACATCAGTTCGCTCAAATATGTGTACATACAAAATGAGAGCTTACATGAGCTTACCCACCAAACACTCCATGTCTAGAAAACCCAGGGATCGCGATTGTATGTCTGTATTCTGCTTGCATTTTATCCAAACTTATTACATCACCGAATATCTAGCCCTTCACTTCTCAGGCTTAATCGCAAATGTAAAGCTGTTTGTCCACATGTGAAACCGGACCACCAGTGTTCATTCATCCATCGGTAATTATCGTTTACAACACCTTTGAGAGCACCGGACGAGCGCGCTGCGATAGTTTGTGGGTTGTGAATAGCTACCTCAGTTGCATATGATTTGCTACATAACACAATTTCAAGTGCACAAAACTGTTCATGTGTGCGTGCAGCATCACTTACGGACAACCATGTGAACGACAACGTCATAGTCAGTCAAACACCAATTTAGGGCTGAGCTCACTGACGAGTATGATTTGAGTAGTAGTAAGTTCTGGTTAGATGTTCAGTGAAGAGATAAGTAACGTTGGTTTTCCCTCCTCCTATACCCATTCTGATCTCAATATGTTCAAATTGTCTGGTCTAAAAGTGTTTAAGTTGGGCAATGCGTATTTGATAAGCTCAAATTGAAACCAGTATCGCTTTCTTCTCTTGTTTTTGAAAACAGTTTGTTCCTTTTTATGGAGCGGCCCGATGCCAGGTGACTATTCCTGTTTTTTTTAAACATGTTGGGCTCGATTATTTCGTAATCTAGGTAACAGTTTATAAGGTGTTGGTTTTCGTTCCCATAAACTTACCAACACGCACTGTAATAAGTTATCAATAGTCTGATTTTGCCCACTCGTAAAACAAAATGACGTTGCTATCCCAGGAAAAATACAACAATGAAATCCGCAATACAACACCCAGTCAAGCTGTTCTTTACTAATCTTGCGTTCGTACTCTTTGGTGTGGTTAACAACCGACATAGAAGAACATGTAAATGTACTCCAATTTTACACATCCTCCGCAGTAGTCGTGGCTATCTAGCTGCAACCAATAAGGTAAGATCAAAATAGTAAATAACGATAAGCTTCCTGCCTCGTAGGTTTAAGAACATTTACTTTCTGGTTGAACGGAGACCTGAGTAAGACGGCATATTGCAGAGTTAGTTTAACCGTAGCCTAAATCAGACTGGCATACCCCTTTTCCTTTCGATAGATCATCATATCACTTCGTATCATAATCGCCTTGAATCACTAAATGTTGTTGTCCAATGGCAAAAGACAAGACGATCAGTGGAAGTCGTGATCGGCTGTTAGTCACATCGCCCTTTCAAGTGTTTATATGTGGCTAGGCACGTTAAACGCATGACCAGGCATTTAGTTAGCGTATTTAGGAACACCTCACAAGCTGAACTTGTAGCCACAACAATAGAACACGTTACGGCCCAATTAGAAACTACCTACTGAACACCGGTCGCCAGATAAACATACAGACTGTGTTTCAGCTTCTCTACAGAATGCCATCTATACATTACTATAGAGTAAGACAACTGTGGAAACAGTATCCTTACGTCTAACAAACACCCAATTGTGTGTTCAAAATGAATTAGTAAAATCACTGCAGATACCGTGGCCAACCATCCTAAAGGAAGGATGCGACTTCACTCCGCAAACCCAGTTGACCAATCGAGTGATCAGATGGTTGGCATTGTGATCACCGGTTAATTCATCTAATCAATTAAATCCTCGTTATGCTGACGATTGCATCTAGCTTATTCTACCGTGTAATAATGTCTGTTCTTGAGAACAAATTAAACGAAAGCAGATGTCTGCTTGAAGCTTAGCGCTTTTGTTTTTAATTCTAAGCTGGAGGTAGTAAAATGAAATCCCTGAAGAGTTGCAATCTATCTTCTTTTGTCCTGAGCTTTGGCATTCCGTAGGAATTGTGACACAGGTAACTTATCGTAAATTTTCATTCCGTTTTAAGATCACTGTTGCGGCGGGGGTAAGAATTCGTGCGTTGTACTCTCCGTTTTGAATGTACAATTAATGCATGTCGTTACAGCGATGAAAAATTTTCGACCGGTAACTAGGTTAAGTGTGGCGTCACATAAATCACATCCAATTGCATTTTATGTTTAAAATTTTCACTGTCATATATGCTAGTCTAAAACGACCGCCTTCGTGTTCTTCGAGAGAGTAAGACTGGTTCAGCCAGCTGGCATAATGGCGAGTCGGCAAGGTGGGTGTTTGCAGCGCAAAGGATTTTTATTCAGGAATAGTCTATGTCATTTAAGATGGAGTCGATATGCTGTAAACTAAACTGTTCTGTGACGCAGATGTATAAATTTCCTTCACTCTTGCAGCCATGATCGATTTCAGCTAAAGTAAGCCAAGCGCACTAGTAATTACCCCGTTATCTGTTGATGTTTCCACCAAGCCTACAAATAATTGTTTTACCGCTACACAAAATAGCGCCTTGCTTTCTTTTTATTTATATCTTATTGCATTCGATACTGTTCCGTGGTCGGCTCAGCAAGACCATCGGTGAAGCGAATTAACACTGCAAACTTTTAAAACCTTTCGTACGCACAAAACGAGGTGCTAATTTCCCAATTCTCATACGCTTTTCATATGCTTGAGATAATAACTTGCTACTACAAAACCTGTTGTTTTTCAATGGGCTTCAAATCTTCCCAAGAGCTAATTAGACTCCACCGCTCATACAAGCCCAGAAATGGCTACTTGTTTTCTAAGAATGCTATTTGTAAGCAATCAGACAAAGCGGAACTTAGACGATGGAGTGGCTCCGTGTCCTACCCAATGGATCCGTTTACGAGGTCATCTTACCTGGTTTAGTTTTAGATAACTAACATTTGAGACTTAGAACTCACAAAGCTGACCGCTGAAAGTCGCATCTATCTTTCCGATTAGATAAATATCGGCACTCCTGGTAGGCAAATAAAACGCAGTTTAACAGTTCCAGCCTTCATCACACTTCTTTGTGTATCAATCTGCAATCGTTGTAATATCTAGAATTCAATTGTTTCCATGACTGCGGCTGACAGAGACGTGTACAATAAAGGGGTGCAGTCAAAATTAACTTAAAGTAAGTCAACCGATCCCTTAACTGCCATGTTTTATGTGCCGTACAGGTGGCAAATACAGAGATTGATACATGCGGAGCAAGTAAGTGTGCTACGTGCCATTTCTAGCTGCATGACAGAGAATAAAATACTCAAAAACAGAGTTACATTTATATGTACAGATTGATGATGCATACATTCAGAGTATGGTATGCACTAAGACAACATTAGCCAGCGGCCGATTAAGATACTCCTCGTAAGCAACTAATCTTCCATAATTAAGAGAGATGTCTTGCTAGCAGACAGCGAGGATGTTAGGAGGAAAATCTCAGGGCAAACAATCGAGGCACCGATCGCCCATAGGGAGCCAAAGCATGGCCGGTGAGCAGAAACTTGCTCCCATAGACTAGACGAATAATTAGCCAACTGGATGAACCGACCAATTAGCTCGATAGAGGAAATGTATGATTGGTCGTAAGTTGACGCATCTAGATCTTTCCACGCGAGCTTTATATATTGTTGGGTTTGACAAAACCTATTGCTAAGTGCAGTGCACTGTCTAGAGAGGCATTGCTTGATGTTATTCTCAACAAGCATGTGAACACTTATACCAGCTTTTGCTTCCAAGTTCTAAACTGCCCTTTTCATTTACTGTATGGGACACTGTCGAAAGCGCTAACTGTTTCTTCTACATGCTCTAAATCCAGACACATCTTTTCTCGTACGGTTTCTCACCTCACATATATCCTACCGTACTTACTTGTAGCCCGGACGAAACTCCTCAGCGTGATGAGCAGATTTTTGATTGAGTGATAAACAAACATTCGGCATTACACAACAAATTCGGTTTTGTCCACTAAATCCCATGTGTTTCTCTATCCGCAGTGATAGTGCACAAACTTGAACTTCTATCTAACCAACCAGGTGTATAAAGCCTATTTTGACTTGACTTGTTCACGAATGTTCCATTTGCCCTTTATATTGGACGGTGTGATCAGCCAACACATTTCGCTTCCTCTGAACTCGTCGGAAACCAGTCTTTTTCCTGCGGGAGTCAGCGATGTCGAGCTCCGAACAATAGCTAACCGTAAATTCAGACGAGGGATGACCACTTCAGCTGGCGACAGATTAAAACCTAATCGCAATGTCCATATCGGTGAATGATCTCAAGGCTAATTTGCAACAGCAGTAAGCATAATTTGAGGTTACCCAACTCCAGCTTATAAATAACTTAGATGTCAAATGTCAATTCAGGCAGGTTTACAGTCTACAATGGTCAAGCTGTCTGCATCGATAAGCCCCATCACAAAAGGTATAGCCGAAATTTGCATAGGCTCCTGATGCTGGCATAACCTTGGAACCATAGCTCAAGCGTTATATAGATTTATTCCGCGTCGAACTTGCGGACCGTGCAGATGAATGGAAAGTCCGATTGTTGTTAAGGAAACTTGGGACAGCGAAACATTCTAGATGTAGCAAGTTATTCCTGTCAAGAATGTTAGAGATTGTTCTTTCGAGAAGAGGGTCAAGATTTAGTAGCCGTTTGTTTATTTTAGCAAGCGCAATCAATGTCTAAAATCACCAAGTTGGGCGCCAACGAATAAGCTACTTACGCTGACATCGTCAATTGTCAAAGGGAAAAATCTGACTTCAAACTCATTACGGTTTATTATTTGAAACGTTTGATTTTTAGCTGTAGCCTGTATTCCCGAACGGATGTAGAGATTCGCACCAGGCTGCTGATCAAACGTGAACAAGACCTGCAAATGAATCCCCATATCATCACTACCAAATGTCAAATATTAATGAATATCATGCATGTCACACCTATGTTGAAGAACCAATAGTCAAACCCAGTTTTAGTGTACTGAAGTCCACTTCAAGGAAACCACATCCAACGGAGACCAGCCGTGGAAAACCCAGCGAGAATCCCGAGCCCCTGGTTGCATGTTGGAATTGTAGCGAATGGCATTTCGTTCGGGCATATCCATTTATGAAACACGTTTGCCAAAAGTGTCGTAGACAGGGCCACAAGGAAACACTGTCGATCCGGACTGCTATTCAAACGTGCAAGGCGCCCGGGACCGAGTTCGAATGACCACGAAGCATTCCGTAACTAGGGCGCGGTTCAAGCAACGTTCTCCGGTGGACATGTGGCTCGTAAGAAATACATCAGAGTGCATTTAGATGGGAATCAAGTACGCCTTTATATGTCACAGTTATCACAATTACCTAGCGCAAAACCTGCCAGTATACCGGGGCTGCACCGATTAGCCCAATGGAACCTGTTGCGTTCAATGATTCTGGTGATCAGATAAAGCAGGCTGGGGAACTACACTACGAAACGTTTTTTGGTTCCATCCGCGTAATTTGAATAGTGTACCTCACGGATTTCTCGCATTCGAATCTGGTTGTACTTGATTAGATCCTGAAGCTATACTTTTTTGACATCGCCCTGAGTAAAATCTGCAACGACCTCTAGATCGGATATACAAGGTTTCATTTGGACGAGGATGAACGAAAACATAAGGTGATCGAGCATCTAAGAAGGAAAGTCCCCTCGGTATTTTGGAAAGACTTAGGATGATGCACGAAAACCTAAGTAATCCATACCTTCAAAAACGGTTCCAAGCATGTCTTTCGACCTAAAAGACCGACACCATACATTGCCTTTCCAACCGTCGACGCCAAACCATCGTGTGAAACAAACCGGCGTCATCCAACCTGTAAACTACTCAACATGGTCAACACCTATTGTTGTTGTCAAGAGGACAAATGGAAGTGTTCTTATCTGTGGTGACTGTTCAACGGGATTGAATGCTGCTTTAAAAATGCACCAGTACCCAGTCCCAGAAGTTATTTGAAAAGCTCAGTGGTGATGCTTATTTCGCAAAGTTAGACTTATCCGAAGCTTATCTTCAAATTGAATTCTACGCGGATTCAAAACGGTTGCTGACAATCAATGCGCACCGAGGTAATTAAGAGTTCAACGTTTGCCATTTGTGTCAATTCAGCTACCGCAAATTTCAGTAACTTATGGATACGGTGTTAGCTGGGTTATCAGGGGTTGCCTCTTATTTGGATAATATTATTAGCAAAAGATCAAATCTACGAGAACAGAAGGAAAGACTAGAAGCATTCCTTAACCGCGTTATGGACTACGGGTTTCAATTGAAGCAGCAAAGCACAAAACAAGCATGTGTTTAAAGTTTCTTGGCTTCATCATCGGTAAACATGGCCGTCGTTCGAATCATTCCGACTTAAGTCGTTTTAGACAGATGCCTCCCACTGACAGTGTCACGCAGCTCAGATTATTCTTGGGGTTGAACAGTCACTACAGCTCTTTCGTGTTCGAAATGCATCACCTACAATGGTCGCCAAATGATCATCTGTTCAAGGATCGCAAATTTGTGTGGTTACCTGAATGTCATGCTGCATTTGAAGATGTCAACTATATTTCATGTTCTTAACTATTACAAACGCATTCTGATCCGGAGCTGGGGATCACAGTTGCTACTGATACGTCAGACTAAGGAATCGGAGCACTTACATCGCACATTTTCCCCAATGGTTCCGAAAAAGCTGTGGCATATGTGGCCAAATCACTCTCCCCAGCGGAACACAATTATAGGTGACTAGAGTAGGAAGGTTTGGTTATAGGGCTTTGCAGTCAAGCGGTTTCACAAAATTCTATAAAGACGCAATGTTACGTTGTTTTCCAACCACAAACCCTTGGTTGCTATTTTTGGATCAAAAAAGGATCAAACAAACGTCTCCAACATGGGTCAACGGTACTACTTGGTTACAATTTGGATGTCAAGTATCGATCTACACACAAGATTGGTAAGGCAGGCGCGTTAGTTTGATTAATTAGTACTCAGTGTCAAGAACCAAAAGATTTGTATGTTGCTCACACCTCCGTGGAATCACAGGTAAATCAAGTTTTGGCCGACGTTCTCGCTTCGATAGATGCCGAAAGCGACTGGTCATGATCCTAACCTACAATAAGTAGTCAAGTTGCACCTCAATGGCTGGCGTTAGAAAAGTACAACGCCGTAGCTTCAACAGTTCCATCAACGGAGGGAGCCACGCTCGGTCGTCACCAACTGTCGGCTGATTTGAGACCGTGCGGTCGTTCCTGTCAATCTTCCAACAGCTTCATACTGGCCACCCAGAAATGAATCGCCTAGCATCGCTAGTAGGAAGATATGTGTACTGGCTTTACATGGATTCCCAGATCGGACATCCCGCGAACAATTGTCCCCGATGTGCCAGTGTCTATAAACAGCCCAGGAAGACGGAATTGCAATCCTGACCAATACCTACGGAACTATGGTACAAATTACACATCTTTCTTGCGGGTCTAATTGACGGCCATAAATTTATCATCGTTGTGTAAGCCCATGGTAAGTTGACCGAGATGCTTCCAATGGCGAGAAGTATTGCAACAGCCAATGTCTCCGCTCTAGGACAAATATTTCATTGTTTCGGCGTTCTTCAGACTATGGTTTCCGATGATGGTACTCGGTTCACTTCATCTGAATTTACTGACTTTTGTCACAGGAACGCGATGGTACACCTAAGGCCTCCAACTTTTGACCCAAAATCAAACGGACAAACTGACCACTTTGTGCATATATTCAAAAGAGCCTTACTGAAGGTGAAAGGAGAAGGGTCTTTGGCGGAGATTATTGACATGTTTATTCTGATTTATCGCAAAACTCCAAATCCACCGAAGTTGAATGAGTTGTCCTCGGCGGAAACCCTGTTACAAGAGAAAATCCGTGTGCCACATGATTCTCTCAGATCCCGAAAGGAGCAATCACCATCCCGCAATCTCCAGCTGCAACGTCTGCTTAACATTTGACACAGTGCTCGCAGGGATGCTTTCATTTGACCAGCAAGTCCTGGAGACAGATTATCGCAGCCACTATCCAAAACGGGCCATGGGCCTTGTGCGATGCAAACTCGACAATGTGATCTACAGTATTCAGGTTGAAACGGCAATTTAGATGAGATATGACAATGAGCTGTTGAAGCGGGAACTGACATACCAAAGCAACAGCAAGTACCAGAAGTGAAAGTAAGTCTGGACATACTTGTCGATGAATTCAACCGGAAATCGTCAACGCAACCTTAACATACCAACCTCGATTCGCCCTAAATCAGGCAGCCCAAAGGCCGAAGCACAGGCGCAAGTTCGTGCCTTCCATACAAGTCACAGCAAAAGCTGAAACCTTACCACACAGTTCAGAAGGGGGTAGTGTCAGAAAGGAAAGCTCCGGACAAGCAACCGAGGCGCCGATCGCCCACACGGAGCCAAAACATGGCAGGTGAGCTAAAACTCGCCCGCATGGAGTGGACGAATACGTAGCAAACTGGATGAATTGGTCACTTAGCACGATATATGCATTGCATGATGAGTCGTAAGTTGACGCTTTTAGGTGTTTCCACGCGAGCTTAATGTACTATTCACGAATGTTTCATTTGACATTTAGATTGGACGCGGTGCTCAGCCAGTACATATCGCTTCCTTTCTGCTAGTTCGAAACTAGTCCTTTACTTTTCCTGTGGGGGGGCCCGCGATCTCGAATTCCGAACAATAGCCAACAGTAAATTACAACGAGGAACGACAACTTCACATATTGTAGATATAGCTTCTGAAATGGTTTAACGCATACTAAACATGGGATTTTCTCGATTCGCTTCCACTGACTAGCATTGGAAACAGACATCAACTGGGATGCAACTTCCGTACTATACTATCATCCATCATGGGTGCAACTGCTTTCGGACCACCGGGACAGTTTACAATAAACTGAACAGATGCACAACAATGGTTTCATAGGATAGATCGTGGAATCTAAGGCTTGGCTTAATACTTCCTATTAGTCGTCTTCCGATTTTCGCAGGTTGGATCGCTCACCACAATCATCGCGGGATAAATTTATAAAACCGCAAGTGGAAAACAAGAAATGATGTACCACAGAAATCCAATGATAGTTGCAGGATATAAATTTCATGTGGTAAAGTTGTTTTGCTCTGTGGCAAATTAACCTGTAGTCTAAGTCCCTAAATTTATATCACCATATTTGTCAAAGAGTAGTACCATTTATGATATGTAAGGTAAATGCAGCTAACTAATGTGTGAAAGTAAATGGATAGCAACAAACTGTCGCACAAGTGTAATCACAGTCATGATTGATGCGGTTTACCCAAAACATTAAAAGTTAAACTAAATTAACCGGTCAGTGAGCTAAGCTGCCGCTGGGAACAGGGATTTTGTGCATACATTGAAGTAAAAATACCTGCTTGGAGGAAAATCTGGTAGTACTCGTTGAGGGAATGGATTGGAAGGCGCAACCTCCTTGTAGAACGCGATTCACTTTGAAGTGAACCTTGGTCAATGCGATCACTGGGACCGTACTCGAAGTAGATGGAAAACGGTTGTTGCCAGTTCGAGAATCGAGTAGTTGCCCAGAGTATAGTTCAATATATAGTGTATGATGGGATAAAAAGCATTGGCTTTACAAGACCCATAGAATGGTAAATGCAAATAGATAAAAATCATTAGATTCCGACATGGAACTGAAATGCCAATAGTCCAAACCTGGTACATCACACCACAATGTGTTGTTTGTCACTCAGATGAATGTCTAACAATTGTTTGAAGGCTGTAATGTTCGGAGCGTTTACCACATGCGTTGGCAAGTCATTCCATTGTGAACAGATTCTAAGAGAGTAAAAATATTTTCTACAGTCTAATCGGGAGTGTTGGATTATCAGCTTGAGGTTATGACCTCTCGATCGCTTATATGAGGCTAGGGTGAGCAGCGATTTGCACGGGTGATCGCTTTCCGTTAATATCCGGTATGCGAGAATGAGATCTCCGCGTAGTCTTCGGTATTCGGAGGAAAACATTCCGATTAAACTGAGACGCACTTCATAATTGAGACCAGATAATCCGCGTGTTGCCTTGGTAGCTCTTCGTTGGGGCTGCTCTAAGAGATGAATGTCTCGTTTTAACCATGGGCACCAAGCCTGGACGGCATATTCGACGTGGGGACGGATATAGGAGTTGACAAGCATGGGTACCAACCGTCATTCAAAAACACCAAAGGCTCGCCTCAAAAGTCTCAGGTTCATGTTCGACACGTTCGCTGCTTTGGAACATTGGAGCGAATTCCCCAGACTTTTTTGCACAATGATACCTAAGTCTTTTTCTGTGGTCACGCGCCGTAAAGCGTACTGCCCCAAGAGGTACGTGTTGACAAGATTACTGCGCAATGACAGTAGGTGACACTTGGCAGGATTCAGGGGGAGGTGATTTATATCTGCCCATTTGTTGATTCTATCCAAATCATTCTGGAGGAGGGCACAGTCTGATGTTGAGTGAATAACTCTCCAGATTTTTGCGTCATCTGCAAAAATTTGCATCGAGGATTGAATATTATCCGGGAGGTCGTTAATGTAGACCAGAAAAAGGAGGGGACCAAGGACGGATCCTTGAGGAACACCGCTGGAGATGCAGAGGGTTTCCGAGAGGGCATCGACGACTCTGACCTTGATCGTTCTGTAATGCAAATATGCTGCTAGCCAGGTGAGTAGGGAACCATGGATACCGTAGGCACGAAGCTTATGAAGCAAGAGCTAAGTGATTGACTCTGTCGAATGCCTTCGAAAAGTCTAGGTAAATCACATCAAGGGGGATCCTTCATCAAGTGCTTTGGTCCATGAATCCCGAGCAAGAAGCAGATTTGTGAGGCAAGATCGTTCGCGCCTAAAGCCGTGTTGGAGGTGAGAAATTAGCTTCAGACTCTCAAAATATCGTGTAATTTCATCTGCAACTAACGATTCCATTACTTTTGATAACACAGGGAGGAGAGTAATGGGTCGGTAGTTGGCAGGATCCGATCGCTTACCTCCTTTGTATATCGGAGTGACTATCCCGCTTTTCCACTCAGACGGAAGTGTTTGGGAATTGAGTAGACTTTAAAAAAAAGCTTGCGAGGTGTGCTGCTATGGTGGGAGCAAGAGTTTTAAGAACTTTGGGTCTGATCTTGTCGACTCCCGGAGCGCTATTTTCTCTTAGAGACCGTAATTTGCTAGCGACAGTTGCTGAGGTAAAAGTGACAGTTGATATGCCAACCACGTTGGGTGAATGCTGGTTTGGCAAAGGTTCTATGGCGTTTGCAGTCACTGTGCCAAACTGCAGAAGTAATGCGTTCGCAGCATCCACAGCAGTAGTCGTTAAGCCACCATCTGTCTTGAGTGGTGGTATTCCTGTTTTAACTTTTCTTCTGCTGTTCACGTACCTGTACAGCAGTTTGTGTTGTTCGTGAATTTAAGTACCATGTTTTTTTGCTATTCGTACTTATCGGCTCTAATCAGTGATGTGCAATAGTTCCTCACTATTTTGTAATTCTCCCAGGTGGCGTCGCAATGGTTCAGCGCGTATTGTCTCCAGATCTCGTCTCTGGTGCTAATCCATTTACGCGTTCTGCTTCGGATCCAGTTGTTGGTCCGGCGCGGCACTCGTAATGGTATGACTTTTGACGCTGCTTGCGTGCCACAGCTAATTTTGTCTTTTAGTTCGTTCCACGCGTCGTCTGCCGTGCTCTGTAGATTGAGGTCCCAGTTGACGGTTGTCGCTAGGCTGTGCAGCACGGAATAGTTGGTTATAGTTCGTCGGTTTTCATGTCTGATTTCAGTAGTATTGGCGTAACACACATAGGCAAAATTCAACACTGAGTGGTCACTGTTGCCTAATGGTGGATCGTATGAAATTGTCTCAATCATCAACTCTTCGTTGGTTAGGATTAAATCTAGAAGCGATGGCTTATTTTAACCGCGGTGTCTAGTTGGGCGGTGCACGTGGTTGTACAGAGCTGCTGTATCCATAAACTCGAGAATCTTTGATTTAAAGTAAGGACCGCTAGAAGTCGCTGAGACAATTGAGGGTACGTTAAAATCGCCCATGATTAGACAATGTGAGTACTTTTGAGAAACTGCATAATGAAGCGCATTTAACAGAATGTCATCTCGGTCTGCGGTGGAGTTCGGTGGCCTGTAGACAACTGCCAACAGACAAGCATCCCACGTCTTCTTCGAAGGTTCACCACCTCGGCCATTTAGCTGCATTCGGCAAAACAAAGCGTCGGAGACAGCATGGTGACGTTCGTTAATAGCCTCACATCTCAGACAATTCCGATAGTACAGAGCAACGCCGCCACCGCGAGATGGACGATCATTGCGAATAACTGACATATCACTGATTTCGATTTCCGTGTCGAGCATGTCATTGGAGAGCCAGGTTTCAGTTACAGCTATGATATCCCAATTGATTGTGTTATGTCGATGGCGCAATTCAGGTAGCTTAGAGTTGAGCCCTTGAGCGTTTGTGTAGCAGCACTGTATCTGTTGACACATTAGGAGCTCGGTTCGTTGTGGTTGACCGGCACAGCTTGTGCCGGTCTGCGTACGTTTTTTGTCACAGGCGTTTGCACATTTGTCTGACCTGATTTAGGAACAACGGAGTCCGGTTCGTCTGTATCTGTAGCCCGTACTTTGTTTAGAAACGATCTTAAACGTATTTCAGGTGGCCCACGTTTTCTGTTGTCGTGCCACGCTTGGACGGCCGTTGATACCATCTCAGGTGTAGCCACGGTGACTTTCAAAATTTTTGGCCCGCTACCCTGATAGTTTAAGGAGGCCGCTAGACGGGTGACATCGAAAGTCACGATATTTTGTATGTTGTAGAGCTCCGTTATGTACCTCCACTCTTCTATATCATGCTTCTGATGTTCATTTATATCGCCATGGTTAAGTAGTTTCGTTAGATAGGCTTGTAGTTTAATAAGGTATTTCAACTTGACAAGCACTTTTTAAAACGAGTTGCAAAAGCGGAATAATATTAGTGAATGTTAAACGAGACACCGTAAATGAGAGAAAAACAGAGGACAATTTGCGAAATCCTGGACTAATATTGAAAAATGCCTATTTCCAGCAGACAACAGTATAATAAAAGTGAACTTACGGTTGTCAAGAATATTAGGGAGGAAACTAAATGATGTTTACGCACATGCACCAGTTGAGTTGACTTCACTGTAATAGAGTCTGGAGGAGTGCAGCACTCAGCACCGTTCCAGTACTACAGAAAACATGTTACTATAATGTGGTGATCTATGTGGCCGCGACAACAACATATGATTGCACCCGAGAGGGGTGTTCCGCACATGTCTAATAGAAGTACTATATACAATACTAATTCGAATGACCGAGAACAAAAGGCTCGTGTATTGGATCCATGCTTGGTTTGCGGCATGGAACGCACGCGGTAGCAGATGAAAGCCTCGTCGGAAAAACAAGGCAAAGTGATATATAACATCTGACAAATCTAACCCTTAGCAAACTCAAACTCAAAATATATGTACCAATACACTTGTGTGCAGCTGATGAACACACCAACAAGCGCGGGCGATAACAAGTATAAATCCACCTTGATCAGATATTGGAATACAATACTCGTTGAGCAACATATCCTCCCGGCGAACAAAGGTTATAAAAGAAAATGTAATGGGCAACATGTGATGTCAAATAGTCCTTCAAATGTCGTTGCATTTGAGACGGAATCAATGGATACGGGGAGGTGTTTCACGGCTGGTTCACTCGAAAGGAAGAGAAAATTCAGTGATATTCTAGAAGGTTATTCCTAACACGCAATATGGGTAAGCAGATAATGCAAGCCCAATGGACAGCAATATGGTAGGAGGAGCTAATCTATAGACTTCTGAAGGTTTACCAGTCAGGTGATTCATGGTACACTGTAAGTCTCAGGGTATGGGAGCTGGCTGTTTAGCTGTTTTGTGAGATAAAAACCCATCATAGTTAAGTAAAACGGGTAGTACTTACCTACGCATTGAAAATTTCGTATTTCACCTTAAATCCGTTACAGTGTTTTATTACATAGACAACTGAAAAGGACTTTTTATACCTTCTAAAGCATACGTCCTTATGGTTTCAATTTGGGGTAAGGACAAAACTGTCAAGAAGATACCAGAAGAAAATTCATGATACATTTGCTTGCAAACAAGATTGCTAAATCACTTTCGCGACTAGACAGCACGTTTAGCCTTAAGGATGAAAATCCGACTTAGGAAACAAGCTGGTTTTCGGCGTTTTGTCCGCAGACCATATAGATATATATATATAAATATGGTTGGCGGCATCCGGTTTCGGATTTGCCTGTCACTGTGGCAAGTCACAGGACGCCTGCGCCTACAGAGGGACCATGGATGGCTTGCGCTGCACCACCCACAGCTCCAACCACATACCCCATATCCAGTGTAAACCCGAAGGAATAAGACCGGGAGGCATGCGGATGGGAACCACGTTTCATCAACGGAGCCGGCCCACACTCCTTCACAGGCAAACACAAGCACGCTGTAGTTGGGGAATCAAGCGCACACAAGGCGGTGGCTGGACCGTAGTCCGCTCCACACTGAGTGCATGGAACCGCTCTTTGAGCCTAGCACGGCCACAAGAACCGTGCACCCCGTCCCCTCCAGCAGCGACCAACTGTCTCCTGGAGCCAGTATGAACGATGTAGTGGGTAATAGACAGGTAGGCACCTTGTCAACATACACATCAAGCGCAACCATACCAGGGATATCAAACTACAGCCATTCAATTTAAACGAAAAGCTGAAATAAAATAAATCCAATAATGCATACAGATACGGTGGCATAACTCTTCGCTAAATTACCATATGAAGTAAGTTGGTTAGCAACAAATCCGTGATAAGTAAGAAATGTCCACAAGTTACTTAAAATGCTACAAACGCAACAAAATTACCGAAGATAAGCGCAATTAGTGTAAGCAACGTGGCCAGTTAATAGAACATTATTCAGGGAAGCAGAACAAACCAAATATAGCGGAATGAAATTTATCCAGCTTAAAAAGACCTAGTTTAAGTGTAATTTGGTTTAGCCCAACTGCGGTGAAGAAGCATCAAGAATGCAACATCAGCCTCAGCATGGGGCCAAAATATATAAATATACATCTATATGTATATACATATATTGCAAATGACGGGCAAGACTATGGTGCGCTGAAGCTGGTGTTGGCTAGATCCTGACAGATGATCTACCCACTGCTGCTACTGTTGTGTCATTTGCGCATGTTCTGGACGCCTCCTCGTGGCCACCGCTGGGTGGGAGTTAAGTTTCGCCCTTCTCCCTGCTAAGATCCAAGGCACCGATCCGCATGAGTCATTGAAATGACCATTTGCTAGACCGCCTGCTATCGCGTATACATTTAATCGAATGCTTTGGATGAGGACCCGAATCGTTCTCCTGTCAGACGTGGACGCTCTGCCAGTATCCTAGTCCATCCTCTCCGGAGGTTAGGAAGGGGTCGTTGACCATTTTCCCGTAAAACCTAGCCATGGGAAAAACAGGTCTACGGGTTATATGCTCACAGCTCGATTGGCGTAGAGCAGGATCGTCAAGCATTGTCTCTGACGGTGGGAGGGCACCTCCGGGTGTTCAATGGTTTGCTACTACCCGCCTCAAGACAGGCAGCCCCTGGTCAAATTGGTGCAAACCCGCCAAAACCCACCTGCGTCCGGCCGTGCTCGCAAAACATATCCAAATCGTTCCAGTGCATCAAAGGATGCGTGTGACGGCCGTCAAGCAGATCCCAATCTGTCTCTGCAATCACATTCCGGAGCTGGATCTGCTCCCCACTGCCTTGTGGGTCAGATTATTGAGCCAAAGGCTCTGGGCGGAGTCCCTCAAGCAAATCTCTGAAGCACAACCACCATCTCGCGTGCGACTGCCCACCAATGCAATCATTTGCTTGCGGGCAAAGCACTCAGCATCGGGTGCTGGAACGTGCGCACACTACTGGACCGGAACTCCAGGGAGCGTCGCGAGCGACGCACTGCACTGGTCGCGATGGAGCTGGCGCGCTACCACATCGATATTGCGACGCTCAGTGCAACGGCTCGCTGAGCAAGGTAAGTTACATGAAGCAGGTGCTGGCTACACATTGTACTGGGTGAGCAACGCCGCCTCAGCACCACGTGATCATGGGGTCGGATTTGCAATATCCGATCGCCTCCATGGCCAGCTGGTGGTTGAACCAACAGGCATCAGCGCGCGACTGACTGTTCGCGTACGACTCGGAAGAGGTAAGTTTGCCAACTTTATAAGCGCCTAGGGTCTGGCCATATGTTTTCCTGATGACATGCGTGATCAATTCTACAATCAGCTATCCTCCGTGATACGGTCTGTGCCGAGGAGCGATCGACTATTTCTGCTGGGTGATTTCAACGCGCGCGTTGGGCGTGATGCATCAGTGTGGACAGTTGTTATCGGTCTGCATGGCATTGGTTCAGCAAATGCGAACGGTGACAGGCTGCTCTCACTGTGTGCCACTCACGGTCTGACGATCACGAACACTCGGTTTGCACTGAGTGCGAGTGACATAGCAACTTGGACGCATCCACGGAGTGGTCACGCTCACCTGCCCGAGTATGTCATTGTACGTCAGCGTGATATGCGTGAAGTGCGCATGACGCATGTGGAGCTGAGTGTGGCACTGATCCCAACTTGGTGCGCACCAAACTGTACATATATTTTCGTAAATCAATATATTGCACTCCCGCCGTGAATCGGCGTAAATTTGACATTCTCTCGAAAGCTGTACTACTGTGTGATGTGGAATGCATAGCCACAGTGGGCGACCTGTGGCACCACATTGGAGACCAGGTGACAGCTGCTGCCGAGGAGACCATCGGGCGCGCAAACTGTAAGCGGCCTGATTGGTTTGATGAGAACAAGGCGACAATTGGCGCATTGGTGTCTGGGAAGAATGCAGCATTTGCTGCACAAGTTGCAGACCCCAGTGACTTGGGGAAGATTGGTCAGTTTCGCAAAGTTCGACGGCGACTGACCCGAGAGCACCGTCACATGAAAAATGCATGGTGGGCGGAGAAGGCGAAGCAGATGGAATGCTACGCCGAACGCCGCCAACACAAGGAATACGTTGACTCCTTGAAGACTGTGTATGGACCGGGATTGGAGCCGCTGAGGACGCTGATCGATGGTAGTTCAGGCACTACCTGCACACAGACTGCAGACATAATCCAGATCTGGCGAAAACACTTTGACTGTTTCTTGACTACCGTTCAGAGATCGACTGGGCTACATTGAGCTAACTGAATCAGCACGATGTGCAGACGAGTCTGGCGGACACGCTGACACTAGATAAGACGCAGAGAGCATTAACTCAGCTGCGAAACGCAAAGTGTGCCGGAGCCGACGGGATCCCGCCTGAAGTATTGAAACACGGCGGATCAGCGTTGTTGACTGCGCTGCAACACTTGGTGCAACGCGTGTGGATTGAGAAGGAGGTGCCTCCTGAGCTGAAGGATGCCCTTGTGCTACCACTGTACAAGGGCAAAGGTAGCAAGCAATGATGCGCGAATTATCGTGGTATCAACTTGCTAAATTGTGTGGGCAAGGTGATTGCTCGAATCCTGCTCAACCGCCTCGTTAGTCAGGTTGTGGAACCTAACGTGGCGGAAGAGCGGTGTGGATTCAGCTCGGGTCGCAGCATAATAGATACGGTGTTTGCGGCTCGTCAGTTGCAGGAGAAGTGCAGAGAACGACGACAGCCATTGTATTCGCTTTCCGTTAATTTTACCAAGGCATTTGATACGGTGAACCGCGAGGCATTGTGGCTGGCCTTGGGTAAGATTGGTTTCGCGCGTAAGTTTGTAAGTTTAATTGAATGTCTGCACAGTGGTATGCGAGCGAGGGTGCAGCTGAGTGGAGAGACCTCGGATGACTTTGCATTGTCTTTGGTGTGAAGCAAGGCTGTGTCTTAGCTCCTGTCCCATTTAATACATATTTTCATGCAACGCTGTCCCGTGCCTTCGATGCCGCTTGTGCTTACGGTGTTCGTGCGGAGCACCGTATTGATGGTGGATTGCTGAACATCCTCAGTTTAGGTCCAAAAACTAAAGTGCGTGAGACAGATATCCGTATGTTGCTGTTTGCTGGCGGTTAGGCGTTGTATCCACGAAGCGCGGATGAGTTGCAGCATATGTCTCATGCTCTGGATTCGACAGCGGCAAAATTTGGGCTCAACATCAAACAAGCAAAACTGTCTGTCTTTCAGCCTTCACCAAAGGTGCAATCCTAAATATTGGCGCGAATCAGCATTGCTGCTGAAGTATTGGAAACCACCACCCGCATCCGCTACCTTGGGTGTGTGATGTCGACTGATCAGCAGACACACAGTGAGCTTCGTATCCGCATGTCGAAGGCAGCGGCGGCATTCGGGAACCTTGAGTACCGAGTGTGGAACAACCATCAGCTTACAATTGACACAAAGCTAATGCTGTACAAGTCTATGGTAATGTCCGTTCTTCTATACGGCAGTAAAACGTGGACGATGTACCGGCGGGATGTGCGATATCTCGAGCGGTGCAATCAGCAGTGTTTGCGACGGATTTTGCGCATTGATTGGGGCGACAGAGTTGCGGACATGGAAACGTTGCAACAAAGTGGATTGTATGCAGGGGACTGCATACTTTTGCTGAGACACCTGAGGTGGCTCGGTCATGTGGGCTTATGGATTCCACGATGATTCCGAAACAATTCTTATATGGTCAGCCAAGCACTGGGAAGCGGAACGTGGAAAACCAAAGTCACGTTACCAGGACATGATCAAAATGAGCCTATCACGTTCTAATCTTGATTGCAGATCATGGGAATCGAAGCCAGTTGATCGGCGTGCATGGCGCGATCTAATCACGAAGGCAGTTGCCGAAGAGCGGGAGAAGGACCTCATACATGCGGAGAAGAAGCGGCGAATGCGGAAGCGGAAAGCAACGATGGGTTGTTCTCCATCGACATCGAGCGCATGGTGCTGTAGCACATGCGGTCACGAGTGTCTGAGTCAAGCAGGCCTAGTGAACCATGAGCGAGGCCACTCGGGACCACTACCGAAGCAACGACAGGTCCTGCGGAGAATGTAGGCAGAACCAGCACAGCGTTTGTAGGCAGGCTGCATTCGGTATACTAACCGCGTACTTGCATGGTAAGTCTCTTTATTTCAGGTGGTGAATTTTCAATTTTGTCCTAATGCTTTTCTTTCTCATATGAATGTCTACATATACTCTCTTCTATAAACCCGCACAGGTCGCTTAAGCCAATTATAGTTAATTTCGATAACATTCTCGTGTTTGTGTCATTTCGGTAAAATATACTTTCTGATCTCATGAACTTATCTCGGATTCTTGTGTAAACAACTTATTTCATATGCTCACATTTCCTTACGCATTACACGATTTGTTTCCATTGTTATCTTTCTTTCAAGTGATTGGCTGTTGCCTGATATCCCCGGTGTGGCTTCGCTTGATGTGCATGTTGACAAGGTGCCTACCTGTCTATTACCCACTACCTCGTCAATACTGGCTCCAGATGACAGTTGATGGTCGCTGGAGGGGATGGGGTGCACGATCCTTGCGGCCGTGCTAGGCTCAGAGAGCGATTCCATGCACTCAATGTGTAGCGGACTACGGTCCAGCTACCACCTTGTGTGCGCTTGACTCCCAAATACAGTGTGCTTGTATTTGTCTGTGAAGGAGGGTGGGCTGTCTCCGTTGATGAAACGTGGCTCCCATCCGCATGCCTCTCGGTCTTATTCCTTCGGGTTTACACTGGATATGGGGTATGTGGTTGGAGCTGTGGGTGGTGCAGCGCAAGCCACCCATGGTCCCTCTGTAGGCGCAGGCGTTCTGTGGCTGGCCACAGTGACAGGCCAATCCGAAACCGGATGCTGCCAACCATATTGCAGATATAGGATTGGGTGTCTGCAGTAACGACCTAAATGAGTTGTCAAAATTACCATAGGAAATCCAGCTGCCCACGCGTCACTACACTGTAAACAGCTTGGCAGGACCAGGCCAAGTTACTAATGAGTATCTATGCGCACATAGCGTTTGGTAAGTTGAACCTCGATCGCCTTCAATATTGCTGGTCTCTCAGGAACATCGTACACGGTAGATTGGGTGAAAACCTTTAGCGGTAGTCACCTAGCGATTCTCTTTTTCCAGCTGTTCAGCGACTTTGTTGGTCTACTGTTTATTGAGTCCTCGTCTTTGCTACAGAGTGATGCATGCAGCGCGTTCAGGTTACCGTCTGGTGCTGCTGATTTTATATCTTTCTTCACTGGAATAGGTAAATCTCTAGACAGAAAAACCCATAATATCACAGATATGTTTTCCTTTAGAAGGAAGGATAGCACTGATGTGGAGGTGAAGAGAATGCATAGCCGTTATTGACATCCTCACTTATTCGCTTGTTAATCTGTTCCTAATTGTTTCATTCCCACAATATGTGTACGGGACTGGAGGGTTTCGGTGCGGCTCTCTCTTATCCCTGCACTCCACGATCGACGGTTTCGTCTCTGTTTAGACTCATCGGGTTGAGGTAGCTGAGCTGGGAGTGGGACTCCGCGCATAGTGCTCGGTGGCTATCGCCATGATCACTAGGCTATTGAGCTCCGCGAGTACGGGAAGTTTTCCTACGCTAGGAACTTTGGCAGTTCCACAGCTTGTTTGTATAATCTTGTCATTGAACAATTCAGAATAGCTGGTAGTAAGAAACACTTTTCATTGGCTCACTTGCTCAGCTTCAGTTGTATCCATGGAGCAAATTTTGCCACCATTCCGCGAATCAAATAGATTGGTGTCTGTTGCATAGAGGTGGCTCGAACCCCCTCGAACTACGTATGCTAATCGTTTATACAGCTTTCCTATGAATTCTGCCATCTAGTAGATGAGAAAACTGTCCATCCAAGGAGACCGGATTTCCATTTGACTCTCGCTAAAATGTATCTTCTAGTTGGTCTTATTGAAGTTCCGGAATAATTCAGACTGGTGTACGGACTCGTCAATTACGCGCATTGCGTTGTTAACTTAGAGCTTTTGGAATGTCTGCCACACAACCTTATAGCTCAGCGGGACCTTCTATTGAGCAAATCATGGAACAAGAGACCTAGTGGTGCATTTTTCTGCCCATATAGCTATAAATCAAAGCGGAAGAGGACATTGTATGTGTGAGTTCTGTTGAAGCAATACATTCGGGTTCACCGCTAATAAGCCTGCTTGTTCGTCTCTGCGCTCCATTGCTTCGGCGAAGCAAACGAAAGTCCAACTGACTGAGTACTGGTAAATGATAACAACATATTGAAGGAAATTAGCTGTTGGTTTTCCACAGTTTTTACTATGATACTCCCGACAAACTGTTTATCATTGACCCCTCTCTTGTCAGTTACAATAGTGGGCACCATGACCTTGTCAGTGTACTATGTGGAGAAATACGCATATTCATTAAGGATGGTCAACGTTCCCTTTTTATATATCTTGGATAATCCATTTAATCTCAAAATAAAGGCACTGACGAGACGAATTTCTTCAGATGATATCAAACATAATAATCCTTTATACATCACATGCTTGAGAGAATCAGGGATGAACTTTACTTGCAGCGACTTGCCCTTCTGTTAGAACATTCGCACAAACCACGATGAATCCACACACAAAAATTGCGCAAAATAGCTGAATCAGTTTGTGGGAAAAACATCAATGCCTCATCGAAAAGGAATAACGATTGAACTTCCATCGGCCAGTGACTGCATGCGTCTGGCCCCTTCAGCCGTTGTATAAGCCCTAGCGTCAGAAACGCTTGCTCCTATCCACTCAAGCAAACTTACCACACTGAAAGCCAACCATATCACCAGAACTGTGGTAAGATTGGCATTACCTTAAAATGGATGCACACTGAAAAAGTGATGTTGAATACTCGGTGTCGGACTTGTCATTAACCAAAAAGAAAGAACAAAAGAAAAAAGCCGTGTACCAGCTAATGGGTTTCACAGCTGATCTCTCCCAACCCTATGCTCACCTGTTGGGATAGCGCAATTCTGAAACTATCCCCTTAGGAAGCCTTCTCAGTGGTCCAAATGGCAGAGATTCGGCTAAAAGCAAGCCGTGGCTCCAAACGAGATCACGTTTCGCAATGCCGATAAAAAGCAAGTACATAACACTCAACAATGAGGCCGAATAACACAATTATCGGAGAAATCCAAAGAAGGAGTTCATGGAGATCCATAAACCCAAGTTACCTGCAGATAAAAAAGGAGACAATATTTTGCACTTCGACGTGCCCGTACTCTAGTGGTGGATTTTCATCCTCTCACGGTTTTAAGATATCCCCACGTAGTATTTATGGTTGATGGCATCCGATTTCGGATTTGTCTGTCACTGTGGCCAGCCACAGAACGCCTGCGCCTACAGAGGGACCATGGGTGGCTTGCGCTGCACCACCCACAGCTCCAACCACATACCCCATATCCAGTGTAAACCCGAAGGAATAAGACCGAGAGGCATGCGGATGGGAGCCACGTTTCATCAACGGAGACAGCCCACCCTCCTTCACAGACAAATACAAGCACACTGTATTTGGGAGTCAAGCGCACACAAGGTGGTAGCTGGACCGTAGTCCGCTACACATTGAGTGCATGGAATCGCTCTCTGAGCCTAGCACGGCCGCAAGGATCGTGCACCCCATCCCCTCCAGCGACCATCAACTGTCATCTGGAGCCAGTATTGACGAGGTAGTGGGTAATAGACAGGTAGGCACCTTGTCAACATGCACATCAAGCGAAGCCACACCGGGGATATCAGGCAACAGCCAATCACTTGAAAGAAAGATAACAATGGAAACAAATCGTGTAATGCGTAAGGAAATGTGAGCATATGAAATAAGTTGTTTACACAAGAATCCGAGATAAGTTCATGAGGTCAGAAAGTATATTTTACCGAAATGACACAAACACGAGAATGTTATCGAAATTAACTATAATTGGCTTAAGCGACCTGTGCGGGTTTATAGAAGAGAGTACATGTAGACATTCATATGAGAAAGAAAAGCATTAGGACAAAATTGAAAATTCACCACCTGAAATAAAGAGACTTACCATGCAAGTACGCGGTTAGTATACCGAATGCAGCCTGCCTACAAACGCTGTGCTGGTTCTGCCTACATTCTCCGCAGGACCTGTCGTTGCTTCGGTAGTGGTCCCGAGTGGCCTCGCTCATGGTTCACTAGGCCTGCTTGACTCAGACACTCGTGACCGCATGTGCTACAGCACCATGCGCTCGATGTCGATGGAGAACAACCCATCGTTGCTTTCCGCTTCCGCATTCGCCGCTTCTTCTCCGCATGTATGAGGTCCTTCTCCCGCTCTTCGGCAACTGCCTTCGTGATTAGATCGCGCCATGCACGCCGATCAACTGCCTTCGATTCCCATGATCTGCAATCAAGATTAGAGCGTGATAGGCTCATTTTGATCATGTCCTGGTAACGTGACTTTGGTTTCCCACGTTCCGCTTCCCAATGCTTGGCTGACCATATAAGAATTGTTTCGGAATCAGCGTGGAATCCATAAGCCCACATGACCGAGCCACCTCAGGTGTCTCAGCAAAAGTATGCAGTCCCCTGCATACAATCCACTTTGTTGCAACGTTTCCATGTCCGCAACTCTGTCGCCCCAATCAATGCGCAAAATCCGTCGCAAACACTGCTGATTGCACCGCTCGAGATATCGCACATCCCGCCGGTACATCGTCCACGTTTTACTGCCGTATAGAAGAACGGACATTACCATAGACTTGTACAGCATTAGCTTTGTGTCAATTGTAAGCTGATGGTTGTTCCACACTCGGTACTCAAGGTTCCCGAATGCCGCCGCTGCCTTCGACATGCGGATACGAAGCTCACTGTGTGTCTGCTGATCAGTCGACATCACACACCCAAGGTAGCGGATGCGGGTGGTGGTTTCCAATACTTCAGCAGCAATGCTGATTCGCGCCAATATTTAGGATTGCACCTTTGGTGAAGGCTGAAAGACAGACAGATTTGCTTGAGACGCCCATCGCAGCCAGTTTCCATATAAGGTAATCGTCCGCATGCCGGGAAATATTCTAGACTGCATTTATGGCCTATTGGCCTCTTCATTAGTGCGCATCCATCGGATCCGTCAGCATTCGATCCCATGACCACCAGCGGCTTGAACCGCCAGTCAGCAGCTTATGACACTGGACCACGGGGTCTGCTTGGCATCGTCATGATTTACAAGCTAACTGCGATATGCGCGTCTTATCCTCCACTGCTATGCAACTTGCGAACGTTGCAGGGGACAGGGTTGTCCACGAAAGACACGACGTTCACTAACAGTTGCTGTGTGCGAAATAGCATTTAGAATCTGTCAGGACGGAGATAATTTGGGCTACTCATGAATAGGGGATGTTGGTGTAATTAATTGAGGCGCGTCGCAGCCAGTTTCCCAATCAGATGGTCGTCCACATGCCTGTAAAATCACGATATATATATATATATATATATATATGCATGCCATCCTCGCAGTTAATGTTAACCTGAATCTTGCATAAACACGTGCCACTATTGTAGAGCGATGATAGATAATCGTGCATGAGTTTGGGCTTAGTGTACCGCTTTACAATCATGCCCCTTCGTTCGCTGATTTCTCGTTAGTTAAATATCGGGATGGCTGTGCAAGTCTTGTTCACCAACCGTAGTGGCATATTGATCAAATCGTCAGTCATTTACCACGAGGCCCCGAATAGCTCCATCTGATGAGATGAAACGTGGAGGAAACAGGTCATAGGGTGTTGGTGTTCGGAGGAGCAAAACGGAAATGCCACCAATGTAATTTACCTATCCTTAACTAAGGAGACATTTGACCGACATGCTAACGTTAGCGTGCATGCGGTGCGCAAAGATATCCTCTGCGACATGTCACTTTGGCTTTTCATTACCAAAAACTGTTCTCTTCTTACCGCCGAATTTTCAGAGGTCGCCCAGCTAGACAAGCTCATCGAAGAAGCCCCGGCATAAGAGCGTTATATGTGGAAAACTCAGTCTTCCTGCAAGGAGCATAGCGCGAATGCAAAAGCAATGAATAATAAATATTAATTTTTCATGGGTAACAAAGCATGTGCTTGACAAGTTCCGTAGGATGGTTGGAGTAAAATTAATAATTAAATGCTCAACGAATAGGTAAGTCGTCATTTTAAGCGTCTACCGATTCAAACGCACTGCTGCATGACGATAGTTTGAAAGAAGAATGGGATTTGCACAAGCAAAATGATATAAAGTGACGATATAGTTCAGCAAATGCTTGAGAAATAAAAGGGGAAGTGATAACGCGCACTCACGTGTTTTATCCTTTGACAGATGTGGTATGTTAATCCAGTTTAGCTACATCCAGCTTAATCACATGGACACTTCTGCATGTATCCTCACCGCCACGTTGCGATGAGATCCGTTAAGTACATGTCTAGGTTTGTGTTATTTCGTCCTCCAAGTGGAACGGACTATAGCAAGTAATGCAGTTTGGAAAGCGTTTCATAAAGGCGTGTTTGAACAGCGGTAATGCATGGGCAAGGATAACGTGAGTCGGAAGGACATTCCAGGTACAGGACACGCGGACGGAGGAAACGTTTCGTCGACAATCAATTAGACTGTATTGCGCACCGAGTTTGAGCTGATGGTTTCTCAGGTTGGTATTTCGGCTCAGCTGCAACAGATTGCGACATGGGTGAGTTAAGTTCGTCAGTATTAAGTAAACCATTAGGTCTCTTCGCTGACGTAGGTATTCACTACTGTACAATCTCAGGGACTGCAGTCTGCGTTGGTAGGAGAGATGAAACAATCCATTAACGAGTTTGGTCGCTGTAGGTTGTGGAGCTTCAAGTGTGCCAGGGACGCCAGGCCTGGATCGCATATGCGGAAAGATTGATGGCTCAAAATTCCTGAAAGCTCTTCGTAAGAGTCCATGCCGACTGACTCTTTGTGTTGCCTATACATCCTGTCTCGAGCAATTAAGATTGTACTGCACGATCACCCCGTGGTCCCTTTCTTGGGAAGCACGTTGTAAATGCTGGTCCCCAAGTTGATATTCATAGATTAGCTGATGGCGTATGATCACGACTTCGCATTTTGTCGCGTTGTACTGGAGCTCGTTATCGGATGACCACGCATAAGCTCTGTCGAGATCGTTCTGCAATGCTATGTGATCATCCGATATCCTAATATCATGCCAAATTTTGAAATCACCTGCAAATAGTAAGAAATTCGACTGCAATACACTGGCAAGAGTGTTAATGAATGTTAGGAAGAAATGTGGCCCTAGTACCGATCTTTGGGGCATGCCACACTGGACGTCAATTGGGTCGGAAATGGAGCTGTGGACTCTCACATTCAGCTGACGTTGAGCGAGGAAGTTGCCGATCCAAACGAGCACTGGGTCACCGATTTCATAGCCTTGAAGCTTGTGAAGGCGAATGCGGTGGTCCATACGATCGAACGCTTTCGAGAAGTCTCGGCAGGCAACGACAACTCCCAATCTGGCATCAGCTGACTCTGTCCAGCTTGCTCGGGCTAGCAGCAAGTTTGTAGTGCAGAATCGATTTCAACGGGATCCGTGTTGCTGTGAAACCAGGATGTTGTTGCTCTCAAGATATCCTATGAGCGCCACAGCAATTAAATGTTCCATTACTTTGGATAAAACTAGGAGGAGAGTGATTGGGCGATATAGTTCGAGTGCTCCGAACAAGTACCACTTTGTAAATAGGAGTGACTACTCCATGTTTGCAAGTTATGGGAACCTGCATTTCGTCGAGAGAATGTTGAAAGAACCAAGCAACTGGTTCGGCAACGCTCATGGCTGCTGTCTTCAATGTCTTCGGTTTGATGTCGTCCACGCCAGGTGAGCTCTGCACGCACAATGACATTAGCGTTTCCATCATATTTGCTGCCGTGAACGATACGTGATTTAACCCTGGTGGCGATGAAAGCTGTCTCAAAAGCGGATAAAATGTTGCTTCACTCCGGAAAGTATGGATGAAATGTTGGCGAAGCAAGTTGGCTGCATCTTGTGCCGTTTGCATAAGACCACCTGTTGAATGTAAAACCGGGATCCCGCGCTGCACTCTGCGGAGCTTGTTGACATGCCCAAACAGCAACTTTGGATTTGTACTGAATTTCGCCGCTGTTCTGTTGGTGCTTGAGTTTGTCTTCGCTGAGCAACTTGACGCAGTGGTTTCCTTAAGTTGTGTAAGCAACCCAGGTCAGGTTACTTGAACAGACTTTGTAAGCACGTCAGGCTGAATCCATTTAAGGCGATGCATTTTCTAGTAGGCTCCTCAGGAACGAGTTCAAATGCTTTTTGCGAAAGACCTTGCTTTCTGCCGCAATTGCCACTAGCTCAGTGAAATGAATGACGGACAACATCCAACCGACATCGGACGGCTTCTCGGCTAGAGAGGACCAGTCGGTTTCTTGAACGAGGTTGGATAGGATATCGTAATGTGTAAAGACGTAGTTTTCCACGTTGATCTCACTAATGCACTCCGAGTAACAGATGTAACGAAAGAGCAAAATCGCATGATGGCTACAGCCAACTGGTGCACCTATGTTCATGGTGATCACCAGGTCCAAAACATATGCTGTGTCACCCGTTCGGAATCGCGTGGGAGAGTTGGTATGGTTGTACAGAGGTACATCGGTAATCACGCCTTGTAAGTCAGCCTTGAATTTATCCCTGTACGATGTTGGGATTTGGATTGCGTGCAGCTTGATGTCCCCCACCAGAAAGACGTGACTGTACGGTCGTGCCAGAACTCCTTTCATTGCAGCAGATAGGCAGTGATCCATTTCCAAGCTGGACATTGGAAAGCGGTAAACTATTGCTAGTAAACACATCACCGTGTCTTAGGTGCGTACGACATCAAAGAGAATCGATGACTTTCGTTTCTGGGTCCTCAGTTGTATCAAAGTGCAATTGGGACAATACTACAGGATCATGCCCCCTCCTCTGCTAGTTCGATCGTTTGTATGGAAGTCATGCTGGGTAGAGCAATCTCAACATCCGTGATCTCCCTGTTCGGACATGTTTCGGTGGTTATAACTAGGTCTTAAGGCGTGACGCCCCGACGAATGCGGAGTTCGGTTTGCTTTCTGAGAAGACCTTGTGCATTGATATAAGGCAGTTTTAAGTTTTAGTGGTCAGAAGCGTGTTTGTGAATGTTGCTTTCCGGTGATGGTCCATGCCGACCGTTGCGGGGTCGGCTGCCGGTCGTATTTTTGTAGGACTGATGAAGCCGTCCATAGGGTCAGTTCAGATTGTTGTATGGAGCTCTCAGCGTCAGCAAGAAGGTGACCATCCTGTTCTTCTTCAGCTGCCGGTATATTTTGGCACTGTCTCCGTTCCGTGTTACACGGTGACAGAATTGCATTGCTTAGTTGCTTGCTCAGGGTTACATTGATTATCTGTGGCCCTGTGCCTATCGCCTTTATACGTACTTCTGATGACAGCATTTTACGCATTTTGTGCCACAGTTTGATCACATATTCTGCCTTCAGTTCGGAGTTTAATGATACTTTCATTAGTCGGGGTCCACATCCTTTGTTGTTAGGTGATAACGGTACGCTTGATATCGAATTAGTGATAACATTTTCGAATGAGAGCACTTCACGAATAAAACGCCATTCATCACAGTCATGCCATTTGGACTCTAACTCGCTTAATGTTTGTAGCTCGGGGACACCGTGAACAAGGACAGATTTTCGTCTTGTTTTTTTTTTACGGAAGTCATCCGGATTTTCTTTGCTTTCCTGGCGTTTGCTCAAAGGAACACCTGGAAAATTCGTACATACATGTGGTGATAGGGAGGCGAGTGGCTGATGAGAGATCTGCCTCCGCATCATTACCTGACTCTAGTGTTGCCTGGATCATCCGCGATTCACCGTAGTGTACGGAGTTTTGGTGACGGACGAGACGCATCATATTGACTGGTTTAGCTTGAACCCCTATTAGTTGACACAGAGAGTCCCACTGTTTCTTGTCATCTAGTATCTTATCTTTTATGAAGTTCGCCCCGGATTCAGTCACATTAGAGCATATAACAATCAGAGAATTATGATAATGTTTCATGTTCTCCTTTTTGGAGGGACCAGTGGCTGTTTTCTTCGGTTAGACAAATGATGGGGTCTTGAGTCCCGTGGTGGCTTTGGTACTAGTAACTCGTTCGGCAGCGCGCGGGGTTACGATGTGAGGTGCCTCCGTCACCTGGGAAGCAACAACGGACGCGTATGTTGTCGGACCTGTAACAGTGTTCAGTGTGACAGATGATTCTGTTGAAAAATGTATGGCAAACGCACCTTTATGTGTAGCCTCTAGTGTCGCGGTGGCTAAATCTGTATAGTTATTCTTACGCTATTCTGGATTTGCGCTTGATGTTGAGCATCGAGTTCGAGGCTGTGATTTGTTTGGTTCATGTGGGACCGCATTAACGGCTGCTGCCTGCTCTGCCTATTGCGCTTCTGCGCCAACACAGTTTTACACCTAACGAGTGGAGGAGATGTACAGTCAGTGCAGAACCAGAGAGAATGGCTCTTACTATTAATTATTTTGTCATCTGGCTGAGACTAATACGAGCACATCGAAAATGGAAGTGTTTTCGGCAGTTTCTGCATTCTATTCCAAATCGCAAAAGTTTCACACAGCTGTCTAGGCGACAACTAACGTTCATTTCGGAAGCTTTGGGCTTAGCTTTCTGCGGGCAAGTGGTACGCGCCGTTCTGACTGTCCGATTTGAGGAAGTTGTTCGTTACAACGTCTACACCGCTAGGCTGAATCCAAACCCTGTCGGTCAAGCTGGTGGTCTGGCAGACGCCGGTTAAATTGTAGTGAAACAAATCCAAGATAGCGGGCACAGATGGCAGTTAGGCCAATCTGTGGGATCTCCGACAGTAGCCCGAGAACATCCAGCAAATTCGCACAGATGGAAAAATACCTCAATGTCAAAGCATTGGTGCACAATTCACACAGAGAAAACATGTATAGCACAGTATTCCCAAAGCAAAATTAGAATCCAGCACAGTAGAGCAAAAATCCGCGGCGTCCTTGGATAAAGCATGCCGGGCGTATGGATCCGCCCCAAGACTCGATAATTGTTATACATACGTTTATCGAGGTAACAAAAGCATTCAGATGTTCAAAAAATGACAGCGTGAATCAGCAGTAAAATGTGGCAAGTGCTTAGACTGTCAAAATTAAAATAACGTATAAACACAACATTGCACTACGAAAATGGTGGTGGGGATTCTTTTATATTCACACAGTTTATGATCCGACATAGAAAATTACAGAGCCCATCAACTCTGGGATGACGCAGCATGCTGTCACCTTTCAACGGGATTTGTCGCCCTGACTCAGCTACATTTTACAGTTGATGCTATATTGCGTAAGTTGACGTCACTTCGCCAGTGCAGACCTATTGGTATAGCTATGGCTCGCGAGAACTCACTAGCAGCTAAAGCCATAGGAGTGGCGGTAACTTTGGCTCAGCTGTCTGGACAAAATTTAAAATCAGCCCACGTTCCAACGACGCAGAAGCGCAACATAATCACCCCGATTCACAACAAGCCAAATGGTGGTAAAACTTGAAAATACCGCTCAACATCTCTTCTTCCGGTGCTGGTTAATGTATCCGACTCCGTTGTTACTGAAGCGTAAGATTATTGCTCTGACACTGTGACCCGTTGAGTTCACTCTTGCACCACGAAGAAGCTAATAACGGGTATTATTCGGAATTAGTCGGCAGACACAGTAGTGTGTGGTCTACTGAAGTTTGCCGAGAAACTTTTAACCCTCTAAATAATCGGATCTTCTGTTATAATCTCCAGAACCCCTGTTTCCGCGATCCTCGCTTAAGTGAATCACCAATTTCTCTTTCAGCGGCAAGAAGTGGTCAAATATCGGACGCTTTTACTGACCTCAAAGTGCTCAGATTGGTCACCAACTCTGTTATGTCATTCTGACATCATACTGTAAATGTTTTGCTTCAAATTCTGTATTGTCGCAGCGATATCCAGAGATAACCGAGATTAACACGAATACAGATCAATAACTACAATGGCATGATACGACTATGATGCCTTTGTATATCGGCTGAAATCTGCTTCAGTAAGCTTTGGAAAACTAAATGCAACCCTGTTGTGTCTTCAGGGCTCGACTTAGCGGCTTCCTAGATTGTGCCACGCGATTCAAAAGACAAACCACTGGACGAGTAGTATATTGGCGAAACACAGAACAGGCCGCGTTGGGATGAAAACACCCTGATACAGTTCAAATCACGGAAGTGTGCTCGTTTGATTTTATATGTCTCGAAGAAACAAGGGACGTGTGAGTGGCGTGAAACAAGCGATAGTAACAATGTTCTGCAACATGGAAAAACACTGCTTTGCTTGTAACTAAGACTGTTCTAATGCAAGGCACACGGTTCCTTGTGGGAAATCGCGCATTTACCTTTCCGAACAAGTCAGTTTGTTTCGTTTCGGTGCGCATTTGACTTTGGTCTGTGTGAAATTCTGTTTTTCCATCCAAGTTACAAGATTTGGCCTGAATCCGTGGCGCCAACTCGACTTGATTTTCAGACAACGCGATTTTCCTTAGAGCAGGCCGTTCGAGACCTAACAAACCCATATATGACACCAGAGTACATAACGCTATAAGCTTGGTGAACATATACGAGATAGCAATTCTATTGGGTATAATTTATTAACTTATTCCCAACTGTTAGTAGAAACAACAAAAGCCGTTGACCAGTGCCTCGTACTCTTGCGAAAAACAATCTTGCATTTAGGTTTCACCAGTTCCGTCAATACTTATCTTCCTCCTCGTGTGCAACGTGTAATTGAAAGCTTCCAGGCATGTTAAAACCACCACGCCATTGTGCTATGAACTCCGACCTAATTGATGCAACAAGTTGGTCGTTCTTAGCTGAATTAACCCCTGAGGTGGCCTACGGTGAATTCGTCAACATATTTACCAAGCTCGAGGCAAGGACATCTGAAGCCAAACTCTACCGACCTAAAAGGATGAAGCCTTTCGTAAGGAACAGGACACGTAAGTGCATGACATTAAGGGACTTGGCATGGCAAACTTACATAGCCTCCCCGAACGACCATACCTGGGATGTCTACACAATACAAAGGAACCACTGTGTCAAACTCGTCCGGGAGGATAAACTTAAGAACCAACAAGGTTTGGTGGAAAAGTTTTGCTCCAATCCCAAACTGCTATACAGACACGTAAACAATTTGCGCCGTGTTAAGCGTGGTATTCCTGCTCTGCACACAGCATGCGGGTTAGCCTAAACCGCACAAGAGGCGGCCAACATCCTTGGACAACAATTTGGCCGTACCTTCCAAAGCGCGCAATCACCATTCATCCTGCCTAAGCAGATAACGCCGCCATCAGGACTTAATCACATATCGTTTACCTCCGCAGCTGTACTGAAGAGGCTGATGTCTCTGCGCGAGTTCAGCTCCCAGGGTGCGGACGGCATTCGACAGAAGGCGTTGAAAGTTGCTGCCATGAGTTTGGCAGGACCATTAGCAACTTTCTTTCAACGATGTCTGAACGAGATGCACATTCCCACGATGTGGAAGCATAAAATCGTCACGCCTATCTACAAAAGTGGTAGCCGTGCTGAACCAGCAAACTATCGCCCGATAACACTACTGCCTGTGATCTCCAAGGTTATGGAGTCCATTATAGCTGAAGCTTTGATGGTGTACCTGGAGAACAGCAAAATTCTCGTTCCGCATCAACATGCATTTCGCCGAAATCACTCCTGTAGAACTAATCTCTTGATTGCTGCTGCAAGCTGGACGGAATCTGTGGACGCTGGTGTAGGAGTTGACGCGGCCTACTTGGATTTCTCAAAGGCATTCGACCGCATAGACCACCGCATTCTTCTCCACAAACTCCAGAAATATGGAATCGGTGATCCTGTTCTGGGCTGGATAGGAGACTTTCTCGTTCAACGTCACCTGAATGTGAGGGTTCGAAGCAACCTATCAGAATCCATCGAACTTCAATGCGGCGTACCTCAGGGCTCGGTACTTGGACCCCGCCTGTTCCTAGTCTTCATAAATGATCTCGCAAGTGTGCTATCTTCTAACTGTTTGCTATTTGCTGATGACCTAAAGGTATGGCGCACTATAGCTGCAGTGGAGGATCGCACATTCTTACAGGAGGACCTGGTCAAAGCGTACACATGGTCCATTGTGAACATGCTGCATTTCAACGTCACCAAGTGCAAAGTGCTCAGTATACGGCACAAGAGTATGCACAACTACCGCCTAGGACCACAAATTCTACAGCGGGCCTCTCACGAGTGCGATCTCGGTGTGATAGTTCAAGATGACCTCGGTTGTTCTAGGCAGACTGAAACGCCATCTAAGAAAGCGAACCAGTACTTCGGCCTTCTTCTAGAACCTTCGGGAAATTTTGACACTTCAGTCTTCCCAAAAATGCTTTGTGCGTACGTGAGGCCGCACGCGGAGAACGCTATTCAAGCGTGGCAATCCTGGCTCAAGCACCATCTCACCGCGCTCGATACTGCACAACGTAGGGCAACGAAAAGCGTCAGAGGTTTGGCCAGCCTCCCCTACCCACTCAGGCTGAAGACCCTCAAAATATACAGTGCACGTTATCGGCGTCTAAGGGGCGATCTCATTATGGTGTACCTTATCCTGAGAAACACCAACCACCCATGCCATTCCCTTCTAATACTCAGTCAAAATACCTCGCTAAGAGGTCACCGGTTTAGGTTAGTCACGCAGTACAGCCGCCGGGAATGTCGGCGAAACTATTTCTCCCATCGAGTGGCACAGCCTTGGAACACTCTCCCGGAACATGTAATTAATGAACCCACCCTATCCTTTTTCAAAAAACGCCTTGACGATACCCTGTCACATTTACACTACGTGCTATAGCTCATGACCACCAGATGCTGGCACTAATGCACAGCAGACAGGGGATAGTGCCATAACCCCACTCGAGAATAAGTCACCCCAAACTCCTTGCACGAAAGTTGATAAACGCTACTAGTACAGAAACTGGATTACTGTATCCTGTCGACCCAAGATTGTTGCACAAGAGTAAGCGTTGTCCTTGCTACCTTTTTTATTTTTCTCGACTATGATGTGAACAATAACCACTCCCCTGTTGCTTTGTTTGAGTACATTCTCATTTCAAACTCCCTTTATACTACAGTGCAGTTACATCTGTAAGCACCCGAATGGTAGACTCCATTATCCCTTCGCTATCTTTTTTATCACGCTATACACCCTACGGGATATGTCAAACACCTGCTTTTTTACCCCTTATAAATCATTGTTCATTGTTCAACGTCTGACTACCAAGCACGACACTGCAATACACATGTGCTAAGCGAGTAAGGGTTGAAAGTCTTGCTGGTTTCAGTAGCCATGGTTAAAGTATGATTAGACGATTCACTCTCGGAATTGCATTCCGTTCCGTCTCTACGAAAAAGTGTGCTTTACTAGACAGGAGCTATTTATTATGTAAAACAATAAGCGGAAGATAACTTTCACCCGACCTACAAGCAAAAGTTGCCGGTTACTGGTCAGAAAATGAAGAGTTCTTTATCAATTCCTAATTTCGTGATAGTTCCTTGCCAGTTCATTCCACGGAACACGTGAAACACACGATCCGTAATTCATACAATTCTGCTCTCAGTAGTTCGGCATATCATCATCACAGCATGCAGCTTAAAAACTGGTGAAATTGTACGTAGCACAAGGAAGTCGCATCGTTTAAAACCTTTAACATTTTGCCTTCGGTTCGATACTTAAACGGTTTCTCTCCTTTTTCAAAATTTACTTGTAGTCATCTGATGTAATCTGATTGATTTAGATGGATTACCGAAACCGCAAAGCCAGATGCTATCGTTCTTGTATTGAAACCGTTGGACACATGCGCATTTTCAGACTGCTATACCAAATGGGTAAAGAGAGAATTTCCATCCATATTCGGGAAGTACTTGCTATGTTTCTGTAAACAGTTAATTATTCTATCGTACTTAGAAACATAGTTACTCGTGACACTGCTAGAAAAGGTCACACGACCGACATTTTTCAAGGCGTCTGATATTTAGCGGTTTTATCAACTGAATAAAAAGCTTGTGTAGCATCCGCCGTTGTCGATATGCTGACGGATATAAAACAACCCAGAAAAACTTGCCTTAGCAGTTGTAGTTCCACAGGTGGCTTTTGGCAGGCGAGCGGGAGCTACTGACAGAGGGTTCCATTTGCCGGCTTCACGAAATCAGAAACAGTTGCCACCATAATCAGCATAGATTGGGCATGAGATCAGCACCGACGCAACCAGTGGGGTTTACATAAGCAAGCATTAGCTCAAAAGTTTGATTAATGAAAAATGAAAAACGTCCGATTAGCCAAGAAACAAAGTAGTTTGGCGCTGAATAAAATTCAATTAGCCCATGATCTCCAGTTATCATTTTAAAAATCTTGCACTAGTCTAATGACGTTGGCGACACTGTGCAAATTCCCTAAGTGCAAAAAGATCCGCCTGAAATGGAACATGAGCGCACAAAGATAAGGACAGCAATCTATCAGTAGCTATGCACCTAACGTACGTGAAACTTGGGCCTCGGGCGTAGATCAATCTTGTAAACCTGAAAGTTGGCCGTTGTTTGTGTCATAAAATTCTCAGGTCACAGCAATTTTGTATCCAACTGTAGCACGACATACTTTTACTACACTCACGAAAGGACGATTCCTGTTAGGACTTAAGTCGTGTATTTTCCAAGAATCTGCCGGTGAAACATTCCATCGCCAAGTAAATATTTCAGCTAAGTTATTGAACCGACATCGACAGAATGGATTACAACAGAACCGGCTGGTCAGACAGAGATCTGCGCACTAATGATATCAATAAGATTAGGATAATTAATGATAAAAATAAATAATGATGAGGTTTACGGAAAATCGAGAGAAAACTAACAAAATACTTTGTCATGGAATGACCATGATTGTGGCTCATATTCGGGGACACGATACGAAACTGGGAATGATACTAAACCACCATGGCATTGATTAGTAGCCTCAAAGGCTTACGTAAGCTGTTTACATAAATAATGATCCAATAACTTTTACTGAGCACCGATGGTCCAAATCCCTGTACCGTTATGTGTGCACGAACTCATGTTTAGCAACAAGTAGAGCTTATGAAAACCATCGAACACGCTTCTACACGTTTCGGTGTTTGAACGAGCAGCCAAGTTGGTAGATGAGGTCGCTGGTTTGGTGTACAGTCAAAGATTATTTCAAGTCATGCGCGTGCAACGATAATTTCAAATGTCGTCAAATCTTTCGTTAGTTAAGCTGAGAGCAGAGCGTGGTTAGGCTTCCATTGCCCAGCACAATAACTAAATGGCTATGCAGATTTCAGTTGACCAATTGTGAAGCACAGGAGGCGATCGAAATAGATATTACAAGTTTATCAACCAAGCAGTGAAATTGCGAGCGTTTTGACCGGGATCCAGTTACGGGAAGAGATTTTGCATACCAGCAAAGCGCGGCTGACTGTGCAGAGAATCGGCGGGATGGAATGTGTACCCCAAAGCGACTGGGTGACTCAAACCAAGTTAGTAGGTGTTTGTACAAAAAGTTTTGCTCTGAGTGAAACAAATATAAGATCGTTTTGTCCCGAAAGGTTTAGCCATGTTTTCGTAGGGGAAAATCTGTGGATCCTTACTGAGCAGCTTTGTAAGTACAGAGCCAAAAGGCACTGCTGTTGGTCGTTGTACCATCTCCAAGATCGCGAAAAATGCCGATCTTTGAATTTACTTTCATTCGTTACTGTTTTCAGTGTCGTTCTAAGGTAAGCTTTTATTACACGGTGCATGACAGAAAAACTTGATCACGAGGTGCGTGTTGTACTGCGATCGAGTTCCAAGGAAGTATTCAAAACAGGCCTTTTGATAAACAAAGGTTTCAAAACATCAGTAAGCAATTATTAGTACTAGTTACTGGTCTATTTAACGCAACCAATGAACAACCTCGCCACGTCACTAGCACTCAGCTTCGGTGGCGAGTAAAACGTTTATTAATTGTCTGGATTTTGAAACAAATAGATTTAAAAGCTTGCGTCCAGAGGCACATAAACAAAGTTGCGTGTATATTATTTTCCAATGGGACATGCGGATTGTTCTGTGGTTTGCTTGGAACATAGCTCCGATCCCATAAACCACCAGAAACGTATATTCGGTGGTGTATATCGTGTATTGCTGACCATCTACAATGCATCACACATTCGGTTTCGCATCGGTTTGAGCCCTTCGAATAGAACCACGAATGCTTGTATTTAAGCGAAGTAATATTTGTTTTGGCATATCATGAGCATAAAACGTAATATTGCCTGTTACAATGGTCGATGCAATTTGAATTATCTTATGAATACACAGACCTCGACACTAACTCTGATATCACTGACCTCATCAAAGGAACCTGTAAGGACGCTTGGCAAGAAATCCTGACGGAGTTGCGCGAAATCGCCAAAGATTATAATTGACAGAAATGCGTTCAAATGGGTTGGTATTATGACTCGTTCAAAAGTTCCGCAGTTACTTTGTTTGGTTTGACATATGATGGTAAAAAAGACGAAAGGATTGATGAATATCAGTTCGACTTATCTGTTCGTGTTGTTATAGGACAATGAAAGGAGGCTTTCCATAACGAAAGAGGAATTTGCATGCTGAGTGACAGAGAAAGCCTTAGAATGAGAACAAACGTTCCTCTGAAGAACTATAGTAAGCAATCATGTCGTGATCCAAAACTAATTGAGTAGTTCGATGAAATTCCGCGCATTGTGATGTGCACAGTTCACGCTAATGGCAGTATGGCTGTTGTGGGCGAAATCTACTTCATTGACGGCCCGGCCAAGACTTTCTTGATGAGCTCTAAAACGAAACGTGAACAACTGCTCTCGCTTTCTCAAAACCTACCTTCGTATTTAATATTTCCATCTAGATCTTCATGGAGATCAATGCACTTTACAATCTGATCAACTTCACTGTCTTCAAGTCTCTCACCTAAAATCAATACATTCATTGAATAAAGTCTTGTACTTACCATATCCAGTGAGCACGTGGCGCATTTCAGCGGCAGATATTATGCCCTGACCCTCACGATCGAAAGTCTTGAATGCTTCCATGTAGTCAGCGAAAGTCCCGGTTTGCTTTTCTTTCAAAATGCTTTCATAGCAAGGCAGAAACTCATCAAATTTGTATTGCTTCTCTCCTAAGAGGTATTCCAAGTGTGCGTGATGTTAGACATTATAACTACAAGTCACTAGGTAAAAGTGGGGTGATCTTCAAACTAGGTGAAGCAAACTTGGAAAGTATGAAATTAAATGAACAAAATACTTAATGGGATAAGACCGCCCTTCGCATTAATTAAAGATGCGGTGGGAAATTCATCTAAGCAAGCTAATATTCACGTGTTGGCATCACTAACAACTTAACTTTGAAACTTCGCGCTATATTAATCAGCATGTCATGTGGATTTCTCGAATTTTGCTAACCGTACATTCGGAGTATAGTAAATAAATTGGCTCGAACTGACTATCATACGAGATCAGTCAACGGATGGGAAAGTGGACGCACCCGGCAGGTGATGTTCGTCTGTACATAACACCGATTAAAACCGAAGAGGGTTAAAATTTGCCTTTTGTATCGCTACGGGCGGTCTTTGGAACAAGTAAATCGCGCTATTTGTTCACATAGCCGTCCTAAAAGTCATTTATAATGGTTACTTGGACGAAGTTCAGTGTCGATAAGGCTTTCACCAAATGGGAATACTGGCACCTAGACAAACTGTCCGCTATCTGACAACAGGATATATATATATATATATATTATACACAATCTGTGGTACAGATATTGTGCCATCGGAATCATGGCTGAATAGGAAAACAATATGAATAATAAGAAAAGAGCAACAAGAAATGTTTTTTTGTCAAGTTTACCACCCACAGTTTTTGAAATTTTTTTCCAGTTTGTTCTTTATTTTAGGGGGAGGAGGAAGGGACACCGCAACACACTGATGCACACGTCCGCCATTGACATCGATCTTGAGCCATAACTTCCAAGGTTTTCAACCAGCAAGTATCCTCATCTCTCGGACCCCAACCAGGTAGTCGACAACAACCGGCCGAGGCCAATTGTTTCGTCAACTTTTTCATGCGGCTTCTCCATGTTGTAGGCTGTCCACCAGACCTTCTCTTCCAGCCGTGTCCAGCAAGTGCAAACAACGCATGACGGGGGTAACGCTGGACAGGCATGCGCAATACGTGTCCCAACCACCGCAGTTGATGCAGTGAGATGAGCTCCTCGAGCGAGTGGCTTCCACGTCCCATGACACGCTGTCTAACTTCCACATTGCTTACGTGGTGCTGCCACCACACACGGGCAATGGACCGCAGACAGCGGTGCTCGAAGACGGATAGCCTGCGCAAGTCATCTTTACGAATGGGCCAGGTCTCGCATCCGTACAATAGTACAGCACGAACAGTTGCACAATAGACCCGCCCTTTGATGGAGAGACGAATGTCGTGGCGACGCCACAAATGCCTCAGCCTAGAAAAAGCAAGGCGTGCTTTCGAGATGCGCATCGAAATCTCGTCTCCAACAGCCCCGCCAGCAGTGATGCAACTTCCCAAGTAGACAAAGCTCTCCACAACCTCCAGTGTCTCACCAGCAAGCATGAGTGCAGGCAGAGGCACCTGCCAGTCTTGAAGGAGAGTCTTGCATTTGGATGGCGAAAAGCACATACCGTACTTTGATGCTTCAATCGTCAAGCGGTTTAATGCAAGTTGGACGACCTGTGGATCGTCACCCAGCAAGACGATATCATCAGCATAATCCAAATCAACAACTCGACTACCTGGGAGGAGCTCAACGCCAGCGTTCAACGAATCGCTCAGAGCGTTCTTCAGGACATCCTCAATGGCAAAGTTGAATAGGAACGGAGAGATAGGGCATGCTTGTCGAACTCCACTGGAGACCACAAAGGTAGGCGAAAGCATGCCATAAGCTCTAACCCTGCCCGAGGTCAGACTGTATAGAGCGCGCAGTATGGAGACGAAATTCTCGGGGACACCGTTCCTCAGAAGGCACTGCCACCGTACTGTACGATCGACAGAATCGAAGGCTGCACGGATATCCAGGAACACAGCAATCGTTGGCCTCTGATACACATGGCGGAGCTCGAGGATCTGGCGAAGTGTGAAGATTTGATCGATGCAGCCGCGACCAGGGCGAAACCCAGCTTGTTCTTCTCGTTGCAACGATTCGCGTGTTGGGGATAGCCTGCGAAGTATGATGGACACCAGCAGCTTGCAAACGACGGGATGAACGTGCAGGTATGGTGCCAATAGTACTACCCTTTAATTTATAGTAGTACGGTCTCATACATAGACAATCAAGGTGTAACAACATCGGAGATGCAATGGGGGCGAAGTTTCATCTGACGTTGGCTATCATTCCGCTTTGAAAAATAGAATAAGCAGCACAGAGAAACCATGACTGATGTCATCTACTATTCCACACCAGTGAGATGCTTGCATGCCTATCTAAAGAGTAATGTTAGATATCTCTAAGTTGCGTATGAGTATCGGGTGGCTAAATAAACTGATTTGCTGTTACTTCTCATCCTTCCATAGGACCACGGTCCGTTTCTAGTCAGAGTGAACGAAATTTCAACATTACCATTCATAAGCGCAATGCTACATCACACTAACCTTTTTTCAAAGTCGCTCCATGCTTCACAGTGAGTGCAATGGTTGGATTGATTCCGCTGCATCGAAGCAAATCTCCCACTTTGACCGCATCGATCAGGCTGTCGCGACCGTCCCAGAAATCGAACAGGTCGAAAACCTCCCGAATGTCTACAAAGTAGAGATAAATTTAGTTATGTGGAAGCACATGTTTGTCGTGATAGCGAAATTTTTTGTAGCAACTTACCTTCAACCTCAGATTTTGATAGCGTGCTCTGGAAGGCAAGGAAAGTTTCACATAACCAGACTATCGTCGCTTAACAATACCAGTAATGACTGTATGTGCCAGTCAATCAGCTGTGACATTCATTATCAATATTTAAACAGGTATCAATGAGCAAACACAAGAAATAGAACATAGTAGACATTCAGTGTAAAGTCCATTGCAAAAAGCTGACAGAGCACGGGAAAATGCGCAAAGCAAGTGATAATACGGCGGCATACAGTTGGGTAATTGCCACAACTCAAGCACCAGACATGCTTATTGATTTATCCGAGAACTACAATCGCGATACCAAACGAGAATCCCAGGCTTTCCCCTTTTACTACCTTATTTTTTCAACATAATGGCTTACTTGACTTACTCGTAGGAGTATGGCGAATTTTCAGTCTCCCTAGAAATCATTGCCTAAAAAGCTGTCTAAAATCAACACTAATAGTAAAATGAAATGATCGGTGATACACAATGAGGGGTACGATAAAGGTGTACGAATGAACCGGCAACACCATCGTACTAAAACAGTGTCACACTTGTAGCTACCCCACAGTTGCATTACATGTTGCAAGCTTGTTCTTTTTATAACAACGGTTGCGTTCAAAAAAGGATTTGGAGTACCCGCCGTACTTTTGGATTGTAACACGCAATCTCTATGTTTGTTCAATTTGATTTAGAGGTCAGTCATTCCGACCACAAAGACGGTAACCGAAATGGAGGTGTTTCGGCTTTAATCCACTCAACACAGACACCTCATGACTGCTTTCGTCGTGTTTTGGACTCTTCAGACGGAGATAGCCTGAGCTAGGGTGGACATCGGGGTGTAAAGTTTAAAGAGTAACGCTTTGATAACTATGCCTTTAAGATCCCTAAGCAACGCTTAGCACAGCGGAAACAATTCCAAGTTGGTTTTTGAGTACCTGCCGTGTGTTCCGCCGCTATCGTGTTGTTTACCGCAACACAGGAGCACTACCCACTGCTATTAATATTCCATCACGGATTAACCTTGCCCTTTCAACAAATCACTGTAGCTATACTCCCTGGTGGGATTTCAGGGAGAGACGTTATTGGCCTGACACAACAGCTCCGCAAAACATTGAAATATTCCGATGGGGAAATGTCTTTTCTTGACACGATGATTCTTGGTTCACAGATGCGAATGACACCAATATAACTAAGAGTTCGTATTAGTAAACATAAACTAAAGTTATAACACACTTCAGGTTAAACAGTGAAGGTGCATTCCAACTCTACCATTTCCTGGGTTCGTGTGCAATCTCCCGCTACCTCCAACATGAGATACTAATCGAGACGAAAACGTTCATGGAATACAGCTCCAGAAATAGGTAACCGAACTATGGTTTCGGAGAGTTTGCTTTGAATTGAATCGCTGTCAAATTAAAAATCGTGTGTCGCAGTTCATATTTACATCTGGTGTAACAACGATCAACTGAACTGTTGCAACAAGCATACCCCATAAGGGTACTATTGTAGAGGTGTCTACAAGTATCGTTTTACGCACAGTTCCAGGTAACTCTTCTGACAGAGTTTATGTAAGCAGAAGACCTGTCCTGATGTGTACTGTTTAGCGCAAGAAATCACGAAATCCCAAAATTCGGATGTGGACAGAGGTGGATCTACGGATCCACCACAAAGCACGCAGTGTCTCTAAACCAAATGCCATGTATCATCGGTTTCCAGATTTGAGTAAAAATCGCTTAGGGACCAAAACGCAATAGAGAAGTAATAAGATCTCACAGTATGTGACACCGTAAGCGTAAATAGCATAATACTGGTAACTTATCACCTTATGTTGCCTGACTATATGTTTTAGTGAAATGCACAATGAATGGGAGTGCATCTGACTCAGTACATTGTGTACAATACTGTGTTACTTTCAAAATCTGTACAGAATATGACTTACCATATCACAGAATTTCGACTACAAGGATGCCGCAAGTCAACTACAGGCGCTTATGTACCAGAGGAGAAAATGTGGTGTGTGGGTGCATAGCTTGGAAGCAGCCATAGAAAATCGTTACGAACTGTCCAACCCATGCTGCTTCTTGATTGGCTCATTTGTTCCTAAGTGGGACAAGATCCCCCGACCAGAACGCTAGTCCTGATGTAAACGTTGAGGGCAGGTCATCGCAGGGCCTCCTACCGACACACAACCTACGGACACACAGCTATTCCATGTTAGTGGTGGTATGTGCCAAGCACACACAAATCAAACTGTGTGTTAACAAATCCATCTCCTATTTTATGTGGGGGCATAGAAAAAGATGATGCATTCGCGATGGGGATGAATGAGAGAACATTCCGCTTACGTTTATGTGAACCAAATACTTAAGCTCATTATTTCGACGAACGCGAGGGTAGTCGGCTCTGTATGGATCATTAAGCTATCTGCTGTTGAATGACCACGAAGTTACTATGACAGGATTTAGCAAGTGGCTTTGTACTATCCTTTATTGTTACTGAACCTTGAATCATGCTAATTTAAGGTTAATTTGCAAGCAGAAATTAGACAAATCAAGCAATCTACGCAGGGCCCCGTTGCAGTAGCATCAAGAACAGCAATAATATTGTTAAGAATAAGTATATACTGAGGCAGGAAGTAATACACCGATCCAGTTTCTCTAATGGAAAGTGTATGATTACCTGTCAGCGGACACCATCTGCTTTCCCAGGAAACTTCAAGTGGGACTGGAGCCATGGGATTACCCCGTGAGTGACAGCTCTTCAGCTAGCCGTTGAACCAGGAATAGACGAAGGACTTTGAATTACAGATGGACCTAAAACAAAGACTGTATTACACCCTGTCCAACCAATTACTGTCCACGTATCCTGCACTAACAGACACTACTGGGCCGGTTCGGTGAAGTAGGGAGGAGAACACATTAAACTCAGTGGGCAGGGATAAAAAGAGGAGAGAGCTACACGTGTAGAAGGTATTTGAGTCATTAAAATCAGAACTGAAGGCTGAAGATGAATCAGTTATGAAAAAGGAAAGATTTGGTGTTGCCACCGAAGAACACCGAACTGATGCGCAAAACCCTTAACCGTAGGTTCTCTAACCACATCATCTGGAAGTGAATTCCAGCGCTCTATTACTCGGTGTCACAGACTATTGTCCGTCTTAATCCGATCAGATTGTGAGTTATACAACTTCAATGCGTGACCGCGGAGATTAGATAATTTAGCGGGACTAAATAGCCCTGACAAGTCCGGGCCGATCTTGCCCGTCAGAATACGATAAGTGAGTATCAAGTTCCCTCTTATCCTTCGGCAGTGCGTAGATACGTTTGTCCCCGTAGACCCTGCACTAACATAGCACTTACGTGCAAAACCCTTTGCAAGTCCATTTTGTCTCGGAGAAGACATGGTGGACAAGCTTGGATACAATAATCCAAATAGGGTTGCACGAATGCCGAGAATAGTTACACAAACATATTGGCTGTCAGGACTCTGAAAGAGCGGCGCATAAACTAAGTCATACCAATCCCCCGACAAGCAGCCTTCTTCCAATTGTCGCCAAAGTGAAGAACTGATGAATGGACGATACCTAAATCAATCTGCTGAGTACCAATAGGGATTTCAGCAGCACCGACAACATTTCGTGTGGGAGGAATAGCAACTCTGATTTGGAGAACGGAACACTTGGCCCGATTTATAGGCATTAAGCAAAAGGTAAATCATTCACTGAATTGCCGCAGGACCCCCAAGGATATCCACAATATTTCAGAGCTTAAGGTTGTCAGCAAACATTAGTGATGACCACTAGCTCCCCTGGCAAGTCATTTACATAGATTGCGAACAACAATGACCCGAACAACGAGCCTTGTTGGACGCCACCAATGACAGCTAGCCCAAGCAAAAGACTATAACCCACTCGCACACACTGTTCCCTCCCCTCTAGGAAAACAGACAGAAATTTAAGGGCGCGACCAGATATCCCGTAAGATCTCAACTTTAATGTGAGTTGAAGATGAGGAACAGTGTCAAAAGCTTTCGAAAAGTCAACAAATAACACGTCTACAGTGTGGCCACTGTATACGGCTTCGGCCCAGCTTTCACGAGCCACAAATAGTTTAGTCTGACACAAAAATCCCTTGCGGAATCAATGTTGCACAACAATGAGACGCTTGAAACTATTGCGGTGGTTCTCCACTGAATCCCTTATCAGCTTTTCAAACAACGACTTGACTGGACGCTTGTCAAACTGACCGGCCGGTAGTTCGCGGGTTGATTACTGTCACTGCACTTAAAAATGAGACAGAAGATTGCCTCCTTGCATTTCTGAAGTAAGACACAGCTGTCAAACGATTTTGAGAAGGCGCATGTAAGAGGACCGCTCAGTTCAGTGGCTAATCCATGCGACAGCTTCGAATGAATTAAATCAGAACCGGAAGCTTTACCTAGATGTGCGCCTTGCAATAACTCGTAGACCTGAGTCTCCGTTATGTTAAATTCAGCTAAGCAATAATCATCCGGAACTCATGGAACCAAAGCAACCTGTGGTAAAGAGTTTTCCCGAGAAAGACCCCAGCAAACTGTTCACTAAGCATATGTGTCTTTCCATAGTCGGTTTACGCACGGGTCGCGGCTGTTCGCAATAACTCTGGTATAGACAGTTTTGCTCCGCGGCGTCTTTTAACGTAAACAAAGAACATCTTGAGATTAGCTGCCGCAGAGTCCGACAAACCTTACTTGTATTAGAAATGAGCAATACTGGGATGTTACATAATTTTATTGCTAATGATAACTATCGTACGTACTGGCCGATGTCGCTGCTTGGGAGGTTCGGCAGCATCTAGACGGTTTCCTGATTAGGTATTTGCCTGTGGAATCTATCAATGGAGGCTGTGCCCGTAACCCTTTTTTCCTCATGGGTGCAATATAAAGAGTAGAAACCTCCGTAAGATAGCCTTAAATTGACCCCAGGTTTATTTGAGAGAATCGGCCATCGAGATCTTACAGTTCAGAACTGAAGCCTTAGCTCGAATTGCACTAGTCCGCCCGCTAAATATTCGGAAGTAATTCAACAGCGGTCTATTGGTACCTTGAAAGAACACACCGAAAGGATTTGCATGCGGATCCGCTGGACCCTAGAGGTGTACCATACGAAAAGTCAGTTAGGAATGCGAGAGACTAAGCAAAAACCAGATCAAAAGAATATGTTATTTGATTATCTATATACAAGGTGTGGAAGTCATTGAACTGGTGCAAAGGCACTTGGAGATTCAGCTCAAGAAAGTCTGCACCGGATGTTCCCGATGTCGAATTGCAAGCAAGATGGCAGGTTGAAATTCCCTAGGACAGGGATGTTCAAAGTCCGGCCCGCTGGCTAAATGTGGTCCTTGTTTACGTTTCAACTGGCCCGCGGTCTCATCATGAAACAAAAATTCAGGCTTGGACTATTGCGTAGACGTGTAACTTTTGTTATTGGCTAAATGTCAAACTGAATATGGCACAACATATGTCTACCTCACCAAATGATCGCCTTCCCTGTAAAACTTTGAGACACTCCTGACCTAGAACTAAACGCTTATTCGCAGACTGAGTGCGAATAAAGTCAATGGTCCCCCTGGAGGAACTTCCAGGACTCCTGTATACCACTACAGCTGTAAAGTGGGTAGGGGAAATGCACATAACAGCTGGTAGGGCTTCATCAGTCTGATCCCACGACTGAAATGTGCAGATTCACAAAACAGCTATTTTACAGCCCACATAAGGTACAACGCTTCCGCCTTGACGACCAACGGAGCGATCAGTTCTAAGTAGTGCGTAGTCAGGTAAACATACCTCACCGTCCGTGATATCCGGAGACAACAAGGTTCCAGTAAAAGCAAGTAAGTCGGGACTAGATTTGTCTACAAGCAGAACCAACTCATGCAACTTGTTCCTTAGGCTATGCACATTGCTAAGTGTACCTCAAGAAAGTCGGCACAACCAACACGTGGTCGTGTGCCATCAGAATTGGTTCTGATATGGCGGAAAATAACTTTCAGCTGACCACCTGAGAAGCAACAAGACGGAGGCTTTGCCCACCAGCCGCCCGACTATTTTTTGACGTCTCTGATAACCCGCTTCAACTTGTCTGTCTGCCAGTAGAAGGTCTGGCCGAACATTGACACCACTACCTTTGATTTTGGATGCAAACCGCCGTAATGATTTGCATTCCTCCTGGGTAGAAAGGACCACGCAAAGTATCGGGGTCGCGGATTTGTCGTTACGATAAGGACGTTGTCCAATCTGGTCAGCTTTCTGACAGTTATACCAAGAAAGCCAGGTAGAAGCAGCTTGGTGACGCACAGTTTGAGCCACCTGGTGTCATCCAAAATGCGTTCACTGGGTGAGCAGCCGCAACTTCAGTAACGATAGGTAATATAACGTTACTATCTGTGAAAGAATCGTCAGGATGAAGCGTGTTTTCCCCGTACATGCCTTGGATCGACACGAGTCCTGTGGGATACGCGTCTATCCTGATGTCTCATCTAGCGCGGGTCAATCAAAAAGAAACACCGAAGAAGGGCACAGCAAGCAAGACCGCCTAAACGTAACCTTCATACATGGCATACTAGAACATCCTTCTAACGATGTTCAAGAGACCGGAAAGCACGATTTAGAACAGTGGCGGTTCATTCGTGAAACAATTTCTTTGGATAATATTGTGGCACTATCGCTCACCAGGATACATCTCTCATCAAATTATAGAGGACGCGGCAAAAGAATCCTAAAGCTCGTGGTTCAGTCAGAGCAAAAAGCAACGGATGGTTTGGATCGATGGCAGCGAAATCGGAAACGTCTTCCTTCTGAACTTCGGTTAATGGTCGCAGAGGCTTACTAAAGTTCAAATATTAAAGCACCTAAAACAGCAAACGTACCGAAGATGATACAGGAACTTAACTTGGGTGTCGCTTTAATTGACTCTGCCGTAGTTCTAAACGAAGATTGGGATACACCTTGGCTGAACCAAGGTTCAGAAGAGGTATCATTATCCCATCAAAGTGACGAGTAACTTCCGACCTCCCAACGGTCGGCATCCTTCCACGCTTGACACCTTTAGTCCCATGTGGGCTAGTAGACACTGAGAAACTGTCCTGCTTGTATACGAATGCTCAGCGTCGTTTAATAAACAGACAGTACGGAAAGATCGCCAAGCTTCCGGGTGATATTATGTTATTGGTATATATTGGTGGTTGCGCACAGGAAATACGGAAGTTGCAATTTCGCTACCGGGCACGTCGCTGATCCGGAAAGGTAGGCTCACAAAAGGAGGAGAAGTAATCCTGTATTACTGAAGTGACTTACAGTGGGAAGCCGTGGAAAGTTCATACTTGCAGTTCCTCGACTCTATTTGGTGCCGCTTGCAGTTAAAAGTGAGAGACGCTTGACTTATTGTCTTGGTGTACCGCCCCCTAACTGTACAGCGAAACTGACTGCCACCTAGTACAGAAAATGTACACTCACATACTTATCATGGGTGATTTCGACGTACATTGTGTAGAAACTCCTGCCACTATCGAAGAACAATTCAAAGCCAATCCACAAAATCTCGCCTGAACTGTTCCTCTTTAAAATTACATCACTTTACCCACTTGGTTCAGAACAGGTAACATGCTATCTGTGCTGAATCTTGTGCTTAATAAACGAGGAGCATATGATCACTGTGTTTGTTGCCGACTGCCCTATTGGTCGTACTAATCGCGTAGTCAACAGTTTCAACTTCGTCTGCCACGCGGAATATCGGAATGAGAACGATGAGACTGCGAACCATCGCAAACTACGATCGATTGGTCCAGCTCGTCAGCGATACAACGTGATCGTTCCTCGCCGTAGTACCCACGGAAGTCGCCTGGCTCGAGGTTGTCAGCAAATTCAGTCCGCTGATTGCAGAGGCTACAAAAATAAAGTTGGCTATAAGTGCAATTCAGTTTCTCTCATGAGGAGCAGAACTCGAAAATGGATGACAGCACGCAACGCAGCAGGACGAGTGTACAGAGAAGCTCCAGAACCAGAAACTTTGGACAAATACGTAGCCCAACGTTACCACTGCACTCAATTGCTCAGAGAAGACAAGGGCGCCTATCAGCAGTGCATCGCAAAAACCCTCAATGCTAACCACAAACTGCTGTACAAGCACACCAATAGCCTACGAAAGGTGAGGCAAGGATTTTCGCCGCTCAGGACGTCTGATGGCCTAACAGAAACAGCAGCAAACGCGTTACGGATGCAATATACACCCACGTTTCAAAGGGTGTTGCCACTAAGCGATCTTCCAAAATTTGTCGTCTCCTCGCCAGGACTAACCCACATCACTTTTACCGCGGTGTCTGTATTGCAAAACCTATCGTCGCCGCGCAAACACAACTCGCCGGGGGTCGACACCACTCGTCCAGAGGCACTGGAAGCAGCAGAAAGCCAACTAGCAGGGCCTTTAGCTCAGTTTTCAAGCACCGCTTAGACCAGAAGCAAGTCCCCGCCATGTGGAAGCTTGGAATAATAACCCCGTTTCACAAATTGGAAGCAGAACTGATGCCCCCAGCTATCACCCAGTATTCCTTCTTCCTATACTCTCCAAGCTCATGGAATCCATAGCTATCGATGCACTGTTTTATTACCTGGAAAACCGTAACCTCATCACACCTGAGCAGCACGGTTTCTGCAGACAGCCGTCATGTACAACAAATTTCCTAATCGCATGCAGTAGTTGGACCGAGTCAGCTGACGTTGGAGAATGCGTTAATGTGATCTACCTGGATTTTTCCAAGGCTTTCGATCGTCTAGACCATCGGATACTATTCTCCAAGCTCCAGCATTGGTAGATCGGCGATCCCCTTTTAAGCTGGATGGCCAACTTTTTTCTTCAACGGCAATTAGTGGTCAGAGTTCAGAGCTCGTTATCGGACCCCATACAAGTCGAGTGTGGTGTGCTTCAAGGTTCAACACCAGGTCCATGTTTGTTTTTGATGTTTACTGAGGACCTCGCATAGGGAATCGCTTCCAACTTACTAATGTTTGCCAACGACATCAAGATTTGGAGCAGGATGCAGACGAACGCCGACCAGCATCTGCTGCAAAGTGACCTAGATACGGTATATCCATGGTCAATCCAAAAGTTACTGTATTTCAATGTCGGTAAATGCAAGGTACTTTCCATCCGACATCAGATTAATGACTCATACTGGCTCGGAACGAATATACTACAACAATCAACTGTCGAACGTGACTTGGGTGTCCTGGTTCAAGATGACTTGCGTTGTTTCAGGCAATCCGAAAAGGCCTCGAAAACTGAGAACCAACACATCGGGCTGTTGCGACAGGCGTTTTGTAAATAAACAGCTCCATGTTTGACAACTGCTCAGTGCGTATGTTCGTTGCCATGTCGAATACGCACTTCAAGCCTGGCATCCATGGCTGAAACATGATCTTAATGCACTAAAGTAGCCACAACGTCGGACATCTAAGAACGTATTTGGAACGCGCAATCTTTTAAACCAGGTGAGGCTTCAACGATTGGTGGCATTCAGCGGAAGCTATCACAGACTACGAAAGGAGCTGAGTATGGCATACTTGATTATGCGAGACATAAATCATGTTTGCCGCCCTTTACTATGACTCAGCACCAATAAATCCCCGAAGGGCCAATCAGGGAAACTCGCAGAATAGTTTAGCCGTCTAGAGTGCCGCAGAACTTCTTTCCATCCGTGTCTGTCAATAGTGGAATGCTCTCCCAGAACCGGTCGTCTCTGCACCGACACTAATAGTATTTAAAAGGTGGTTAGAAGACGCACTCGTCCACTTCGATTTTGTCACTTAGCACTAATTCTCCATCTTACGCCTGGAGTTTACCATGGGTTTATTTGATACTAAATGTGGGTACTGTGAATCTAAGCGGATTACAGGACTAGAGCGGAGCAAACGGCGGGTCCTTATTTCCATATTTAAATTACTAACTGTTCTGCTATTATTACTGTTTTTATTATTAGCATCAATATTATTATTATTATTTTGATATCCCCACTAACTATCCAACGGGACTTGTAAAGCAACGCTTCTTAACCCTATAAATTCGTTGTTCATTGTGCAACTTAGGTGGTCTTTTCAATAAGTTAAACAATGAGGTCCTCCTTCACACACCAAGAATATACGGTGTTTGCGGCTTACTGTACAACTAGGATCTGCGAGGTCATTTTTGGAAGAAATTGGAACGTGCAATTCTGTAACTACCTCGTCAACTGGTATCCCTCTACAAATGGCTTGCCCCAAGGCACAGTGCTGGGGGCTACATGGGTCCTGATCTATATCAATAGTCTATCACAGCTTGTTCGGTTACCGTGTGCCATGTTTGCGGATGACGTGAAGTAGTGGGACGTGGTAAACATCTCCGACAACTGCAGCCTACTTTCGCAAGAACTCCATTACCTTTCCATGTGAGCTGCAGAGGTCCGTATTTCGGTCAGCCTACCCAAATCGGTATTCATGAGCCTGGGACAGGGCGGTGACGGCTGGACCTACACTTGCGACGGCCAAATGTTACATTCCACACCTTCCGTTAAGTATCTAGACTACCCTCATGATGTTGTTTTAAGTCCGTGGACGACACGAATAAGCCAGTGCGCATACTATGGGAGCTCAAACGGCAATTCTGCATCTGTCTGAAGAAGTGGCTTCTCGTCTGTTCTCCAACAGCAGCAGAGTGATGCTAGAATACGACGGTAGTATTCTTAGTGGGTCGGACGAACACCGCGTAAGTAACGGATATCCTAAGTGAGAGAAGACGAAGAACTGTAGGCAAGACCAGTTATTGGGGAATTCAGATGCAATGGGAGTACAGAAAGTAGGAATAAAGTAAGTGCTGAATTCACGCACACAGTAGTTATAAAGCGCAGTCGCCTCAGCCAGTGGCACGTGGTAGGACGATCACGCAATCGGTAGCATTCAGGCATTCATTCTTAGTCACATGCCACAGGAGTAAAATAGCACGGCTAGCATGGTGAACTGGATGTCGGAAATGAGCAGCGTAGGTGCAGTGTCACAGTCACGTGCGAAGTTCGTAATCACACAACACAGATGCCTCATTACAAGCTTGGGTACGCGCCGGCTAAAAATGGAGCTCAGACTGTCACAACGACTCAGCCGCCTACTGCCCGACCACACGAGGTGAGGCACAGGATATCCAAAGACCCTAACAAGCCGGCGAACGTTTCATCAACGGTTTGCGGGGCTTGCCGCACGAAGACAGCTACGATGGGCTAGGAATTTACAGCTTGACCTATTGCCGGGCGCGGGTCGATCTCATCCTGACCTACCGCAATCTGCATCCAGGTGACTACTCCATGCGAAGGCCACCTCTCTACTTGCCAATATCTTGCGGTACACACGGACATCGGCACAAGATTATGGTTCCAGAGCTGAAGAGCATTCCACATCCCTTTTCCCACGAACGGTTAAGAGTCAATGTTTGGAACAGTTTGCCGGAGCACCTCGGGGAAGAAAACTGGGTGCAGTAATACAGAACATTGTTAGATGTACCTTCCTCCCTTGGTAGATTATGAGAACGGTTACCCACCGGCAATGCTACCGCAGTCGAAAAACACAAGTTTCTGTGAGTTCTTAGTTACTTTTACAATAGCACGTGAGAACAAGATAAACGATCAGTGTGTTGACAGGCCACAGATAGTTTTTAAACGAGCACCTAAAGGTCGGCTTAGAAACAAACGCGAAAAGGACATTTATCAGCGCGCTCCTAAAACCTAATGCAATATCTTGTTAGTATACTAACGCACAAGGCTTTCAAGTAAGTTGATCGAATATGGAGAACGTGATGCCTTACAACCACAAGACTTTATCATGGTTACAGGGACTTGGTTACGCCACGAGATAACCGATTCTGAGATCAATTTGCTGATATGTCGCTGCTTAGGAACGACAGAACTGGAGGGGTGGTGGCATAATTCTTCATTACATTGAAAACATCCCACCTCGATCATCAAGAAATCCGCGCCCCTGATTCGCTTTGGTCCCGGCTATGGTTTCGGAATAAAGACATGTATCATGGTCACAATTAACCGCCCACCAAACTCTACTTCGGAAAGAGACTCAAAACTGAGCGACACTTTCCAGATTGCATCAAACAAGTCCTACAGCCACATTCCTATCACTAAAGAATTTAATGTGCACGACATGGAAACGCCACCAACAGATGATGCGCAGTTTAAAAACCTGCTTGCAAGAGCTTATTTTCAACCACCTTCTGTACAACCAAGTAACCTCTCCCACCAGCTTTTGAACAGCTAATAGGCCGTCAATACTCGATATTGCGCTAATTAACGAAGTACCAATGGTCGAGGGAATAGTTGCAAACATGTCACTGGGTCACAGTGACCATGTTATTCTACCGTTTGACTAGGTATACTATGCGGAATTTTCAAAAAAATGGGATAATAAAGTATATACTGCCATACAATACATGTTAACCATGCTTGTTACATGCATGAGAGTGGAGGATGAACAGCGTTATATCGCAGTTAGATATCAGTCATAGCGTCCCGTTGCCGTAGCCCATGGCGCATCGGCATGGTCACTAGCTCGCAAGAGTAAGGTCGTGAATTCAAATCCAGGAGGATTCGGTGGGTGCGCACTACTGACGAGTCCCAATAGGAAAAACGCCAGTCTAGCGCATTCTTGAGTGTGTGGGACTGTCTGCTTGAGTTTAACTGTGACGAATCTTCACAAAAATCGCAATAAATCCCCTAACCACTTTAAATCTTCACAAAAACGTTTAGGACACTGGTAGCGCAAGCATCGAAACAGAAATTCCTTCACTGTCAAACCAAAACGAACTTTTTCTGAAGAGCAGAACACGTGGATGTAGTTGCCTGGGGGATTTGGCATGGCGAGCTCACAAAAATTACCCGAATTCCGAAACCCTTACTACCTACGTGACACAGCCTAAATGCCGTGTGAAGTTGGTGCACGAAGACAAGATTACGCATCAGCAGACGTTAGTGAAGCAATTATGCACGAACAGCGGGCATGTTAATGGCCTACGTGAGATGAAGCGTCGAATTACAGTACTGGTTATGTCTGATGGGCGCATGCGGTCAGCAATGTAAGCAAACGATATCTTACGCTTTTGGTACTTCATACGTTACAGTGGCTACCGAACCCAAGTATTTCCATCGTTTCTATTACTCCACCGTCAGGTTTATCCAATACCAGCTTCAGTGCAAAGCCGTTTTGAAGATGTTTTTATCCCTACCACCTACATTCCTCGTGGAGTCGATAGCCTTCGACCGAAGGCTATGTAGACAGTAGCCAATGATCTAGCGGAATCCATGGCCGGTATGGAAACTAGAGGACATCACTCTGTTGTAACGCTTCTTCTTTCCCTTTGCTATCTGCCACCGACAACTGTTGTACTGCCCTATGAGACTGCGACTGTCTGACTTCTCAGTCACGTGCCCAGCCGATCGAAGGAATACAAAAGGCCGGAATTCGGTAGACAGAGAGTGTCTCTCTACAGTATAGGCTAAGTACTTAGGTCGCTCACTATTCCATGTCTGGTTTTCAGCCAGTCTGAGTGAGTTCCACTCCATGGGTTAATCATATTGACGGAATAGTTCGATTCGTTTGACGCGGGCTGAGATTTGCTGGCCGATCAACTCTCACTTGATTCTCGAATTAAGCTCCGCTTACGTCTCTATTACACTCCTATTCATAAGGGTGGTAACCGCAACGACAGTATCAATTACCGTCCAACAAGGCTGCTTCCTGTGTTTTACAAAGTTATAGAATTAATAATCGCAGATAAAGTGTCTGGAAAACCAGAGCTTAATAGCACCGGAGCAAAAGAGACTCCGATAAAAAGCACTCATTTCTACTACTAACCTATTACTCGCACTTAATTGCTGGATTGAAGTAGTTGTTAGTGAAACAGGAGTCGATGTCATTACTTAGACTTCTCAACGGTGTTTGATCGCTTAGACAATGGAATTCTCCTTCACAAGCTTCAGAACTATGGCATTAGTGACCTATTTCTGGGTTGCATAAAAATCTTTCTCCACGAATGTCTTTGGAAGTTGAGAGTCTAGGAATCGCTCCGACGCAATCAATGTGGAGTGTGGTGTAGCAAAAGGCTCAGGGCTGGGACATCGCATATTCTCCTCTTCCACAAACAATTTAGAAATATCAATTGCTTTCGATTGCTTAACTTTCGCAAATGATAACAATATATGACGAGCGAACAGATGACCGGAAGAGCATATAGGGCTCCAGTGCAGTCTTAACCCTATTTAGAATTGATCACTTTAGAATGGCCAACCATCCCACGTAGACAAATGTCGTATTGTTCAACTAAGCATTAGACCTGACTACACGTATTGGCTTGGAGCATACTGGTTGCAGACCAGATCCCTCCAACGTGCACTTGGTGGGCTGGTACAGAATTATCTCAACTATTCAAACCAGTTTGGGACAGCTGAGGAAAACGCTAACCAGCAAGTTGGCCTGCTGCGGAAGGTATTCGCGCGTTTTGACCAATCCGTCCTCCCAATGATGTACAATTCATACCTGCGTTCTAAAGTTGAAAATGCGATCCAGGCCTGGCAACGGTTGAAGTGTGGTCTTGAGGTGCTAGAGACACCACAACGCGTGGCAACAAAGTATGTCAGGGGTCTAAGCAATCACTCATATTAGCGAAAGCTGAAGTTGTTAGGAGTTTTCAGCGGAAGGCTGTGCAGTAGTTTCAACCTTCGGGGTCACTCCGTGAAACTTGCAGAACAGCACAGTCGTCTGGAGTGCCGCAGGAAGTTCCTTTCTATTCAAGTGTGTCGCTCGTGGTATGTTCTCACTGAATCGGTCGTTTCTGCACCGCCTCTACTCGATTTCAAAAGGCGGTTGGATGTGGTACTCATCCATTTACATTTGTCATCTACACTAACTCTCCATTCTACTCCTAGACATTTAACAAATTTAATAACTGTCAAATGTTGGTGTTTAAAACTACGCTGAGTACAAGACTAAAGCATAACAAAACATAAGCTCTTTGTTGATAAAATACCAACTGTTGTTATCGACCTTTTCGATAGCTCCATAAGGCCACAGAATGGGACTTACAAGAGAGTGCTTTTTAACCCGTATAATGTCCTTTCATCCGTCCATTTCCACCTACAGTCTAGGAACGCAAACGTTGTAGCGCTCTTCCATGAAACGTGGTCCGGGCGTGCGAGTTCAGGATGACTCCGATTGTTTGAGAAAGTCTGAAAAGGCGTCCAAAGCTGGTAACCATCCCACCGGGCCGTTTAGGCGGACTTTGGTACATACAGAAATCTATGTTATCCGACAGATACGCAGTGTATTTATATGCTATGCACCGGTTATACTTCGCCGCACGGCCGCACTTTATCTACACTTGCACTTAATCCAAGGTAACAATACTACTCTCATTTGCTTACGCTCTTCCGAACTGGTTCGACGAGCGCTACGCAGGGTTAAACAAATCTTGGATCTAACTTTTATGGATCATACATATCGTTGCTTCCGTCTACAAGCTTCGCACATTCTTTGCCGAAACCTACAGGCTTGACTACCTTACTTTCCGGGCAGCAGCTTATACACTTATGCGAACTGATATCTAAAGGGCTCTCTATCAAGTCCTCTATCACTTCTATCTGACATTCCTTGCCGCAGTTGCAACCGGTAGCTGTGCGCCTTTTTCCACCTCTGTTCCCATGTGGTCAAACTTAACATCAATATCAACTCAACGATTTGCCGACTGATTGATGCCGACCAGTTCAAATGCAGCCACAATGATGAACGAACCCTAGTTCTATCACGACAGCTCTGACGCATTCAAACCTCTGGGCGTATGTCACTTTAGCTCTCGTGTTTGTTTGCTTAGTGGTCTTGCCACGCCTACATCTATACCACAAAACACTCCTCAAATATGTGCAAACCTCAACACCTCAGTGACTGAGAACGTTTAGGATTAGCCTGCTTGGAGAGACGCTGCGGCAAATCATACCTCCAATAATGTAACTGGATTGACACAATGCCTGCCCGAGAAAAGCTAAGCATACAGCAGTCAACTGAACATTATTCGTGGAAACGTGTTACGAATGCACTAATTGAAACAGAGCGCTCTAACTGTTGTGAAAAAAACCATCCAACTACGCTTCTCTTGGTCTCAGCGAGGCAATGAAACAAAATAGTGCGATGGACTCCGTTTCGTTCTGCACAGAGTGTACAGCTGTTCCATTCGTCTGGTGTATACTTATGTTGGGGCAGAAGTGCGACATACTGGTAGTGATTGTAGAGCGAGAAACGGCTGTAAGGTCTTTCCCACTGGACCCAAAAGAATCAGCGCCTCGAAATAGAAGTGCAACGTCAGATACCAATTCGGCACACAGCAGCCATGCCGGGCGTAGGAGCGCTAATCAAAAGTTAGGCACCGCGACCACACTGACTCCTGCCTTCACACGGAGGACTGTTTCTAATGATCCCCTTGGACAGCATGCTTCTTCCCACTCCCGTCATAAATTGAACAATGCTGAAAGATCAATACCATATGCGTCCATTGTTTCCATCAAAGTGATAGAGGCACGCTTCAGCATAGGTTCGAGCGCAGTCAAACTAGGCACGATTAGAGCCGCCAATACTACCACAGGCCTTAGTATGCCATTTGTTGTCCGACCAGAGTAAGTAGGCCCACAGAATTAAACCAAGTAGAATACAAGGTAGCACCATCATTTGATTACTGTTATACGCACCATGGTAACTGAATTCGAAGCAAATTAATTGGGGTCAAAACAATGCCGAACTGGATGACACGGTCATCCATTATCCAAGCTAGGTGCCTTACAGTGAAGCACGATTACTCGAGATAACGCCAAAGGCAAGAGTTGGTAACGAGGCAGCTACGTTGTCAGCCACTTGCCTCCGAACAACGCAATGCAATGTCCACCTCATTCCAGGTGTTCCTCGCAGCGAGCGCTAACAATGCAAACTGAACTCCGATGAAAATCGTAAATAAAGTGACGCAAAATTGATCATTGACCAGTGTTTCTCAGCTTCAGAGCCTAAGCGAGGTAGAGGCACAGGCATTTAACTTGGAAGAACGAAGCTTCATCGGTGGAGTACTCGCAGTCGAAAATGTAACCACCACTTCAATCTCTAGGTTACCATTATCACCCAAAGTACGAGGGTCTGGTCCCCGGCTGAGGAAAGTGACACTGTAAGCCAAGCTCATACAGAAAAAGGTGAGCAAAATCCGGCTCAAACTGAGCAAAGAGCTGACATCCGAAATACGTATACAATCAATAGACACCCGGCTACAAATCGACGAGGTAACACTAAATACGTAGATGTCGTGTTCGACCCCGTCAGCATGCCAATCAGAACTGAAGCACAGTCAATGCCTTCTGCAGGAGTTCTAGGTCTTAGCCGCCTACAGATGCTGAAGACTCTACATAATAAACCTGAATAGACCAGGGTCTTGTGATTTCGATTTAATGAAAAACGACCGATAACCAACACTTGTGAGATCCACATAAACTCTAATCCACAAATAGCCTGTGAACCATTAAGGCCCCAGCCTTTCTGTATTCCAGCGCAAAAGATCTTCCCAATAAAGTTACCGAGCTGCTCACTCTTCAGATTCCACCTACCTGGAACCCCCTTGTAATAATAATAATAATTAGAACACTGCTAGATGCCATCACTGATGTTGATCCTTCCTAGCCAGCATTATTCTCCCATGAAAAAAGCGATATAGCAAAGGGACGTGGAGTACTCTTGTATTACCGATCTGACCTACAGATGCATATCATTGACAATTCATCAACATAAGTTTTCGACGGTTTCTGATGCCGTCTGAACCTGAGACATCATGATGTGTGTTTACTAACCGTAGTTTAACACCCTCCAATGTCCATCCTAGAAATGAATCACTACCTAGCTTCCACGGCGTAGCGAATCCTGGCACGAACATGCAGTAACTTCCTTCTGGTGGGCTACTTCACACTGCACGCAATCAAAGTTTCAGCTTCGCTCAGTGAGCCATTTAAACCGGACTTATTGGAAAAAATCGCAAGACCACAATATACCTATATTACCGTATCCACGTGATTCAGAACTGGCAACGAAACATCTGTCCTAGACCATGTGCCCACTAACTAAGAGCTAATGATTGATAAGGCAGCTGTAGATACACCATTGCTCTTCGGTTACATCGGCTACGCGGAATCCATCGGTGAAAATAACGAGGGAGAGAGGGTTGATCATTTAATCTAGCTGAGCATTTTTGTTGCAAACGTTTCATTGCCAAGCAACGCGACATCATCAGTGAGACTATCAAGATTTGATTTGCAGTGCGAATCACGGAATCTGCGAGCCTTTGCTGGGTTAAATAAGCAACTTTCTCATTCAACGTATCACATCGGTCAAACGAAGCAACACATGAATGAGTGTTGTCGTTTCCTCTTTTTATTTCTCACGCACTTACTGAACTATAACTGCTCCCTACACTACTTTGTGTGCGCACATCCCATTCCCATTACAAACTATCGTTATGCAGCAGTGTATTTAAATCGGTAGACATTTAAAATGACGATTTAATGTTTCATTGATGCTTTTAATTTTCACCCTAACCTTCCTACGGGACTTGGCGAGCACGTGCATTGTTACCCGTGATAAATCATTGCTCATTGCCCATTGAATGGGAGAGTGCACAGCTCCATTTCCAACCCAGTTGAGGTCCAGTGTGTGTGTGCCCCAAGGATTGGTACTAGGACCAAGTTTCCTCCTAATGTTAATCAACGATCCTGCTAATGTGTTGCAGTTGGACTTCTTACTGTTCACAGGCGATGTTAAAATCTGGTATGGCATCAAGACAGCGGACGACCATGCAAAAATATTTATATACATCGACAGGGCTGTTATATAGTCACCTGAAAACTGGCGCGTGCTGAACTTGACGAAATACTTAATGCTGTGCGTACGCCATCTGTGTACTCATAAAAATCGACTGGGAAATAGCAGTTGCTACATGCTACACAGGAACTCCACCTAAAGGTAATCGCACAGAATGATCTTGTCTGCGCAAACCAGGCTGAAAAAGCATTGATCATAATCAGTTAGAACGCTGGTCTCTTACGAAGCGGGTCCAGGAAAATTCAGTAATTACTGGATGCCTATGTGCAGCCCAGGAGGAGTAGGGGATCAAAACCTACCTGCTTGAATTGGCGCAAACACAAGTCAAAGAAAATCTTTGGAGGAATGTCTCATCTTCACTAGCAACGCAGATTGCGAGCCCAAGACTTGTAGAGCGGTTGAAAATCCGCGCCTACGTAGAGATCAAATCATGGTGCACCAACTGCTGGCAAGACCTAACCACACCTGTTTACATCTATTTCAACTCAACCACAATACAAACCTGCGAGGACACCAGCTAAAACCGGTGGGTACTGCGGTCGACTTGATTGTCAACCAAACGTTTTCCTACTTTGGGTATCCCGTACCTTTAATGCTCTTCCAACTCACTTTATGTTTCTATTAAAATAACGCATTTCAATAGCGACTGCATTGTGCTGTATCCCACTTACACTAAGTGACATAGTCTGTCCCCATCGTGAGCTGTAATGACGTAAGCCAAACTCTGTGCTCAGCAGCCTTCTCCGTTAAGTAGCGGTGTGGAGACTAGCATATATGTTCATGTGAATCAATCGGTGAGGCAGTTTAAACACGAATTTTCTTTTTTAACACTCATTTCAAAGCTTTAGTATATAATCCTCAGTCCGGTCATCTTACGAGAGTTGTCAGACATTCGCCCTAATCGTTAAAAATCATTGTTTAATGTTCATCTGGGATATTTAATCTAATCCCTTGAACCATGGCTAAAACACGATCTTACGGCACTAGAACGGTTTCAATGACTTCCAAACGCGTCACTGCAATGCGCAAAGTCCCATAAGAGCAAAGGCGGAAATGTTTGAGATTACTCAGCGAATGGTATCGTCGATTACGAGGCTACCTTGTAATGGCCTAGTTGACTCTGCACAATCCACCTTTTGTGTGCCACTCTTTATTGCAACCCAGCAGTACTACAAAGTTAAGAATTCACTCATTCAAATTGGCAGAACAGTACAGCCGCTCGGAGTACTGCAGAAATTCCGTTTCTATTCGTGATGACACTTGTGGATCACTCTGCACGAATCACTCGGATCCGTACCGATGTTAGTCATATTTAAAAGGGGCGGTTGAGTGAGGTGTTCAGCCACTTACATTATGGTACTCAGCACTACCTCTCCGTCCCACCCGCAGAAAGTACTTAATAATCATTAGTTACCACTTATTGGTGCAGTGAGACTACGTGGAGTCAATGGCTATTGCATTACAAATTATAAGTCCTTTCCTTTGACAGTAAAATCCTGTTTTTCAACGCTTCGATAACCACACCAGACCAGCTTGCAGAAATTGTAAAACCATACTTCTTAACTTGCATGAAGTCATAGTTCATTATCATTGGTGTCGTAGATGGAGCCCTGGACTTTAGTTGCATTAACTTGGAGACAGTTCTGGACTGATCAACTGTTGACCTTATTAAGATCGTTTCGAAGTTACACGTGGTTACCTGGCACTTTGAGCTGCCGCCGAAGTTTGATGTCGTCCGCGTGAATTATAGAGTTTAGAGTGATTAAATGAAGTGCAAACTCAATAAATATAAAAACAAACTGGGTAGCATTACGAGAGAATGTAGCCACTGCGTTCGACCCGGACAGGATTTGAAAAGAATCCGCTCAATCTAAATTCCAGGTACTTTGGAAAAGAGTAACTTACTGATCCATCTTAGCATAGGATATCAACACCGTATTTCTGAAGCTTTACTAAAAGGATGCAATCGTCCAGCGGTCGAATGCCGTAGATAAGTCGGGGTAGACAAGATCGATTTTACACCAACATTCACTGGTTCGGTCCAACATCCTTGCGCTAACCGCAAGGTTGCTAGTGCACGATCGATTTTGACGGAAAGCATTTTGCTTTTGCGCCACTGCGTCAAACTCATCCAGGTAAGAAAGGAGCGTGTTAACACTGATAACCTGTATATTGAAAAGAACCAGAAGAATAGTAAATGAACTTTAGTTTGCTGCTTCGGAACAACAGTCCATTATAAAATGGAGTTATTATTCCACGTTTCCATGCTGTGGTAACATGCCTCTCCACAAGCTATTGCTGGAAGAATCGCACCAAATGTTCCACCAAGTCCTTAGATGTCAGGGAAAACAGGTTTAGGCGATTATCATAAATTCCGAAGAGCTGTGTTGGCGCACAAATAGCGCATTCCTTGATGCGCTGAAACATGGCTAACTGTAGATCAACTTTCGGGTGGGAAACAAAATTGATAACACCTTCCCTTTTTGGGATGTGAGTCTGAACAGAAATCCAGATGGCACACTTACTTGATTAGTGTACCATAAGCCTAGTTGACACGTACAGTATCTCAACTTTAACAGTTGCTGCCCCCAACCAACCAACATTGATCGTTTTTTCGCACCATTTTCGCAAGAGCTCATAAGATCTGCTCCAAAAAGGGACAATTGACAATGTGGTACAACATGTCTCAGCAACACTACCAGCTAACGGGTAAAAACAATCGAGAAGCGTAAGGCCGACATCCCTAAGAAGAAGTTATTTATCCAGCTACTATTCAAAGAGTACAAAAAGTACAGGCCATTCCGATATCGTTTCCGTCAGTCCATTAAGTAATGCTAGTATGCGACCGAGCTAGAACTACTCCATCAAATTTAAAGTTGTTTTGCAAATTCTACAATGACAGCCCAGACTTCTAAGTTACTGCCTTTTGCATCCATCTTTAACATTGGGCATGCGATAGTAAGTATGTAAGGCCGAACTAATAGGTGGCCGTGCAGCAGAATTTCAGAAAATGTCCCACGTAACTTGGTACCAAATAGCCCTAAGCCGCCTGCAAGCCCCATCGCTCAGCGTGCGCTTGATTACCCCACGTGTCAACATCCGCGGGAATCGCTCGAAATCACCAATCGACAAAGCAGTGCTCGTCTGCTTTGGTTTGCAGAGGCTTCAGCGATTCGTCAGCTGAAACAAATTTACATAAGCAGACGGAGTTGGTGAGTGCTCTCTCTTAGCCATGGTAGAGTCATTGATCAGATTTCTTTAAACGCCTTCACCGGTGTGCACTGCTGAGGAAAGAACACGAAATGTCTGACTTCAGATTGTTCTGTTGGAGATTGTTCATTCATGCTATTTTGCAGCCCGAAAGCTGAAAATCTTTGCAAAACTACTTCCAAGGTATAAAAGTTCATCAGTGGTGCTTCCAGTGAACAATATGTCATCCAAGTAGACGGGTGTACTCGGTATGCCTTTCCCTAGTGGGGCGAGAATACGGTCGAACTTCCACAATGTTGAAGTGTAACATGATGTCAGAAGTATCTTTAATCCCATTGCGTCGATCTATTGTGGTGCACTATTTATGCGTAGTATGGGTATCAACGAGGGCGCACAAGGGAAATAGGTAAATCATGAGACGCCGGCAGACGAAGCAGGTGTGATGTAAAAGCAACCGGATGACATACACGAGGCAGTCTAAACAGATGCTCAGTGAATGAAAGGTTGCAACAGCGCATCGTTCCGGAAAGGTGCCGCGAGTGTCGTACGCAAATTGGACTGGCGTTCTTATGTTCGCGTTATTATGTCAAACAAACATGCGTTCATCAACAACCAATTTGTACGTCGCTTGTTACGTTCTCAACATGTTGTGCCGTGATCGACTGCAATTGAAAAATCAAGGTACCGTGATCGAAGCCCTCTGAGGATGTCGATGTGCGGAAGTTCTTGGAGTACTTCGAGGATGTTGCATAGGCGCTGGGGGTGAAGCAGGACCGGGTGACGATGGCTGCCTTGCGGAGCCTCCTCAAGGGCAGGGCAAAGGCTAATCTGGATGCGGTGCGAAGCAGTCCTGTCAAGTTGGATTTGGTCGACGCGAAGGAGACATTGGTTTCGGGGTTCGATAGCCCGGCCGACCGCCAAGACGCGATGCGGCGGTTCAAGGCGACCCGGTGTGGAGCGGGTGCGGGCCGCTTCGTCTTCGCGGTCCACATCAGAGAATTGCTGGCCCTGGCGCTGTCTAACTTTGATGACGAATCAAGACGACAACTGTTGGTAGAACAGTTTTGGATGGTCTCCCTCCGACGGTAGCCAATCGTCTCCGAATTGTAAAGGCCACCCAGAGTACTGGCGTGATGAAGCGTGCCCAAGTAGCGAGGTAGCTTACACATGAAGCAGTTGCTGCTTTGACAACGGAAATCAAAGCAAAGGAGGAGCGAGTGAACGAGTTAGGAGAGAGATTGGAACAGATTGCGCAAGACATCGTGGCACTTCGAGTTCCCTCACAGAAGATACGGCTGAAGGGACGTTGCTTCATTTGTGGGAAACTGGGAAACTGGAAGCGCCAATGTCCGTCAACTCACAGTACAGACTTTGTAGGAAATAAATGCTACCAATCCTATTGTTCTCGTGTTAGGGAGTGTATCCTTGAGGCGTTGAATAAAGGTGCGATTGAGACGATGGTAGAAATGATTGGGAAAGTAGAGAGTTGTCTGATTGATACAGGAGTCGCGGTTTCCTTAATCAGTTACAAAGATGGGGTGAAAACTCAGTGTTCCACGGTTGTGAAGGCAGTCGCTGGTTACCATATACGCATAGATGGTATGGCCGAACATATGGCTGGCGTTAGGGTTCGGAAGTTAAACCATCTCTTCATCATGTCGCCGGACACAAAGCAGACTATCCTGGGTGCTAACTTTATCCAAGTCGGCGAAGCAATCGTCGATCAGAAGCGAGGAAAGCTGGTTACGAAATACGAAGCTATCCAGCTTGTTGGCGGAGAAGAACCCATAAGGGTGTGCTCGGTCGTGGCCGTTTTACACACAAGTCCAGCCCTTCAGTTGCTTGTGAGCAATTACGATATTCTATTCACGGACGATAGTAGTTCTTATGGGTTTTGTGACTGGGTCGAACACACAATTCCGCTATCCCATCAGCCGTATCGGCCGCTCGGACCCAGAAGAGTACCAGCACACCTGGAAGCTGAGGTCAGTAGGCAGATACAGGAGATGCTGAATGCAGGCTTAATAGACGAGGCTTACAGCCCATATAACTCTCCAATTGTTTTGATGAAGAAAGCCAAGGGAAAATACCGCTTTTGCGTGGACTTCAGAAGGCTGAAGGAAATATCGCTGAGTCGATTCGCCCCGGTGCCTTCAGTCGCAGACGTTTTTGTTAAATTGCAGAAGGATATTTACGGTACTGGACTGAGGTCTAGCCACTGGTAGCTGGGGATCAAACAAGAGGACCGGGAGAAGACAGCGTTTACAGTCGGTGACAAACAGTACCAGTTTAAAAGGACGCCGTTTGGATTACCCGGTGCCCATTTTACCTTCAGGCGTTTGATGCTGCGACTACTGGATGGATTAGAGAATGTAACCGTATACAGCGACGACATCGTTGTGTATATTGAATCAGAGACAGAACACTACCGTCAACTAGAAGCAACGCTGCAAAAAAGTCAGCAGTCTGGATTACGGATAAATGAGCCGAAATCTCAAATCGGGAAGAGGTCTGTGACACTGCTTGATCACAAGGTGGGTCAGGGTGAACTCAAACCGCTGCCGGAGAAATTACTGGCAACCCGAGGCACCCCAGTTCCGACCTCAAAGCGCAGTCTCCGGGCATTTTTGGGCCGCGCTGGATATTGCAGTAAATTTGTCAGGAATTTCAACAGCTTGGCGTCACCTGTATATGAGCTGTTAGGCGAAGGAAAGAAGTTCAGTAGGACACTAGAGACTCAGCGAGCATTTGCTGACATTCAAAAGGAGATGGGCAGACAGGAACTGACTTTAAAATTACCGATCTCCGGAGAACGTTCATTGTGGCCACAGACGAAAGCGACGTCGGAATCGGTGCGGTACTGAAGCAGAAACAAGACACGGTGGAATACGCTAGTAGAATGTTGACCCCATCAGAACGCAAGTATTCGACAGTGGAGAAGGAGTGTTTTGCAACTGTATGGGTTCTAGACAAGTGGCGACCATATTGGTTGGGTCAACGGTTTCACATCGAAACCGATCACAAACCATTGGAATGGATTAGGTCCTCCAGAGACCCCATAGGCAAGTTGGCGCGATGGTCGCTGCGCCTAAAAGAATACGATAAAGCACATACTTGGGAAAAACAAGATGGCAGATTTTCTATCACGCATGACGAACGATGAGGATTTGCCGAGTGTTGCCTTCGGTGTCCGTGGTCTAGTGCTGGAGCAGGACCCGAGTAAGTAAGCGGATGAACAACGGAAGGAGAGACTTTTGAACAGAGTGATAACAGCATGAATAACGAACCAAACTGCTGCAACCAAAAACCAAAGCCAGCAATTCGGGTCATTCGCACGGAGTCTGGAAAAGCTGCATTTCAAAGAAGCCGGAATTCTGATGTGGACACAAGGACGCGATGCTACGCCGGTGCCGGTGATCCCCCACAAATTGAGGAAGAAATTGGTTATTTCGTATCACGAGATGGCTCACACCGGATGCAGCACAATACAGGGCCGATTGCCCCCGTAACGTACAACCGGATGAGATCCGTCGAGTTGCGGTAAGATATGCGTGCAAGAAAAGTACCCAATACCTTCACCAACTGTATAATGTAAGATCGTAGCTGTATTTTATGCTTATCTAATTTTGTCATTTGCGATAGGTATCACGGGGTAAAAACGTAACTACAGACTCGGCATCAATTTCAAACACTGAAGATATTTCGTTTACTTGGATAGGCAGGACAAACGGTTTCATTGGTTACATTACTCAGTAGCAACACTGCTTGCGCAAGAATCGGTCTTGCACAACCCATCTATTGTTAGCACGAGACAGCTGGACCGAAACTGTGGATGCTGTTGCAGGAGTTGATGTGGCTTACCCTGGTTTCTCTAAGGCATACGACCGGTTGGACCATTGTATGCTTCTCGCCAAACTTCAAGGATGTGGCATTGTGGACTCTCTCCTCAGGTGGGTCCGCAATTTTCTCTTGCACAGGCATCTTGAGATGAGAGTATGTGAAACCATGGCGGATCCAGTACACGTCGAATGCGGAGTGCCACAGAGTTCGGTACTGGGGCCCCGTCTATTCTTTGTCTTCATAAAAGCTCTAGTGAACTAACTTGCGTCAAACTGATTACTGACATCAAAGTTTGGCGAGTGATCAGAGCTCCAGAAGACAGTATCCAGCTTCAAATCGATCTTGACAAGATTTATAAATGGTCGGTCCGAAATCACCGTTTCCTCAATGTGGCTAGATTTCGAGTGCTCCATTTAAGACACCGATTGGTTCACATATATAAGCTGGGGGACCAGAGTCTGCAACACTGTACTCTCGAAAAGGCTCTCGTTAATCCAGGAAAAAACCCCGGCTGCTTGGAACAGTCGAAATCGTGGGATTTTAAAGAGAGTCTTGAGGTAATTCGAACCGTCGATTTTCCGCCAAATACTTCCCGCTTATATACGTCCACATGTTGAATATGCAATTCAAGCATGGCAAACATGGCCAAAGCAGCATCTCACGGCCTTGGAGCTTCCATAATGTCGGGCTACCAAAAATGTCACTTGTTATACGAACAGCGCCTCAGCGCCTGGCATTTATAGCGGGCATTATCGCAGTTTGCATGGTGATCTAATCATGGCTTACCAAATAGTAAACAACACTAATAACCCCTGCCATCATATATTGAAATTGTGTCACAACAACCAAATGCGAGGTCACCGTTTCAAAGTAGCAGAAAAATACAGTCGGTTGGAATGTCGAAGAAGCTTCTTCTCTCTGCGCGTGTGTCACACGTGGAACACCTTCTCAGAAGCTCTTATTTCAGCCCCCAAGTCAGCCGTGTTCAAAACAAGTGTCGATAGTGCAGTGGCCGTACTACACCAGATTATGTGATCCAAAAGACTCATAAAACAGCAGAAAAACAAAAACAAACCAACTAACCTCCATTTTGCCCGGAAACCACAAACGAGAAATTTGGATAGCACATAAAACGGACGGGAACGCTGTAATCGGCATGTTCGCAATTTTCAGTTATTCACTATTTCCTAGTGTCATCTTTGTCTTTATTTCGCTCAACTCTAACCGATCATCCGTCGGGACATGTCAAGGTTCGGCCTACTTTTATCCCCAATATATCATTGACCATTCTTCGCTGTGATATCTTTAGCAAGAACTGCTATAGTGTTTATCCTATTCTTATTTAACTCCTCAGCGATGTGATTTGATTTGAGATTTTCCTGTAAAACTGAATTTCGTTTGAATGGGCATTATAGTTGGAGGTTTCCTCTTTTCCCGTAAAATTGGCATACCGAATGATGATGCTGGCAGACAACCGATGTCGAATGTTGCTCACCGCGAAGACAAACACAGAATTCTGTGCATTGTACGAAGGGAGAAAATGTGTGGTCAACTTTAGTCCAACAAACATTGTGCACCTCTTGCGAAATTGTCTGATCGGACTAGGAGAATGCCGTTAGTACTAAAATGAGATTCGTATGCTGTCGAAATATGTCACAAGTTATCTCCAAAGTTCCGGTATTTTCGTCCTCTGATAACAGACAATTGAGTTTTTCAGTCAAGAACACCAACAATTACTGCCGGCCAAAGCATAGATTCTGCGCAGTGACTTGGTCTGAAATTGGTATTAGCACATTTAGGGACACTGAACAACATCCCGCAGGCAATAACCTTCAGGAATATCCAAAAAGCAAGAAGAAAAGCCATTATAACAGAATACACTAAAATTCAGCAATTTCGCAAATCCTCTTCGGCTGTTAACATACCAGTAGTGGGATAGTGGGTTACATAGAAAAGACAGTCAGAGTGCGGTGTTAACGCCGCAATTGCAAAGCTGTCGAAGGCCATTAAGCTCACCAGACTCGTTGCGACGGAAACGGAATCACGAGCCACACCAGCGGAGGGCGAGTGTGGTCACAAAATCCGTTTATTGGCACAAAGTGGGTTTCAACCGCCGAATCGCCGACGTCTCAGCAAAATGAAGTAGGCGAGGAGTAGCTTGTTTGCTTATTGCTCTGAAACTGTTACGTATGCTTTGGCAATCAGGGCAGGCGATTACGTGGCGGACAATAGAGATAGTTGGCAGTGTCGTGCAATTGGTGGTCATGTTAAGCAGGACATGCTCTGCACTCCTTGTTGGCAGCCCTCTCTCAAATTTGATGAGTCGTAGTGAGGATTTTGGTATGATTCAACTCATTCATCATTGTTACTCACAATCAGCAGGCTTAAGTTACTCTGGAAATGCACCAGACACCGGCGTTTCGACATACTGGGTCTCGTCAGTGGTGCGCCTCCCAGCGGACACCTGCCGGGTTCTGCCCCCATGACTTCAGGATGCCAGCAGCTAGTGCCGCTTCGCCAAGGGTGACAGCCGCGGACCTACGTGATTGACAGTAGACTATGAGATAGCCCGGTTCATCTTTCACTGCCATGCCAGTTACGAACTGTGCAGAGGACAACGGCTAGCCTCACGGGCGAGGAGTTCCGCATAGCGCTTATGTACCACACATGACTTAGAAGCTATACCAAGATGCTCACCACTACTCATCAGTACTGTAAAATCTGTCCGTATAGCTTCTCAGTCATATGTGGTACATAGGCACAATGCAGAAAGTCGTTAATAAATACTCGGGAGATACGTTGCCCAGTACCGAGCTTTGGGGCACGCCACACTGGACTTCAACTGGATCGGAAATAGAGCTGCGGACTCTCAAGTTCAGCTGATGTTGAGGATGTAATTGCTTCTCTAACCTAACACAGGGTCACTGATTTCATTGTCTCGAAGCTTGTGAAGGAGAATGTGGAGGTTCATGCAATCGATAGCCTTGAAGAAATTCATGTAAATGACGTCGTCCTCTACTCCGGCATCTCTTGATTCTGTCCAGCGTGCTCGGGATAGCAGCACGTTTGCAGTGCAAGAACGATTTCGACGGAATCTATGCTGCTGTGTCACAATTATGTTGTTGATCACAAGAAATCTCACGAAGGTCTTTGAGATAATACCTTCCATTAACTTGGACCGCACTAAAAAGAGAGTGTTTAGACGGTAGTCATGAAGCTCCACACGATTCCTTCTCTTGTAAATAGGAATGACTATTCCGTGTTTCCACATTGTGGGAATCTGCATTTTCTCAATATATCGGGCTAGAGGTTCGGCAATATTCATGGAGGCTACCTTCAACACCTTCGTTCTGATGTTGTCTACGCTGGGATAGGTGTGAACGCGCGATGACAATGGTATTTTCATTATATTGGCTGACTTAACCGATACTTGGTTTAGCCCTGTTGGTCGTGGAAGCCGCACCAAAACAGGGTGAGATGGTGACTCACTCTGGAAAGTGTGGATGAAGTGTAGACAAAACGCGTTGGCCACCACTTGTGTAGTATGGGCTAGATCAACTATTGCATGTAGAACTGGGCTCCCGCACTGCGCACTCCGGAACTTGTTGACTTGCCTGTCCAGCATTTTAGGATTAGTCCTAAATAGCGCTGCTAAGTTCTGTTGTTACCAGCGTCTGTCTTCACGGATCAAGTCGAATTAGTCGTCTCGTTGAGTTGTGTAAGTAACTCAGTCCTGCATCCTTAGACAGACATTGTAAGCGCGTCAGGCTAACTTGAGGCCATGCATTTTCTAGTCCGGATCCTCATTTGCTTCGGACGAATCACCTTGCTTCCGACAGGGTGACAGGCACCATTCATGCGACATGAAGCGGCTGTAAATAGTCGAGAAATAGACACATTTACACTTTCGTTCTGCTGATGTCGCATGGTGTTAAGGTTGTAATGTGTTGCAAACATATATGGCTTTTCAGCTTACAGTCAGTGGAGAGAGTAGAAAACAGTTTATATAAGTTTCGTTCCGTACCTTGCTCAGGTAATGACGCAGTAATTTGAATTTGGATGCCTCACCTATCGTACCTTTGCGACCAAGGAAAACAAGTAAACCCACGTAATTATTGTAGGTACTTTTCCGCTGCAGACATTGTTGTGTAGTATGTCTTACCGTGAAAATGTTCCAAAACGGCTGAGGTGAGGTAACTAAATTCGCCATTAGTGATGGTAATAACCTCCGTCACCAATTTGTTGCTCCGAGACGAAGTCAGCAAATACGGCCGCGTACTAAGGCGGGTATTTAGTAAACGGCAAGAGAAACTACACCAAAAGAAAAAAGTCGCGTAGCATAAAATTGCGTGAGACACATGGACTCGGAAGTAAAATCACCAAACAATCAATCGCTGATGAATATCCGCATCACTTACACAAGTGTTTTGCACTGTGTCAAATACGCAGGCATACTTGACGTATTCAAAGTAGATAAACTCTAGCCAGATTACCATTTAACGCACGCGGGCCGAGCATTAAAATAGGCTGGTGGTTGTATATAGTATCCGGGGCTTCATCGGCTGTATTCTAACGGACAAACTCCTGGTACTGTGACAGAAAGTCAGAACTGCGTACCACGGTGGAGTTCATATGGGTTGCAGGAAGTTCAGGTGGACAACCATCTAACGGACTGGTATCCATCGAGCAGCGGCGTGCCCCAAGGCACTGTACTGGGGCCGATATTGTTTCTGATCCATGTAAATGATGTGCCTCAGCTACTCCAATCACCTTGTGCGTTGTTCGCAGATGACTTGAAGGTGTGGAGCATAATCCGAATATCCAATGATTGTGATTTGCTTCAGCAGGACCTCGACCGTCTCTCCACGTGATCTGAAGAGGTTAACCTTCCGATCAACCAGATCAAGTCGCAACTCATGAGGCTGGGTAAGTGTGAGCACAGCCGAGCCTACACGGTGGCTGGTCAACCGTTGCATCTCGCGCCTTTTGTGCGCGACCTCGGTGTACTTTCACGCTACGTCCTAAAGTATATGGACAACACGAATAAGATTTACCAAAAAAGCCTTCGTAGGCTTTGGGCATTCAGGCGCAGCTTCAGCACTTGGTCCGAAGAGATTGCTATTCGCCTCTTCGTTTCAATGATACGACCAATGCTAGAATATGGCTCTCCCGCGTATTGTCCTATCACCCGACTCGAGGTAGAAAAGCTTGAGCGAGTGCAACATGTAGCCACCAAGCTGATTCCCAAATTACGAGGTTTGTCGTACGAAGACCGGTGTAGGAAACTAGGGCTGTACACCATAGCATATCGTCGGCTGAGGGTTGACCTAATCATGACGCACCGGATATTACATCTTAATGAATACCCCATGTTGAGACAACTGCTTCATCTGCGCACACCAAGCAGCACGCGAGGACACCGGTACAAACTTATCGTACCGCAGTTGAAGCGGGTAGCTGACCAACTCTGTTTCGAACGTAGAGTGGTGAATACCTGGAACAACCTGCCGCAGCCGGTAATAGAGGCGAATTCAGTGGCCGAATTTAAGAAGCTTCCAGACAAACATTGTGCAGAGGCAAAATATAAAGAGCGGAACGATAATTAATACGTTAAGGTCGAAGAGCGACAACTGATGCAGGTACACAGAGTATGCTCCACTCGCTGCTTCTAATCAGTATCAGTTCAGCAGTATGAATGTCCTTAAAATACAAAGTCTGATTCAGTACACTTCATGGGAAGATATACTGCGAATTTCAATCAGATCTGCACTTCATTGTAATAAGTAGCAACGCTTATACTGTCAAGCACCGTGACCTTCAGTTTGATTACTCCCAAAGTTGATCTCATGATTTTCATTACTTCAATTGCTTCAGAACGAGTTAGTTTTGTGTTTCCAACGTGTAGACAGTAATATGGCTGACTAGTGACAGGACATTTACTCTTGCAATTTATTTTACAAACCCGTAACTCAAACGTTCATAGTACCCGCTCCCAGTATAGAAGTTGGTGAATGGCACCAAAGTTCTGGTATTTGCCACAATTGTGGAAAGCTGGTGCACACAGTTTGATCGTCACTCAACTCTATTGATTCCAACGAACAACAGCATAGAAATGAAATAGGGCAGCTGAACATTAGGCACAGGCCAACAGAAAATAGATCACGCAGATGCACTATCGATTGAAGGACCATTGATTTGTCCCCCCTGCTGGGTAGACACCAGTTTGTGTGCACAGAAACCCTTCTTTTCACAGTAAACCTCCGCCCACTGCCCGTCTAACCCTCTTGTGAATCCCCTGAACCAGCAAGTATAACAAAATGTGTGTCACTGGATATGTGTGCAGCATCCACACAGTCCAGTACACCGAAACAAGTAAGACAGGAAGTAAAAACGAAAACTTATTTGGTTTAGCAAGTGGTCTGGAAGTGGGACGGGCTTTATTACATTGCACTGTTGTTCCGGAAAGGCACTGCCGATTCATCTGAATGGAAGCCATAGCCCCCAGGATATCCAAGCATGAACGCGTGTTGACACACATACGAGTGCAGTCAGTTTGGAGCACCATGGGCTGCTGTAGTGAACACAAAAAGACAGACAAGAGTTCGGTAATGGGTGCATAAAAGGTGTTTTATCCCAAAATGTTCCATCACATGCTATACCACGTGAGGCTGTCTGTTTGGATCACGTGAAAAGCCCCGTGTGTTCAAGCGAGGCGGAGCGCTATTTCATACTGAGCTATCCGTGAAAATAACTTAAGTGGAGCGGAAAGCTCCAGTAATTGCTGATTAGCATCCTGTAAAACCACAAATATTCGCATCAACAGTATATAGTACTCAAAATTAAGACAGCTCGGCGGCCAAATATAGGTATGATTTTGGAACCATTGAAGCAGGAACAGCCACAACCGCTTCATCTGTCTACTTAGAGAAGCTCCATTGTGTGTCATTTTACGGGTCCCTTGGTTCAGGCAGTTCGTCGAATGCGTTCTTACTCAGTTTAACCGGTGTAATGTTTATCCCACTCTTTTCACGGAACTCAACTTCAAATCTCTCTATATTGCTTTTAACCAACGCACTCATGTAAATAGCCATGATGAGCGAAGGACTCATTTTAGGAAGGTGCTTGCGCTTGTCAGCATCAAATCTTCAGCAAAGACCAGCACCAAAAATATGTCCAGGGTAAGACCATAGTACTCCGTCCATCCCGAATTGACAATGAGGAGTTTGGGTTGATTATTAAGCGCAGCGGTTTGTTTGAGTGCTATTCACAGTCATATTAGGCCGTCACATAAGTGTAACTGCAAAAATATTTTTGACACAGATCACGCTGCTGAAGCGGGCATACTGGGGTTGGTGGAATAGTGGTATTTCAAATAAACTTTGGAAACACGGATGTCGACAATGGACAGTGAATTCTGGTCGACAAATTACATATAGCAACATCTTTTGCGTGGAATGTTAAACCAGTATGTTGCAACTGAGTCCAAGACCGTTACTTGCAATCCATTTATCAGGTAAACCAGCTGGAGCATTTTAGCCTCCACCCCGGAATATTTGATCCTACCGTTCTTGCTAAATGGTAGCTTGATGGCGCTTATCACGTTGGTACTTACTAACTGGTCATCAAAATGGTAGACGCTAACAGATGAACGATGAACAGTTTTAGGTGTCACCGCTACAGGCGAGTATCCGAAGCGCCACCCAGCAATTGCTGATCACTGCTCGGAACACGAACCCAATGGGTTGGATTTTTATCTGGGTGAACTCGTTTCAATACTCTGTGATACATTAGTTGTTATCACTTTGCTTCCTTACAGACCGCATTTGGTTGCTTACTTCGAGAATAAATGATCCAGAGAATAAGATATCTCCGTACATTGCAGATGAATGTTCCTTTATTATGGCATGTGTACCTAGATGCTAAATCTTACAATGGCATACTATCTTCTGACTGCACCAAGTACAGTCGGCTCATGACTCAGCTACCTTAGGGTATATACTCGCGGCTGAGAGACATTATAACTTACCCCCTCCGGAAACAAAATACGAGACCCCTTTAGCAGACTGTTACTCAGCGAAGCACTCCTTCTGACAAGTTACGCTTGCAAGAACTATTTAGGGATTTTCAACTAGAAGATTAGAGGTCATCTGCAGCAGCTCCTTGGCACGTCCAACAAGAACGTTGGAATTCTCCGCGAAATATGGATGCAATGCCTACCGGAAAACATACAGGCTATCCCCGTGATAGCAAATGCTCTATCATCGGCAGTAATTGCAGATTTAGCAGACCACACCATCGAACGACATCAGCATATGACTAAATCAAGACCATTTACCCGACTTAGCAACGCCGCAACCCCAGTGACACCCGAGGTTAACCGAACGTCCGCACCGAATTCCTTATCATCGCAAGTACCGTCGCTTCAGCGTGAGAAACTTAACTCTAGATTGTAACCACCTTCGTCATAACGCCCCATGTTATTGCTTTTATTACTTACATTTGTAAATGGCCATGTAGTTTCTGCGCTGTTAAGCAGAGAAATTTCCATTCCGGACCTTAATGGCGACTAACATTGACAGGAAAATGCATTCGTCTTATTTATATTAGGGATTATGATTCAGGACCCGGTTACTAGTTGATATCGGGGCGGAAGTTAATATCATCACTCTATCCCGGATGAGTCGACCACCTCCCTGTCGACAACCGAAAATTCTGCTGATGGCACACCGGAAAGCACCGATTGTTACCAGTTGTTTATACTGAAACCAGCTCCTTAGGCAAAACTTCCGCTCGGTATCAAATGTCGTTGGATCTGGTATAGATAGAAACTTGGTGCGGCAAATGGAATATCATACTCTCATCCGAAAAGTGCAACTGCAGAAAATGTTGGTGCAGTATTGCCGCAAATTCCTTAATGCTAGATGGTAAAACAATGCTCACCTGTCTCACAACTCGTGATCTTAGGCTACGCTAATCAAAGTCCTTCAATTTTGTCCAACTGGTGCAGTATACTTTTGCAAAACGCCAGAAACTAGGAGCACTAATACTAAAGTCCTTTGCCCGTCGTGACCCGATGGCTTAGGGGTGGCGGTCACAACTAACATCCCAATGGTCTCGGGTTCGATGCCTGTTATCTCTATCTGATGAGAGGAAATAATCTCGAAACGCGTCATGGAGTGCAGTGGTTTCTGGCGGGCAACACACAATTTGCTGCTGCTTCATCAGCTACGGTCATAGTGATCGAATGGCCAAGGATCACGTCAATGAGAATCGCGGTCCACTTTGAGATTGCGCGTCGCAATCCATCCACACAACGTGTACTTCAAACTGACTTTCCAAACTAAAGTCCTTTATTTTAAATGAATCCAAGATGTATGCCATTCTTTCTGACGGGTCAAAGTTTCGCAGAATTGTTAATGGGAATGACAAGACATAGGCAGTCGAGAGATGCATAACGAAATTCTAGCGTTGCTTAAAGCTGGAGAAGGTAATGGACACAGATATATTCGAATACACTTATATAAGTCGCGTATTCGTCCCCAATTTGAATAGCGCACATTAATATACTCCAACATGAGAAATATTGACAGGGCGGCAATAGAAAATGTACAGCGCTCCCTTACGAAACGCCTAAAGAGAAACTTAATATGACCGTTTCTATGAGATGAACATTGAACCCCACTGGTTAAAGAGATTAAAACATAACCTGAGCTTCATGTAGGATATAACTCACAAACGCGTCTTTACCTAAGACATCGAGGTTGCACTTCAACCCTCCCTCAAATATATAAAGTAGACATAACACATTACAAATCGAAAAAGCACGAAGTAGCTTAAGAGCAATTTTCCTTCTTGACCGCTACGTAGTTAGGCAAAAAAAATCTATCGCAATATCCGAGAACGTGCGACCACAGCGGTGTCCTTCGTACTCTAGTTAGCAGGAAATTGACAGTGAATCAAGTGATGGACAAGCTAAACATAAACGTGAGTATAACGATGTTCAATGGAAAAATGGAACAAGGGTATAATACGGATAGAAAAGCCAAGACATGAAAGTCCCGTGGGATGGTTTGCAGAAATTAGGTTAGTTCAGCTAAGGTTTCACAAAAGTGAAAAATGTACATACGAAGTCACCATATTATCCACATTAACACAAGAGTATATCGGTCTAGCCCGATTTCGTGGGGGCTGGTGAGCACAAGGTTTGTCTGCGTCGTGTCGTTACTCACTGAACGTAAATTGGATTAAGTAATGCAAGCGATGTAAAGCATCGTCAAGTGGTTTTTAAAGATGGGTAGCGTGGGCGCGGAAATGACAACTTTTGAAAGCGCGTTACATGGTTGACAAATTCGAGGGGAAAAGTAACTCCAGCGGCAGCCCAACTGACTGTTTTGGGTGGCCACTTTCAGCTTATGACCCTGCAATTATGTCTTGCGGTTGAGTGTCAGGAGATGGCGGCAAGCGTGGCCGTGGTTTCTCAAGATCTGGAATGACTGAATGATGTATCCCCGTAGACGGCAATACCTTCCGGTTTACACTCCCAGAACTATCAGTCGGATATGTTATGGTAGGTGGAACAAGCCCTTCCCATTTTTCGTTGCTTTTCGCTGTGTAGCCAGATCGCGTTTTATCCAGGGTTTTCAAGCCTGGATCGCGTACTCTATATCGGTCCTTATATACACACTGAGCAGTTGACGGAAGATGGAAGGATCGAACCTTCCGCAAATCCTCCGTAAAAGAATAACATGTTGGTTTGCGGTTTTGGACGCCTTCAGTGACTCCGCCGAACAGCTGAGGTCGTCTTCCGTCACTACCACAAGGCCGTACTCCTGTGATGTGGTTTGCAACAAGTGGGTTTCAAGCTAATTTTTCTTAGTGAGCTTGTGGCGGACCAGCGCAGTTCTTCACTTGTCCAAGTTAAACGGAAGTAAATTTGGAGCTGAATTTAGGGAGCACGCTGTGTGGTTGGGTTGCGACTCGCAACCTCTATTGAGACCTCGGCTCACTTTGAAGTAAACCTCGGTCATTCCGATCTCGATGACCGTATCCTGAATGGATATATTTGGGAAAGTAAATTTGCCTTTGAAAATTCAAAAGCGCAGTCTAAGTCTCATTGCAGCATATCATGATCATGCTGACAGCTCATCGCGCATCATATCTTGATGTCCTCGGCAAAAATCAGGATATTTGAATAGATGACACGCGAGAGGTCGTTAGTGAAGCAAAAGAGTAAGCGCGGCCCTAACATTGACCCTTGTGCAACACTGCAGTACACATTACTTGAAGCAGAAAATGAGCCCCGAACTCGAAGATGAAGCCGCCGCTAAAGAAAGAAATTTCCGATCCGACCAACAACTGGGTTCCCAAATCCATACACTCGGAGCTTTTGGAGAAGTGCGGTGATCTGAGCGGTCGAAGGCTTTAGAAACGTCTAGGTAGATGACATCAACGACAGTTCCACTGGCGGCCATCTTTGTGCAACTGGCACGGACAATCAGTAAGTTGTTAGTAAATGATCGATGCTGACGGAATCCATGTGTTAGCCCGTTAGTGCCTCGGCTATGATCGACTCCATCACCCTTGAGCTTCGGAAGGAGAACCGCTTAGAGGTAGTCGGATTACTCTGAATGTCCACCAATATGGAAAATCGGAACTAAGATACCCTGATAATACACGTTTTGGACCTGCTGTTCGTCCAAACAACTTCGGATAAATCTTGTTAATGGCTCGGCTATCCAAGCAGAAGTTACCTGCAGTGCATTCGGAGGAACGTTGTCAACTCCGAGAAACCCTGATTGCGTCACGATAGCAGATTACACAAAATGCTCGCTGAACTAAACTTGACGTAAGCACAAATTTCCGGCAGAAAAGAACAACCAAGTTATATAAGCCGGCAATACGTCGAAAAACTGCAGCATATTGGAGCCGTAGAATGATGGTGAAACCCTTGGCAGTTGGAGGACATACATTTGCTGAGATGAGTGGGAGAACACCATGCCTCCCAGCCCCGAGGCTGATCACATGTTTGTAAAGAAGCTTGTTGTTAACAAAAACAAATTAAAATGTTTCGGAATACTTGTACCTCGGGTTGCTAACTTAATTGTTCATTGGTTCTCCCAGCTTGGTGCGTTTCGTTGCACAGGTTTTACCACCATGCGAAGTGGCATCTACAGCGCAGTGAGATGCGGCGTGCGACCTTACTGAATGAATCGTCCATCCGTGACCGATCTGTTGATGATCTCGATTCAGACCACGGTCCTCTTTGAAGTAGACCTCGGTCATTACGATCACAAGGATCGCATCCGAATTGGTGGTTCTGTGTTGCTCCTCCTAACCCTGACATCCCATAACCGCTTTCCTCCTCCTTTGGAATCATCAGATGGAGATAGCCTGAGCTGGGGTGGACCTCGAGGCTTAGTGTTCAAAGGTTGACGCCTTGACCACTATGGCTCCTGGGTGCGCGAGCAACGCTTCACACAGCGGTAAAGAATTCCAAGTGGCATTTGGTGTAACCATTGGTGGTTGGATTGAGACTCGCAAAATCTATTCAGACCGCGGTCCTCTTTAAAGTAGACCTCAGTCATTACAGATACAGTGCTTGTGATCGTAATGACCGACGTCTACTTCAAAGAGGACCGAGGTTTGAACAGAGATTGCGAGTCACAATCCAAGCACACAGCGGGTACACCAAATGCCAATTGGAATACTTTACCACTGTGCAAACGGTTGCTCGCGGATCTTAGAGTCATAGTGGTCAATGTGTCAAGCATTGAACACTAGGCCTCAAGATCCACTCCAGTTAAGGCTCTCTCCATCTGATGAGTCCAAAGGAGGACGAAACCGGTTATGGGGTGTCAGGGTTGGGAGGAGCAACACCGAACCACCAGACCTGCTGGTGACTTTTGAAAGTGACAGTCTCGATTTGCACATTTCTTTCACCAGGTTGTAGGTGGGCGGTCCCGGGAGAGACACGATAGGCCGCAACGTGCGTCATTGTTGCGCACCTTTGTGAGTCCGGAGAATTGCGAGATGTATGCGTCGCGGACTCTCATTCTGTCGCGCTCTTCTTGCGAGATTTGTTGCAATTCCTGAAGCTGCTTCAATGTTCTGTTTACTTTGTTTGTCAGCTGCGAAGTTGGATCGGTGTCAATGCATCTCTATGTTGTTGTGTCATTCAAGAGTCGTGCGGCTTGCTCAATGTAATCCCTCCTATGCATTATGACAGTCATTCATCCCTTGTCAGCTGGCAGGTTAATGATTGTTTCTGCATTAGATTGCACGCCGCGTCTTACTGCACTGAGGGTGCCCCTCGCAGGGTGGTGAGATGTTTGCAACAAAACCGCCAACCTGGGAGAACAGATGAACAATTGAATCATCACATCGAGCTACCCGTATTCCTAACCATTTTAAATAACTACGAGCGTTCAGCGTTTCCATCTGCTCACTGTTGGGAGGACTCCGCATGTAGGCAAGTCTTTACAAGACAGCAGCTCTTATTTCTTCAGGAATGCTTCAGAAAAGGCATTCTTCTTCGCAGTAGCAGGTACAGACGGCCGATCGATCATCCTCAAGCGTGGACAGCTGCTCGACAATTCCGGAGGCGTATGCTATGGTTAATGATCACCGACGCACAACATAGTCTAAGAAAATATGGCAGAGAAGTAGGAACGAACATAGGTCTAGCTGCCCGCAAGTCGTTGGACAAAAGTCAACAGAACAACTAGACGCTGCAATAGAACGTCGGATAGCAAACGCCAGGGCAAAGAAGCATAATGCGCTTCTCGATAAGTTAGCAAAATGGACGTCTCGTAAAAACAAAATATCAGTGACGGTTGGATGAGAAATCTTTCCAACCGACCAATTAGTGATTCTGAACGACAAATCCTCATCAAGGAATTAGACTACAAGTACAGAGATGCAACAGCTACCGAATTCTTAGCAGCATTCGAAAGCGCCCTACAATCAAATGGGTTTGATGAAGTGGCTCGGAAGCAAATAAGACACACATTTGTTCCTGTCATAACGCACGACAAGCAATACAACACCTTAACCAGATAAGAAAAAGAAGCAATGAATACCCTGAAGTCTGATGAAACTATCATTATCCTACCAGCTGACAAGGGACGAATGACTGCCATAATGGATAGGAAGGATTACATTGAGCAAGCCGCACGACTCTTGAATGACACAACAACATAGAGATGCACTGACACCGATCCAACTTCGCAGCTGACAAACAAAGTAAACAGAACATTGAAGCAGCTTCAGGAATTGCAACAAATCTCGCAAGAAGAGCGCGACAGAATGAGAGCCCGCGACGCATGCATCTCGCAATACTCCGGACTCACAAAGGTGCGCAACAATGACGCACGTTGCGGCCTATCGTGTCTCTCCCTGGAACCCCCACCTACAACCTGGCGGAAGAAACGTGGAGACGCCTCAAACATTTGACCTATGGATCGCAATATTCCATAACCAATGCCCAACAGTTTCTGCAAAAGTGTAAAGACCTGCGAATGGATAATGATGAAACAATGATATCATTCGACGTGACTGCACTCTTCACGTCTGTTAACTTACGGATGGCAATAGCGGTCATCACAGAACAACTGAAAGTGAGCAACAAATCGGAAAATCACGATCAAAAATATATGCAAACTCCTCCACTTGTGTATGTCGACTTACTTATCATTCACTGGAAAGATTTATGAGAAATTGAAAGGCGCACCAATGGGATCACCTGTGTCAGGGCTCATGGCAGAGATGGTTATGCAGAAATTGGAGGAGGAGGTACTACCACTCATCAATCCGAAACTGTGGGTTCGGTATGTGGACGACACTTTTGTGATAATAAATAAATAAATAAATAAATTGTATATGGCTCGACGATGCGAGAAGCCGTTCCCAGAAGGGACGGATCAAATAATGGTACAGCGGTTTCATATCATGGTATAATAAATTTTAAAAAATGTGAGCACAAAATGAAAATTTGTGTAGCGCGAAGCGGTCCAAAATATTTACATTCCTCTTGTTCTATCGTCTGACAAGTTTTTAGCAGTCACATGAGAGTTGATCGCACACGAGAAAAAAAAGAGAATAAAGTGCTGCGGGCCAACAAAATATAACCACTTGTGCACTTGACCACATGCATTTTCAGGCACCATTAACTCCATTCTCAAAAGCGTTATCTAAGGACTGTGCTGTTCGAAACATTATTATCACATTTTGAACGGTTAAATAATCTTTTATCGAAAGCTTAAACAAACGCAATGTGCAACAAGTTCTGATAGCTCTTGGAAGTTTGTTCCAAAGCTTTGAGCAGTGTATTAAGAAGAAACGCTCCCTAATTCGCATATTGAACTTTGGAATCATGACCGTTGTCTCCTTATTTCGTAGCTCGTATCTAGTGTTAACGGCCATATGGACACAGTTAGCATAATTGTGCATGTGATGGTGAATTATTCTGTACAGGAAACACAAGTTCATCTTCATTATCCGTAGCCAAATTGGGTCAAGTCCAAGTTTTTCACTGCGCTCTCTGTAGGTCATCTTGGAGGAATATCCGCACAGCTTCTTTGTAAAGCGTCGCTGTACCCTCTCAAGAGCATGTTGGTCAGATTTCCGCAGATTCGACTGTATTAGTGAGCAGTATTCCATGCCAGGTAACACATATGTTTTATAAAGCCAGATAGGAGATTCTGTGAGTTGAAATTTATGACAGATTTAGCCAATAGTCTTCATGGCTTTCGAAACTTGGAAGTCACAATGTTCCGAAAAGTTGAAGGTAGTGGAATACCGCACACCCAAGTCGCGAATCACTTTGCACTGTGAAATAGACGTGCCTTGTAATAATAGACTATCTGGTGGAACTTCGCATCTGTACGACAGAATATTACATTTGTCCACGGAAAAGGACATCTGCCACAGTTTGCTCCAGGATTCAAGTACCGATAGATCTTCCTGAATGTGGCACAAGGCTGCGCGGGTATCTGCACGTTCTTGTGAGTAGACGATTTTAATGTCATCAGCAAACAGAAAAGTAGCACCATGTCTTATTCTATGAAATACATCGTTGACGTAGAGGAGAAAAAGAAGTGGACCAAGTACACTTCCCTGAATTACTCCACTGGTGACTGCTTTCGGTTTAGAGACACGGTCCCCAATACACACCACCTGATGTCTGTCAGCTAGGTATGACGCAACCAAATAACAGTCGCACAACAGCTTTTGAATAACGCCATGGAAGGCATCCAAATTACAATGGAACCGGAGAAGAAAAGCCAGCTTTCGTTCTTGCACGTATTAGTAACATGAACCATGGAAAGCGAGCTACAAACATCGGTCTACAGAAGAAGCATACATTCAGACCAAATTCTGAACTTTAACAGCAACCAAAGTAAGCTGTGGGCGGACAATGTTTCGCAGAGTGCAAACACACTGCAGTACAACAGAAGCAAAGCGAAATGAAGAAAAGCACCTAATTAAAGGTTTCCAACTCAACGGACACCTACGAAGCTTCCTTCGAAGGTGTCTGAATCACAACAAGGTAAACATGCAGTCTACATCAACAGCAACAGCAACAACGGAGAGACGGGTTGTTCTGCCTTATATGAAGAACGTATCAGAGACGGCAGCCTGACTATTCAAACTGTATCGTTACATGGTAGAACACAAACCAACTGCCACGTTGAGCAAATATCCCAAAAGCAAAAGAAAAACTGCAGGCGCATGAACAACGCGATATGGTATACAAGATATGTTGACGAGATTGCGAATGGGATTATGTTACTCAGAAGGGAATAAAACTGGTAACAAGGATACAAGAACATAAAAGCATTATGCATCGTCGCTAGTTTCCTTGTGCATAGATGAAGAAGGATACAGGTTCGATTAGAGCAAAACAGAAGTGTTGGCACGTGGTGAAACATAAAAAGAAAGGGAATTCCTGGAAGCTTGATTCTAAACGAAAATGCAGTCAACATGCGTGTCGACATGGATTCCATATGCCAACCACTTCGACAGAACGGAATAAAGAACATTTTGCCCCGTTATTTAAGTTAGAACAACTCGGGCGCCGACTTCAATAGTAGGGAAAGTGGGTAGAGGTTACAGGATGCAAATCGAGACTGCCACCTTCGAAAGTTACCTGCAGGTAGATCACGGATGGACGGTTCATTCAATAAGATTTCACGCCGCATCTCACTGCACTGAGGAGGCCACTTCGCATGGTGGTGAAACGTTTGCAACAAAACTGCCAGACTCGGAGAACACATGAGCAATTGAACAAAAGTATTTCTCTTGGCTCTACCTGTGTACTAATTTGACATCAATAAAAAGTGTGGTGCGGTTATTCCGACTTAATGAAAAGTTGCTCCGTTTGTCAGAGATAAGGTTCGCTCTGTAAACATGCAACGTAGCGTCTCATACTACCATGTCTTTTCGCTCAATTGTTCATTTGTTCTCCGAGCTTGGCGGTTTTCTCGCAAACGTTTCACCACCATGCGAGGTGGCATCCTCAGTGCAGTGATATGTAGTGTGTAAGTTTACTAAATGAGTCCTCCATCCATGATCGACCTGCAGGTGACTTTGAACGTGGCAGTGTCGATTTAGGTCCCGTGACCTCTACCTACTTCCCCAAGGCTAAAGTCGGCGCCCGAGTTGTTCTGCCTCAAACCGCGCGACAAAAGGTTCTTTAGGTCTTTCTGTCGTAGTGGCTCGTATACTGAACCGATGTCCATGTGCATGTTGATTGAATGTTTCGTTGAAAACCAAGCTTCCAAGAATTCTCTTTCTTTTCTTGTTTCACCTCGTGCCAGGACTTCTGCTTTGCTCCAATCGAAGCTATGTCCTTCTTCATCTACATGCATTGAAACTAGCGACGATGCATAATGCTTTACACAGGCTCTCTTGTGTTCTTGTATCCTTGTTACCAATTTTCTTCCCGTCTGGCCAACATAATCCCTTTCGCAAGCTTGGCAAGGTATTTTGTATACTACGTTGCGTTGTTCATGTGCTTGCAGTTTTTCTTTTGGTTTTGAAAGGGTTTTTCTCAACGTGGCAGTTGGTTTGTGTGCTACGATGAGATGATGCTGTTTGAATAGTCTGGCTGTCATTTCCGATATGTTCTTCATATAAGGCAGAACAACCCGTTTCTCCGTTGTCGTTGTTGTTGTGTTTGTTGTTGCCGCTGCTGCTGTTGTGGTGTTTGTTGTTTCCGCTGTTGTTGTTGTTGTTGTAGGCTGTATGTTGACGTTGTTGTGATGCAGACACCTTCGGATGAAGCTTCGTGGGTATCCGTTGAGTTGGAAACATTTAAGTAGGTGTTTTTCTTCCTTTTGCTTTGCTTCTGTTGTACTGCAGTGTGTTTGCACTCTGCGAAACAGTGTCCGCACACAGCTTACTTTGTGGCATTTCGGGTGGTTGTTGTTAAAGTTCAGAATTTGGTCTGTGTGTGTGCCTTTTCTGTAGACCGATGTTTGCAGCTCGCCTTCCATAGTTCTTGTTACTAATACATCCAAGAAAGGGAGCTGCCTTTCCTTCTCCAGTTCCATTGTAAATCGGATGCCTTCCATGGCGTTATTCAATAGCTGTTGTGCGACTGTTATTTGGTTGCGTCTGATTATCACAAAAGTGTCGTCCACATACCGAACCCACAGTTTCGGGTTGACGAGTGGTAGTACCTCCTCCTCCAATTCCTGCATAACCATCTCTGCCATGAGCCCTGACACAGGTGATCCCATTGGTGCGCCATTCAATTGCTCATAAATCTTTCCATTGAATGAGAAGTGGGTCGACAAACACAAGTGGAGTAGTTTACATACATTTTCGGTCGTCATGTTGCCGATTTGTTGTTCACCGACCTCCAGTCGTTCCGTGATGACCGCTATTGCTGTCTGCAAGTTGACAGACGTGAAGAGTGCAGTCACGTCGAATGATATCATTGTTTCATCATTATGTAATCGTAGGTCTTTGATCTTTTGCAGAAACTGTTGGGCATTGGTTATGGAATATTGCGATCCATAGGTTAAATGTTTGAGGCGTCTCCACATTTCTTTCGCCAGGTTGTAGGTGGGGGTTCCAGGGAGAGACACGATACGCCGCAACGGTGCATTATCTGTGTGTACCTTTGGGAGTCCGTAGAATTGCGCGATGTTCGAGTCGCGGGCTCTCATCCTCTCGCGCTCTTCTTTCGTGATTTGCTTCAATTCTTGAAGTTGCTTCAATGTCTTGTTTACTTTGTTTGTCAGCTGCGAAGTTGGATCCGTGTCGATGCACCTGTAGGTTGTTGTGTCATTCAAGAGGCGTGTGGCCTTCTCAACGTAATCCTCTCTATTCATTGTGACACTCATTCGTCCATTGTCAGCTGGTAGGATAATGATTGCTTCATCAGACTTGAGGGTATTCATCGCTTCTTTTTCTTATCTTGTTAAGGTGTTGTATTGCTTGTCGTGCGTTATGACAGGAACAAATGTGTGTCTTATTTGCTTCTGAGTCTCTTCGTCTAATCCATTGGATTGTAGGACGCTTTCGAATGCTGCTAAAAATTCGGTAGCCGTTGCATCTCTCTAGTTTTAGTTTAATTCCTTGATGAGGACTTGCTTTTCGGCATCGTTGATTGGTCGGTTGGAAAGATTTCTAATCCAGCCGTCACTGATATTTTCATCTTTAGGAGACGTCAATTTTGATAACTACATATCACTGCACTGAGGATGCCACCTCGCATGGTGGTGAAACGTTTGCTAGAAAACCGCAAAGCTCGGAGAACAAATGAACAATTGATTCGTCAACCCGTGCTACCAGTATTTCGAAACATTTTAAACGTCTTTTCACGTTCTGCTCCGGATGAAGTATTATGCTCTTGCAGAAAGAATGGGTCGGTTTTACTGAGTTGGATTTGCTCAGATCACTGAACTTGCCAGAATACTCTAACCCGTCATCGTCATTGTGTAGCACGAACCAAGAGGCAAGAAAGCACTTTTTATTGCAGGCGAGCAAGGTGTTCACAGGCTGCGCGCATTTATCAACCAGGTTCCCGTCCCACAACACAGCATACACGGGGTGTCACAACGTGTCACGTTCGTGCCACGTCGACCGGAATATTCCGTGGCCCTAGCTGCCTGTCTGACCCTATAGTTTTGCTTCCCTTTCTAGCATTCTGATCAGCCCAGAGTTGTTCTAAAGCCCTTGACTTGTTCCCCTTTGCTGAATGGTCTCCTCTTTTGCATACTAACATCATAGTTCCGCTGATGTAAAAATTGTTGAGATTTTCTTTCTCTTCTAGCAGTTGCTTCCAATTTCTCGTGATACGCTGTCGGATGTTCGCACTCACGATCATTCATTAATCAGGTCTTAAATGCGATTCTCGGTTCTCTAATGAACTATCATTCGAATGGAGAAACCTTGGTTGTCGACCGCATGCTGGTTCGATAAGCGAGATGAACCTCCGGCAACACTACCTCCCACGCCAGTTTCATATCTTTTATCCATACCCTCATGATTCCATCAAATCGCTCTGCCATTCCGTTGGTTTTCGGGTGGTATAGTGACTGCGTCGTCTCTGGACGCCCCACTTGTTCAACATCGCTTGGAACGCTTTCGATTCAAAGCAAGGTCCTTAGTCTGTAATGACGTATTTCGGTATTTCATACCTTGTTGGCACGTTGAATTCGAATACCTGTGACACGATTTCGCCTGTTTGATCTCTGGTCGGCACGGCTTCTATCCATCGCGTGAAGTGGAGAAATCACTAAGATGTAATTGTTTCTCGAGTGACTCAACGTTGGAGATCCAAAGACGTCAAATCCCAAACACTGCAACGGTTCATCGACTTCAATATATTGCATCGGTGGTTTTGTTGCATTCTTCTCGCAGGTTGTTTGGTAGCTTGGGCAAATCCGAATGTATGCAGCTACGTCCTTTCGCGTGGATGGCCAAAACACTTCTCTGTAGCAGACCAAAAACTCAAAACCCGTATGGGCATTATCATAGCCAACTGAATCACCCGTGCTCGCTGGTTTGTTGCCACCACCAAATTACCGTTTGCGAGGCGAAGCCTGTCTCAGATCAGGAGGAGTAGCTGCAGCTCTCCGGCTCGGTTTCCGATTGTAAATCAGTACACACTAACTTTACGAATGCACATGGCTTCTGCTTTCCCAGTAGATTCTAATCCTCCACTCTAACAGTCCAGAGTGGTACAGCATTGTTTGGCTTAAGTTCATCCAAAGCCGGGCGCAACAGCATGTGTAGTAGTACTTTCTCCGTTCCGTCTATGTGCTTGATAGTAAAATTAAATTATTGAAGCCGGTAGGCCCATCGTGCCAAATCCTCTCTCGGGTCTTTGGTCGTCATCAGCCATGATAGCGATTTGTGCTCAGCGATGACATGGAATGCATTCGCTAATAAGTACATTCTCCATTTCTCCAAAGCCCACACAATCGGTTGTAGAGTAACAATGAACAATGATTAATGTCTGGTAAAAAGCAGTTACTTGACAAGTCCCGCAGGATGGTGGGGGTAAAACGACTATGAGCAAATGATAGGTGAGTTGTCTGTTTGAGCGCTTATCTAGCAGATACGCTGCTGCATAATAGCAGTGTAAGTGGGAAATGAATGTGAACGACGTGGCAACATGGGGAGAGTTATAGTTGATGTATTACATGTGAAAAGTAAAAACAAGAATACGCACCTCTGTCCCGCATCCTCAGGTTTACGTAACATGCTAAACCGGTTTAGAGAAATAATTAACATATTCCAAAGCTGCACAATTTAGGCAACAAACTGATGGTGGCCAAGGGTAAGATCCAATTGTTTTTTGAAAATATCCAAGGTCAGGGAGGGAACAAGGAAGTTTGGGAGAGTTCCAGAGTTGGAAAGCCCGAAGAGAAAAATAATTTCGCCGCCATTCCAGGCGGCTAAGCTGTGTACAGAAGTTCAGAGGGTTACCTCTGAGATTGCTCTTAGGGCTGAGTTTCAGCAAGTGACGGCATACGTGATTAGGGTCACCCAATATTTGGTAGACAAATGTGAGATCGCCGCGCAGCCTTCGGTAGCGGCCACTGAAAACTCCTAGTGACTTCAGCCTTTAGTGGTAGGACAGATTTCGTAGGTCCTTGATGTTCTTTGTGGCCCTGCGCTGGGGTTCCTCTAGTACTTCTAAGTCGCGCTTCAAGCATGTTTGTTGAGCTCGGATGGCGTATTCAACGTGAGGGCGTACGTAAGAATTTTGCAGCATAGGGAAGATGGATTGGTCGAATCTTCCGAATGCTCTCCGCAGCAAGCCAAAGTGCTGGTTTGCTCTCTTCGCAGCTGCCTCTGACTGGTTTGAACAGTTTTGAATGAGCACACCGAGGTTGCGTTCTTGGGAAGTGGTTTGCGACACATGTGACCCAAGCCTATACTTGTAGTCATGTCTATGGCGCAATTGAACAGCATGACATTTTTCCATATTGAACGGTAGAGTATACAAAACTGACCAGATTGAAATCGTGCTGAGGTCACGCTGGAGCTTTTCGTGGTCGTGCGGTTCTCCGATCGCTCGCCACAACTTGATGTCATCCAAGTTGAGTAGGAAAGAAGTAATTTCCCTCGCCAGATCGTTTGTGAAAGTCAGTAATAGACAGGGCTCGAGCACCGAGCCTCGTGGTAGGCCGCATTCCATCTCAATTGCGTCAGACAGGGATTCTCGTACTCTCACTTCCAACCGACTTTAGTGCAGGGAATTGCATATACAACGCAGCAGTGGGTCACTACGCCATAGAGCTGAAGTTTATGAAGGAGAATTCGGTGGTCTAAGGGAGCAAAAGCTTCTGAGAAGTCCAGGTAATTGACATCGACCCATGCTCCACTACTAGTTGCTTCAATCCAGATATTGCGTGCAATTAGCAGATTCCTAGTGTATGCGCGCTTTTGTCGGAAGTCATGTTTCTCTGGCGTTATAATGTTGTGGTTTTCCAGTTAGTGCATGAGTGCATCAGCGATGATAGATGCCATAACCTTGGAAAGTAGAGGGAGTAACGTTATAGGACGGCAATTGTTTGGGTCAGTGCGGCTACATCCCTTATGAATAGGAGCGATTACCCCACGCTTCCATATTGTTGGAATATGGTTCTCCTCCATACAGCGCTAATAGAATATAGCCATAAGTTTCGCCAGATCACTGGATGCTGCCTGTAAAGCCTTCGGTCGAATGTCATCGACACCAGGAGAGCAGGGACAGCGTTTTCTTTGACACACTTTCTGCAGTAAAACTAATGTTGGTTAAATCTCATTGTGGGACAATAGAAACAGGGATAGCCTTTGGGCCTGTTACTCTCCGGAACGTTTGTAAGTATTGGGAGCGTAAGAGATCGGCTGCTTCCGTTGCTGCTTACGCGCATCCGTCAGTCATGATCATTGCTGGAATCCCGGGTTGCACCTTACGAAGGGCATTAGCATGTCTGTCTAAGCGTTTGCTGTTCGTGCAGAATCTTTTTCTTAACTCCTGCTGATGCGTCATCTTGTCCTTGCGGATCAAACTCACACCGAATTCACGCTGTGCCACATAAGCAGTGCAGGTTTCGGAATTTGAGGAGTCCTCGTGAGCTCTCCTTGCTAAGTCCCTCAAGGACATGACTTCACGTGTTCTGCTGCTCAGAAATAACTACCTTCTCCTTTGACGATGGAAGGATTTCTGCGCAGACGCGTTATCAGTATGGTAGATGTCATAGTGAACGTGTCCCAGGCGATTTATGAGGCATTCACCTAAGAAGATACAAGATCCCTTCTTAACAAGCGTGGACAACACGTTTTATTGCGTGACCATATATACTTTCTCATCCCCTTCTTCAGGATATTCAAAATAACACACATAGTTAAACAGTAGTCACATGGACACTGTGACACAGTGGTGTGTTTGTAATTATTCCTTCTAGCATGAGTACTTCGTTGGTGAGCGCCAGATCAAGTATCGACGGTTTGTTAGAAGTTCGAAATCTGGTGGGAGTGCTCACGTGGTTGTACAGATGGTAGCAGAAAATTGTCTTGTAAACGGGCTTTGAACTGCATGCAATCGGTCCCCGCTGTTTCCAGGTGGTGCACATAAAAGTCGCCTGCGATGAGAATGTGACTGTATGACTTGCTCAAAGCAACCTTATGAAAGTGGTTTTGTTCGGAGTCCATTTTCAACCTAGAGTTTGGTGGACGGTAAATCATAGCTATAAGACATGTATCCTTGTTCCGTAACCATAGCGGGCACCAAAGCCAATCTAGGGCACTGATCTCTGGATGGTCAATAACTTCACGTCGAAGATCAGCCTTGTAATACAGAATTACGCCACCACCTCTTCCAGCTGTCATTCCGAGGCAGCGAGACACCAAGGAAATTGACTTCAGAATCTGCTATCTCATGGCTTAACCAGGTCTCTGTAATCATAATGAGATCCCACGGTCGTGACGTCTCGCGTTCTCTAAGTTCAGCCACCTTACTATGAAGATCTTGGGCGCTAGTATACATACATGATAATGGTTTTGATGTTAACAGTGTGTAGGTGGACAACGAATTCGTGCTTAGTTTTAAGCTGGTCGTTCGTCGATCGACCGTTAATCGCTTTTTGCTTGGGTCATTGGATCTTGAATTTCAGTCAGGCTGCATGGTAGCATGGAGTATCCCAGATTGTGATGCTCCCTCGTGTGTCTCCCTGTCCCGTCAGGTGTCGCTAATTCCATATTGTCTACAACTCTGCAGGATTGTGGAGGCATATATTTTACTGAGGTTGCATGTTCCAATGAGGTGCTAATAACTAGTGGTGGTGCACCTGCTTTATTTAGCCTAATCTCGGTAGGCAACCTAGAGCGATGCTTCAACCAGATATTCAATAGGATTTCTGTCATTCCTTCGGAGTGTAGCACGACTTCAGATATTTTTGGACCGCAGCCCTTGTAGTTTGGAGGTGAAGGAATTCCCGTTAGTGATTTAGCGATAACGTGGTCCAGAGAGAGTGCTTCGCGGATATAACACCAGTGTTCCTGGTAATGTTTTTGCGCTTCGTGCTCAGGAGAGCCCGGTAGTTTAAGAACACCATGAATAACTACGGTTTTTTTGCTTCGTTCGCAGAAAGGCCGCCAAGCGATTGATAACCAGCAACCAAACTACCACCTTCCGATACTCGCTCAGTTATCGGAAAAACAGGTCAGAAAGGTGCTGATGAAATCTGTTGATCCCATTGACCTAATCAGTAATTCGCAGCATGGTTTCCTAACCAAGCGATCTTGCATTCCAGCCATCTGCAATACCTTAACCACAGTTCAGGATGGATCGATTACGGCTATGCAGTAGTATTTCTGTTACTTGACATAAGCCAGACGTTTGACTGAGTACCTCACAAGTGGCTGTTACAAAATTTGGAGGACTTCGGGATCCGGGAACCATTACTAGGTTGACTATGGTCATGGCTGAGCGGCCGTCATTAGGCAGTGGCTGTCAGTGTTCTCCACACCCCATCACCAGTGTGGCCCTCCAAGGGTGCCTACTAAATCCTTCAATGTCTATGCTCTCTAACAATTGTATCACCACAGCTATAAAATATGGTAAGCCATTCGCATTTGCTGACGCTATAGAGATCGTCTATAAGTTTCGATGTAACGAACTTCAAGAAACGGTACTGTTCATTCAAGCTGACTTACATTCCCTTGTATCCTGGTGTTTCACATGGATAATAAACCTCTCGGTTAAGTAATCAAGTATCAGGTTTACGGCTGCTCCATCCCCGAAGGATCTATCACGCTAAACAATGAACGCAGCCTTACACAGCTGTCCACGCGTGAGATTGGAATAAGGTACTCGTCTACCTTCATTTTCTCCGAATAGACCTAATACCATGTAGCATGCGATAGACAATCCATGTCCAATATATCAAACAAAGTTCACACAACCCATGCTAGAGTTGAGCTTTTCAAGCTATTCATTCGCCCCATCCTCGAATACTGCAGCCTAATCTACGGAAATATGACAGTGACATAATTGCTGTGGAGCATTTGCAGAGATCCTTTACCAAACATTCGATTGGTATGCAATATACTATGAGTTATCGAGAACGTTGCAATGAACTTCAAATAGAACCACTTTGAATTCGACTATTGAAGCACAACGTGTTGCTGCTTTTTTACCTGCCACAAAAAATCTACTCCGACTTGCCTATACCCAAAGTACAGCAGATAAACTCGAGCGCTTCGCAATAAACATTGTACACTTAATATCCCAAAGACCGGAGCGGACAATTGATCTACTTCCTTCATGGTCAGTTATAGTTATCTGTGGAATAAACTACTAATAACACTCAGGTCGTGACAATGTGGCTACATTTAGAAGCGGACTCTCCAGTTACATTGATCTAAATGCCATAATCGTTAGATTCACATATGAAAAGTCCTCGATGAGGTATTCCAAGGATGGTTCAAAAACCTATAAATACCAGTGTTTTCAAAAGTAGGCTTGTACCTCAACCATCCGCCAGAACATTACTACATGAAATGCATACTCAAGTATACCAACTTTATATGTCACCCATTCAAGAGAATGAGTACTTCGCTAAAACTTGATTTGTGCAGTTACGGCACAGTTCCTCGAATCAGCAGGCATATACGTAGCATTATTAATATTAACGGTCAAAAGCTATGGTTGATAATTCCGCAGATAAAACGCGGATTTGGCTTTCTTTTGACAGCACAAATGTTGTTGTGTGGTTCTTCATTCAGGAGATTCCACGATTGTATTTCTGCGGGAAAGTTACGTAAGCCGCGATGGAGAGATAAAAGGTGATTCACACAACCTCGCTTCAAAAGATGGAACGCACTGGATAGCGCTGATGAAGATGGATCAAATGAGTGAAAATACACGTATGTGTGTTAAAAAATACGGCCGAGAAACAGCGAAAATACAAAGTGTGCATAAATGCGCGAATAGCACCTAAGTTCGAGGAAGGGCCAAGTGACATATAGCAAAGGATAAAACGCTCTGGTTCAAAGTTAACTTATCTCTGCCATCCTTTTTTATTCATAAAAGAACCTTTTCCCGCGGTTCTCACTAAATCGTTTTGTCCGTAGGCATCAGCGAACAAATTACGGAGTGACTATGGAAACCCGTCGATTTCACTCCCAATACATCTCGGCTGCTCCATATGTTTGGGCCGTACGGACATCGATTCGTTAACACTTTCCTTACGAACGCATTGAATACAAACCCTTCTTGAGGATGCAAGTGCAAACTTGATCGGATTGACCACACGGACCGTGTCTCGCAATGTCGAATTATAAACTTTTCTTTAATTGATTTACTTATAACTCTTTTACACTGCTACCGTAATGTTAAATAGTTCTTCTCTTGCAGAAGCGACAGTGTAAGAAAGAAGAGCAAGTTTCATGGCGCAGCACTAACAATTCCTGTATTTTTCGAACACATGCAAATGATGAGGAACCTAAAAATTTTTTGCAAAACTGTCTTGCATATATATAAATTTCAAGCAGTCATCCGTTTTCCACACTTACCCTGTACCATTTGATCGAGCAGTCTTTTTTGTACATTGGGGAAAACATGTTATTCCTCTAGTAGCTATCATAACTGTCACTATTTTGCTACCTCCTTAGTTTATACTCTTCTTTACTTCACTGTTGACCACGAGTGGGTCAATCTCCTGGGGTGACGGAATGTAGATTCCAACGCTAATAAGTGTACACATACAAGGCGTATTGCCATTGGTTCACTGGCGATTAAAAAGTGCTTAACTCAAAATATCGATTGATGGTACGGGCTAGATGGCATGACTGTCCACACCAGATACACATAAAAAGAGCCATCAAGATGAGTCCCATAGGTGATAGCTTACTTGCATTAAAAGCCACCCCAGCACATGGCCAGATGGGGTACAGAAGTGTGGGAGAAACCCATCGATCGAATAACCCGTATAGAAGCAAGAGCCCAGGAGACGTTTATAGAAATAGCCATATTCCCTCACATACACATTTAGATTTATCTACATTTATTCTTTGGCAGCCTTACAATCTCCCAGCAAGATTTAACGGATCAGTAAGTCACGTCTCCCCAAAGATAAGTTGACAACTGCTTTGGAATATGAGAAATACAAAACAACTATTCCTTACGATTCCCCCATACATCAAGAATTTTAACATCCAGTTGGACAGAACGTCGCACCAAAGAAGAAAAAACCGTTATTTTTTATTCGACACAGTTTCAGACTGCTCATGCAAGAGTACGTTTCTAAATGTACATATATGAGCTGTACCAGATATAGACTCAGCGTCTCACTTAAAGAGAAATACACCTATTTATTATTATTATTATTATTATTATTATTATTATTTTTATTATTATTTACTATCATCGGCATATACCTCCAGAGGCATTTCAACAACTTGATGGGCACAAAACGTCAGAAGATAATTGACCATGCAAAAGAACCCAGTTTACGCGGCACCAACACCAACGTCTACGCCTTGACTCAAACATAGACAGACCACACCGAACTTCTCTCCCAATACTTTAAGGTTGTGTAGCCAATGAATGCGGCTTCCCCCGTGACATCTAAAGTCACCCACTACATTCGGACTGACGGCTTACCCGTCTCCTATCATTCATGTCAACTTTCAGTGGAGAAACGTAAAATAGCTAGGGAGGAGTCTTAGTAAATGCAGAAACACGGAATAACCCGCAATTTAGACAGCACTCGGAACTCCCCAATGCAGATGATTCACGAAAAACTTAGTTACTGGTGTTAATATGTTTACTACCGTGCATTCATTAAGCTAAACGAACCAGGTACGCACCCCATCCTACACATGTACGACTGCACAGTTTGCCACAAAGGTATGGCGAACATAAGCAAAATCGATTGTCTTTGGGCATGTCAATATATACCTGTCCCTGAAAAAGACACTTAAACGGCCATCATAAATATCTTCGGATAGATTTGTTTTAAAAATGACTTTTGCACCGCGCAACACCGTGAAAGCATTGCGATGAATTTTCCACGATGCAACTCGATGATATTATAGCAACCACATCGTCCGAAGACAACTGTGACCATGTTCGAACTATCCCACAGCGATTGACAAAAACACCATCCCCTTTAATCTACCGGGGGATTTAGAGATGTGGTCCGGAGCTAGAGTTGATTGTACTCGGCTGCTGACGTACAACGGGTACCCTAAACTGCTAACTGTCCAATGGCATAAATTGCTTTGTCGGCAGGAGTGAGATGAGACACAGACGCCACATGGGTGTCTACGATCGCAGAGCACACACTGTGGGAAGTGAACGCTAGCCAGACACCACAGCCGCATTGCATGCGTCATACCTCGACCGCATGGCAAGAACGCACGCCTTTCAGCTTGAAGTGAGCCGGACACCACATAGCCGCACTGAACGTGTCATGCTTCATGCAGTTGAAAAGCCAGCGAAAGGGTTTCGTGCGAAGTGGTTAGTGGCTCGTTCTGCCAGAAATTGAGAAAAACAGCCTGGCCGTATGTGATGACCGGTCGATAAGCACCGTATTGCTATCGCCACAAAAGCTGTTATCGCCGCATGACTGGCTTCCAACAAATCCGTAAGCTTTACTTACACTGCTAAAGGGAATCACACTGCCAGGAGCACATTGTAAGGTTACAGTGTTGTTTGCTTTACCGTTTTGATCGCGTGTGTGTTACAACTGAAAATTCACCCTTCATGGGTTCATAGAACGAATTCTTGACAACGCTCTTAGACTTCAATCTGCCAGGACGCAATGTTGGCACCATTAGGCAACATACCAATTTAGTCATGAATACAAGTATTGCCCTCACAGCCAGACAATTGCTAGTTGTACAAATTGATCAGGCCTTCGATGGTATTTCCCATGTACAATCGAGAACATACATTTATTCACAACTTCAGCTATGTTTAATTTTAGCATTCCCGTCCGTTTCACAGAATACGGAACTCCTAAAAGGAGTCTTGTCCAACCGCCACATACACCTTGGACATCGAGTATTCACGCCCACCACCCAGGTTGGAGTTGGCATAGTTGCCGCAGGGTAACAAGGAAAATGAAGATCCCAGGCAAACAGGGAGTTTAAGGTAACAACATTTCTGCGGCATAATCTCATAGTTGTGACATCACACACACACATCCTTCGCTACGGAGGAATTGCCCAACACAGTGAATTGCTCCAATAATGCCGTTTGTAGTAAGTTGTGATGTATCTCTTATTAGCCCGCTACAGTCCATCTCGACCATTTGACGCATGAGCTCGTTCGCATGCGAGAACAAATGTATGCTATGGAGTTGAGGGTAGGCTCCTGGATCGCCGCTTCCTCATGACAGTCCTGTGCCTCTGCAAATGGACTCAGTCGATGAGCTCCTTACGCTGAACATGCGGCTGGAGAAACGTGAAGACATGGAGAATTTAGTAAGGACATAACTCATGAATGATGTTGCAGACGGCCTATTTTGTTCAACTGGGCGGAAAGTCCCTGACGGAATTCCTCAAAAACTTACTGTTAGCAGTCATGACGAACGCCTTTGCAAGGAAAGTGAACTAGCGAGGAGTTCAGGCAAGGAACGAATTTCAAGCACGCCCTTGGCCCGTGTTACTATCGGTAAGCTGTGGTGTTGTATGAAACATCTGTTTCAGACGTTGCAATGCGGAAACTTTGCGCCGATTGTACATGGGAATACCATCGAAGGCCTGATCAATTTGTACAACTAGCAATTGTCTGGCTGTGAGGGCAATACTTGTATTCATGACTAAATTGGTATGTTGCCTAATGGTGCCAACATTGCGTCCTGGCAGATTGAAGTCTAAGAGCGTTGTCAAGAATTCGTTCTATGAACCCATGAAGGGTGAATTTTCAGTTGTAACACACACGCGATCAAAACGGTAAAGCAAACAACACTGTAACCTTACAATGTGCTCCTGGCAGTGTGATTCCCTTTAGCAGTGTAAGTAAAGCTTACGGATTTGTTGGAAGCCAGTCATGAGGCGATAATAGCTTTTGCGGCGATAGCAATACGGTGCTTATCGACCGGTCATCACATACGGCCAGGCTGTTTTTCTCAATTTCTGGCAGAACGAGCCACTAACCACTTCGCACGAAACCCTTTCGCTGGCTTTTCAACTGCATGAAGCATGACACGTTCAGTGCGGCTATGTGGTGTCCGGCTCACTTCAAGCTGAAAGGCGTGCGTTCTTGCCATGAGGTCGAGGTATGACGCATGCAATGCGGCTGTGGTGTCTGGCTAGCGTTCACTTCCCACAGTGTGTGCTCTGCGATCGTAGACACCCATGTGGCGTCTGTGTCTCATCTCACTCCTGCCGACAAAGCAATTTATGCCATTGGACAGTTAGCAGTTTAGGGTACCCGTTGTACGTCAGCAGCCGAGTACAATCAACTCTAGCTCCGGACCACGTTTCCCAAACACCCGCCATTGTCACCTCGGCAATTATGTTATGGAATATCTAGGCCACCGTGTCTCATCATGTGGCATCTTTCATTCGGGCACCTCCGTCTACTTTGTGGTTTGGACAAGGACTGTCGGCGCTGTTCTACTGATATACAGCTTTGTTTCTCTTAGCAGCTGAGTGCAGAGCTTGCGTTGGGCTACGTGGTTGTCCAAACTTTATGGTACTGGAGCTTCTCTGTACACTCGCCATGCTGCGGTGCGTACTGTCATCGGCTTTCAGGTTCTGCACCTAACGAAAGAAACTGAATTGCACTTATAGCCAACTCTTATTTTTGTAGCCTCTGCAATCAGCGGGCTGAATGTGTTGACGATCTCGAGCCAGGCGACTTCCGGGGGTTCTTCGGTAAGGAACAACCAAACTGTAGCGCTGACGAGGTAAGATTATCGATCGTACCTTCGATGGTTCGCACAGTCTCATCTTTCTCAACCCGATATTACGCGTCCAAGACGAAGTTGAAACTGATGACTACACGATCAAGGCGACCTAAAGGGCAGTCTGCAACTAACACATCGATCATACGCTCAAGATCCAGCACAGGTGGCTTGTAACCTGTTCTGAACCGATGGGGCAAAGTGAGATGATTGTAAAGAAAAACAGTGGTTACGAGATCTTGTAGATCGGCTTTGAATTGTTCTCTGATTGTGGCAGAAGTTTCTACACAATGTATGTTGAAATCACCCATGACAAGTATGTAAGTGTGATTTCTCTGTAAACTACATCTTAAAGCCGCCATTAGGTGGTAGTTGCTTGCTGGATTAGTTACGGCGGCGGTACACCAAGACAATAAGGCAAGTGTCTCTGCCTTTTAACTGCAAACAGCACCAAAGAAACTGAGGGAACTATGAATTTGGATCCTCCACGACTTCGCACTGTAAGTCGCTTCGGTAATCCATAATTGCCCCTCCTCCTTTTGTGAGCCTATCTTTCCGGATCAGCGACGTTCCCGGCAGCGAAATTGCAACGTCCGTAATTCCCGTGCGCAACCACCTCTCGATGATACCAATGATATAGTATGACGCGGAAGCTTGGCGATCTTTCACTTCGGCCAGTTTAATAAAAAGACCCTGAGCATTCGTATACAAGCAGGACAGTTTCTCGGTCTCTACGAGCCAACAAAGGGCTAAAGAGGTTAAGTGTAGGAGAATTCCGACCAATGGGAAGTCGGAAGTTACTCGTCTTTTTGATGGGATAATGACGCCTCGTTTGCAACTTGCTTCGGCCAAGGTGCGTCCCAATCTTCGTTTAGACCCAGGTCATAGTCTACTAAAGCAGCAGTTAATTTACGCTTCTGTACATTCATCGGTACGCTTGCTGCTTCAGGTGCTTTAATATTTGAACTGTGCAAAGCGTCTGCGAACTTTAACCGAAGTTCAAAAGGAAGACATTGCGAATTCTCCGCCATCGAACCAAAACACCCGTTGCACGTTGCGCTGATCGAACCACAAGTTTTAGGATTCTAGGGCCGTATCCTCTACAAATTGGCGAGAGAGGTAACTTGGTGAGCCATAGCACCACAACATTATCCAAAGGAAGTGTTTCACAAATGTACCGCCACTGTTCTAAATCGTGCTTTCCGGTCTCTTGAACATCGTTAGAAGGATCTTCTGGCACGCCATATATGAAGCTTATGTTTAGGCGGTCTTGCTTGCTGTGCCCCACTTCGGTGTTTCTTTTTGATTGACCCGCGCTCCAAGAGACATCAGGATAGATGCGTATCCCACAGAACTCGTGTCTTAGCGCGCTTACGGAGAGCAAGACGTCTTCTACGTCGGTGGATGATTCTAGCGTTACTCGAATAAGTCTGGGTTCTCCACAGTGTGGCGACTTCGGATGACAAGTAATTCGTACTAGGTTTACGGGCTTGGCTTTGACACTCATCAGCACGCACAATGAGTTTTATTGGTCTTGATCGTCTGATAATTTATCCATCAATGTGATGGCGGTAGATTCAAGAACATTTGCGCATACAACAGTCCGGGCACTATGGTTTGGACCTCATTTTTGTTGATCTACGTGGTATGGTACTCGTTCGTCCTGACTTGCTGACAAGTGTTGATTGTTTACAGATTGTCCCTCTATTATCGTTCACGGTGTTTACAACAGAAGAGGTGGCAACGGTGGTCTTACGGTTGACCTTTGCAGCAATCTTTGCATTTATAACTGATGTTACGGAGGTGGCTTTCTCTTGACAAGACACATTTAAGCTACAGGTACCGATGATTGATGTTGGCTGCTTCATCCTTGTTAATGCTAGATGTCAGGTCTAGGAGAAGTTGCTTAACCATACCTTTCGAGTGGTGCCTGATTTTCGTTGGGGTGAGTACAGTTTAACTCTCGTAGTTACTGTCTGTTTTCCCCCGGCGTTCTACCAAAGTTGGAGAAGACAACGGAGATGGGGCCGTGGCTGATTGCGGTTCAGGGGAAGCGGATTGTGTAGTATTTCGTTGCTTAGAAGCCACTACCCTTCGCTGGTGCATACTCGTTTCCATTGAAGTAATCTTATCGTTTATCCTCTGCTCGGCTTCTGTGGTTAACCGGTCGCACGTTTGGGCTAGGATAAGTAAGGACTTAACGAGTGGGGTGGTGGAGCACGCAGTACAGAACCAAAGTGCATCATGGGAGCGATTTCGCTCTCGTACTTGTTGTTGGGACACAATTGCACATTTCGGATTATACCATTGTAAACAGTGCGTGTCAGCCACACGTATTTTAATTACTCGATGGCATTCTCGTAACTCGCAAATGCCTTTCGTTTGGAGCCTATTCTGATTCGCATTTTTTCCATTCAACGTGGTGTCGTTACATGACCCAGTGGGTTGGTTGGCGTTCTGTGCTTTTCTAGCTTTGAGAGCGGTGCACATCGTCAAACGAGCGTGGTGGTTGCAAGGTCAATGAGCGGTCGGCGTGTTCGGGCGGTCCGTATGATGGGTTATGCAGGCGCCCTGGCTGACATGGTCACAAGGAATGGTGAGTGATTGGAACCAGCCAACTGAACCTGAACACAGAGCTGAACACAGATTGAGAGATCACAAATTCTTTCACACCTGCGTTAAGAAACTTCGGATCCGAATAAGCGTAGGCTTTTCGGACTTCCTCGAGAATACTGTATCGAAAGGTGTGACACAGAAAGGCAATCGGCTCAATGTGATTGAGTTATCCACGTGCGATTAATCACGGATGACAGTGAAAACGGTTAGTGGTGGCACGGACTTTAATCGTAGAAGCTAAATCCACTTATGATGGATCAGTGAGTAGAGCTAGAAAATCCTGTTCCAAGAGCGTACAGTGACAACGCTGCGAGAAGAGGGAGAGAGGATAGAGAGAGATAAACCACATGAACCAGGAGCGCGCACGTCATGCGTGTGTGTGGATGACATAGACAGATTGGGATCCGCTTGAGGTCCTTCACACGTAGGCGTCGGAGAACTGAAAAAATTCATATATATTTTGCGACCGTAGTTGGATACGCACCTGCGACCACGGTCAGATGCAGGAGGATCTTGGTGGGTTTGCAACAATTTGACCAGGGGCTGCCTGGCTTGAGGCAAACAGTAGCAAACCATGAAGCACCCGGAGGTACCCTATCACCGTCAGAGAAATCGCGTGGCGCTAGTGCTCTACGCCAATCGAGCGGTGAGCTTATAACCCGTAGATCTGTTGTCTCCCATGGTTATATTTTACAGAAGGCCATCGACCAGCTCCTAACCTCCGAAGAGGAAGAAGTAGGATACCGGCAGGCCGCCCACTCCTGACAGGAGAACTACTCGGGTCCTCAGCCAAAGCCTTCGATTAAATGAACACCCGAAAGGCAGCGGATCTAGCACATGGTCAATTCACTGACTCATGCGGATTAGTGTCCTAGATCTTAGCAGGGAGAAGGGCGTAACCCAACTTCCACCCAGCGGTCGCCACGAGGAGGCATCCAGGACATGGGCCATGGCACAACAGTAGGAGCAGTGGGTAGACCATCTGTCAGGATCTAGCCATCACCAGCTTCAGCGCACCATAGGCTCTCCCGCCATATATATATAAATACCTGTAACGTGTTAGAACAATTTTTTCACCCTTCGCAGGAAAAATACTAGGGATAATTTTCTATTCAGGGCTGGTTCGAAACAAAGAAAACAAAATAACTCGCCTGAGCTTTTAAAACCTGGGTTATTCAGGGTACCATCGCAACCAGCTCAGAGCCATAAGGACAGATAGTCTGGTGAAATCGAAGTGAGAATGATGACACAATAAGTATATATTTGGCGACTGTGTGAGACATAGTTCACCTAAGAGATTCGAACAGAATTGCAGACATGTGTGTAAAAGTGATAGCGTTGGCGATCTTCGATCAGGAAGTGAAACAGCTGGGGCCTACAGTCCCTACTTCAAAAGGATTAAACAAATATTATCAAAGAGAAGCGAACCATTGAAGTTCGACTAACCTTGGCGGCGGTATGCGGTCGAACGAGACTGTCTGCAGGTTAATCTGTTGTCTGTCGGCAAGTTCTTTTATTTTTGATTGTGCAAAGGTGCAGTTTAATCGCGCAGCAGGCGCGCAACCTTAGTGCCAACACAGTCTGAATATGCTAACTTTGCATTAAAACTGTTTCTATGTGCTAAGAAAATTTTGAGAAAAGTACGCCTAGTGCTTGGGTGAAGCACGAGACCATTACAGAAAACTGGCAAGGTACCAAATTTTGAAATAAACTTGAAAACGATTTAAATTACATAAACTCGGAAGGCAATTGATTTTTGTATTTTGTTAACGTCCTGTTTCGACTGAAGAAGCCCGTGCCAGGAGTGAGATGTTACCCTAATAGCAAAACGTTTTGCGTCTAAGAAACTCCGAATGGAATTAAGTAAAATGCGTGTGCCCTAGAAAATATGAAATGAGAAAAAGATGAGTAAGATCCGCAGTGAGTTTACATAAAACCTACGGTTCATGAAAGGAGAGTTGGAAAGTGAATGTTAGTTAACTGAACAACCATCCCATCCGACCAGAAATAGCTCATTGATATTTTACTGGGATGAGTTTTAAGTCTATCAGAAGGCGCCATCGCTTGTGGGAAGTAGAAAGGAACTGCATGCTTCAACGATTTCATAAAAAAGACAAGCACGTGTAGAAGGTGCAAAATGGTTGAAAAACGATAGTACATAATAGTTTTGCGATAGATGGCACATAGAAACTCAATAGGGGATCAAGCAACGAGATAAGTACTTTGAGGTAGTGAGAAAACGAAAAGGCGAGTGGTTCCAGCGAATTTGTTTGTCATCGACAGCATGTAAACCGATGGAAAACATCGATGCGAACCAGAGCAATGCGACTGAGTGAATCCATTCAAATTAGAGAGACCGGTCTGAACCTACGGAAAGCAATAGGTTGGTCGGTAAAACTCAACACATTACTAACCTAAGCCTCTCTCGTGCAATAGGCGCCACTCAAAGCATAACGGGACAAAACGGTTATACAGGTCTAGTCAAGTCACATCTAAATAGGCTGTATGAACCACACTGGGAACATTTCCAGCATTTTGCACCAGCACTGCGAATGTAATGTGGCATAACTGGCATGTAATTGCAATAAAATCGTAAAAAAAGAAAACATGCGTGCACATTACTCAAGTAAGCGTACACGCGTGGTGCTGATAAGTTTCTTGAAGTCCACAAGAAAACGGGATAAATACGGTAACAGAGTTGCGTTAACGTGTACGATAAAACAATACCTTAAGTTTAGAGTGGGTAGACGGGCGGAAGGGGATTTAGATAATTAAGCTTGAAGGGGACCATAAAGGTCATTTAAAGCCTTTGATGAAAAGTTGTTGCATGCACCAAAATGCTTAGTGTTAAGTACGGTCCATAGGAGATAAAAGGAACAGAACGTGCAGGCGTAGTATGAAACCGTTTAATCAAGGCTTTCTACGTTAGGGTGCCTAGATATGCCGAAAGGAAAAACCAGTGAAGTAAGGAAGGTAAGGCAAGATGATTGTCAACCAATCAGATTGGAGCCTATGTTCACGAATCAATACTCAACTGCATACTTGACACTCCTCTTCCCTGGCCAAGACTGCAGACTCCGGGTTGCTCCCGATCAATTGGCTTAGGCGGGTGTTTTGAGTACTTAATTATGGTTGGTCCGCATCGGTTTGCGGTTCCTAGTTTTGTCAGACAGATTCTCCGTCCGCTTTTGCGGTAGTAGCGTGGATTTTTGATCCCGCTCATGCGATTCGATTGAGCGTGGCCGGATATGAACAAAATGGCGGCACACCACACGCCCATCCTCCAGATGTAGCTCCGCTTGGTTACTAGTTGAGGACATGAGTGTAGCAGGTTGCCAGCTTACTTCGTGAGACAGTCTTGTAATTAACGGATCAAAATCATCGGGATACATTTCCTCTGTCATCTTGTCATCCCCACACATCTCCTGTTTTGCCTCCATTCTCCTGCGAGGGTTCGGAAAAAGTAGGTGGAGTCTCGTTCTTAGTGGCTGGCCAAATATTAACTCCGCGAGTGACTTCCTTGTCGATTCAGTCGGTGTTGTGCGGTAAGAGAATAGGAGACCATCCAACTTAGTTTGCAGAGTCATATGAGTCCGCTTAAGGAAACCTTGGTTGACAGTCTGTACTGCACGTTCTGCCATTTCATTCGACGAGGGATGGTACGGCGCACACTTCATGTTCTGTATTCCGTTGTGACTCAGGAATTGTTGAAGCTCATCACTGGTATACGGTATGCCGTTGTCGGTGCATACCGTCTCTGGGATACCGAAATTAGCGAATATGAAGCGCGTTTTGCAACTGTTAAACCGGAAGTCGCATGTGAAACTGGATGTACTTCTATCCAATTAGAATGGATAGCAATCAAAAGTGGAGAGATCAACCCACTGATTGGACCAATGTAGTCCGTGTGTACCAGCTGCTAGGGTCTCTCCGGTCAACGCCATAGACGTATTGGTCTAAGAGATTTTTGTCTTTGGTATTTCTGATATTGTTCGCAATTTTTCAGCAGCTGCTCTATATCCTGGTTAATGTTCGGCCACCAAGAGTAACCACGTGCCAGCGCCTTCAACCTTTGCACACCAGGGTGTACGTCACGCAGCTCTCTCAGCAACTGAGGCCGTAGTTCGTCTGGTAGAACTATGCGCGAGCACCGAAATATAGTTCTCGTAGAGACTCAACTCATTACTCCGACATGCAAAGGGTTTCAGTCCGTCTGACGTGCTTGTAAGCCAACCGGTCATCAAGAACCGTTTCATCGTCGACAACAAAGGGTCCCGGTCCGTTAGGCGCCGCACCACGTCACTCCGGATTGGTATCCTTTCAAGCTGTTACATCAGGTTGATAAACTCCATGGGTTCACTATTCGTTTTCGTGCCATGCTGCTGCGGGAAGCGACTAAGTGCATCGGCAATGGGATTAATTAATCCGGTTACATACTGATGTTCGTAGTTATAGGCGCTTAAAAGTAGTGCCCACCATTGCATTCGAGGCGAAGATCTATTGGATTCCTTTCTCTGCACCCAAAAGCGACGTATCGGTGAAAATGCTTGACTCCGACAATAAACGCTAAGACCTCTCTGTCCGGTTGGGAGCAATTCCTTTCAGCGGGTTGCACGGTGCGAGAAGCAAAAGCGATTAGACGAAGACAAACCGTCGTTCGTCCGGTGGCAAAGGACTGCGCCTACTCCGCGTGGTGAAGCATCACATTGCAGCACTAGAGGCCGGCTCGGATTGAAATGCACGAGATACGGGGAAGCGCTGAGCACTCTTTTTGCACACGTGAAAGCCTTTTTTTGATCCGGACCCCAAGTCCAGGACTTCTCTTTTGTGTAACAGTTCGTACAAGGGTGCAAATACTGTTTAGGCGTTAGGTAAGAAGCGACGATAGTGAGAAAACATCTCTAAAATTTGCCGGAGTTCAGCTTCATGCTCGGGTTTATTTGCGACAAGGATGGGCTTGATTTTGTCCTCTAACACGTGTAATCCGCTAGTATCGAGGCGGTGCCCTAGGTAACGAAAGGAATCTGAGAAAAACGTGCTCTTAAACTTTGAATCCACCCAGTGGTAGACGTTCGAGCACAGTAGATAGCGTTGGTAAATGTTTCGCATCTGTACGTCGCGTAATTAGACTTTCGTCAACATAGGCGCAAGCGTAAGGAATATCACTGATCAGTTTGTCAATGATGCTTTGGATTACCGCCGGGGATGAACTGATTCCGAAGAGCAGACGTTTGTACTGGAATAGACCCGTGTGTGCACTTATCGTAGTGCATGAACGAGAGGTCTCATCTAACTCAATTTGTAAGTACGCTTGACTGATGTCGATCTGTGTAAACTTTTGGAATAAGGTAGGGTACATACCCTGAAAAAGCGGGGCTGAGTTCTCGGTCGTAATTTGTTACGAATCTGATATTCGTGTAATTTTCCCACGTCGGAATATTTGTTGACCACATCCTCCAAATGAATTTCACTGTCTCTAGCGTGGCCGGAAAGCATTTAATCCAGTCGCGCCGGAGTAAGTTCGGACAATCATTCGCCACAACGTATGCCTGTAAGACCGGCTACTTCCCATGGTAATTTACATGAACAGTGCAGTTTCTCAGGACCGGTATTGGTTGCCCAGTGTACGTACAGAAAGTTGATTCACAGGGGGATAACTTTAGTAATTTTTTAACTGATGCAGCACTGATTATTGTAACTCAGACACCGGTATCAACCTTCATTTCAACCAAATAGCCTTCTTTTTCCAACTGCACATTGTAGGTTAAGTGAATGTTGCAGATGCACGACGTCGCGTTCCAGATCGTGTTTAGCTGGTCTCCTTCGTATGAAGACCGGACGATTTTCACTGGCCTCTTGGGAAAACGTGATGTAGCAACTGTGCCAGTTTTAGATCGGCTAACTAGAGCCGTGCCTTAATTTTCCACATTGACGGTAGATACTCTGTTTACGACGACATTCCTCGGTCGATAAACGCTGATTTCCACATCGGTAAAAGGTAAAAAAAGGTAAAAGGTCATTCGGACCGTCTCGCAGTAACACTTTTCGGTCGATTGATTGGATTGTGTCTGTATGAGGTTGCTGGGAAAATGCTGCTAACGGTTTATGGACATTCTGCAGCTGTCGAACAATATTGCGGGCCTTCTCCCACCTCATCGTCGTCTCATCTTTCGACAACAACCTTCCATGAGCCAATTTGTTACGGATACCGAATGTCATGCACTGTAAAGCCATCGCCTCTTCGAACTTCGTGGCTGGGATTGTAGGGCTTGCTGAATCCACGCAATCAAATCAATGAGACTTTCATCAGCGCTTTGCTGCAATGTCGAGAAAGAATACTGCACGGTGCATGTGTTCAATTGTGAACCCCATAAGACGTTGAGGACTCCTAGCACGCTGTTGACTGTCGCTTTCGCATCGACGTGGCAAGCATCAAAATGTCTTTCATTCATCTCCCAGTACTTGTCTCAATACTTTAATTCTGTGGCTCTCTCAGAGAGCTTGTCAACATTTTTGTCAACAGAATTATTGAAGGCTCACTGCAGAAAAGATTCCTTGTAGAACAGCTATTACCAGAAGACAGGGTTTCTACAAAAATTAGGTAACTAAATGATATACCTAAATATGAATATTTTCGTGATTTAATGTAGGTGAAATTAACGTAAAGATTAGCAGACAAACTCATTATCGTCGATAGCAAAATCATTGTAATAAATCACTCACCGGCTATGGCTTTTTGTCAAAAATAACTGTAGATGTACGTGATCAACCCAACACCCAATGGTCACTGGCGTCCAATCCGCTAATTCTGCCTGTTTTGTGACCCAAAACGCGGTGTTCTACACCCTTTCAAACTCTTGCTATTATCTCCTTTCAAGGCATCATAGGACCATTTGGTGCGTGATTCATGATCAAACGAACAGATATCAGTGTCTTTCACGTGTTGCGTTCCTCCATTGCAAGTCATTCCTGCATGATGACACCCCTACTCTGTATCGATACGTGGTGAACACTAATCACCCGTTTTGCCCCTTCTAACATGAAAACAATCGCGCGTCAGCTTGCCTGGTCGTCTGACCAAGACTCAACTACTAGTTTGCAATCGACTACATAATTCGACCCGGCGAACGACTGTCTGACGATAGCCACGGGTGCCCATAGAGGCGTCATCTGGTTGCAGTGACTGGTCATTGATGGCTAATCCGAAGTGCATAAGTAGTTAGCGACATGTTTTGATACGGATGATTTTGTTATTAAACTTGTTTAGTGACCGATTGATGACCCAACCCTCGTACTAATATTTACCCCCGCAAAAGTTCATTTTACCCCTTTGGGGGTAATTACCCACAAGTTTAGAGCAACAACAATGTGGGTTTCAGGTGTGCAGAACATAGCAGTCGATGCTACTATCAAATTACAAGTAGCCCGTTTCAAGGAAAAATGACTTGTGGACGGTTGACTATGTAGTTACGTCGATAGGTTCTTGGTCAAATTGATCACGATGGCGCGAGGAAATTGCCAATATAAAAAAAGAGAATAAGTGGTACTTTCATCAATGATGGTGTGTATTTGACTAGTCAGTAGTGTGAAGGAACTAATAAAGCCGTGGTTGCCAATCGAAGAACATTGACAAAACTAAGCAACGCAAGGAAAGCAATTACAACAAAAAGGCAAACCGGTTTTCACTTGTAACGCCAGTCGAGCAACACAAAACAGCTTACCATGCGCTACGAATTTTCAAAATACCTCATTTCAGAACCACGGTCTGCTTAATGAGAGGAACAAGTGTAACTTCGTGCGCTTATTCTGTCGATAGACAAATAACATCGTTGTAGTACAGCACTCAATTCCGCCTCCTGTTCCCAGAAGTAGAGAAGCACAAATGCTTCCCAAAAGTGCGTTTAAAAGCATTAACAATTTTATTGATTGCATGCATGGTTACTTTTAACCGCAGTTCGATTGAAACAACAAGTCAAATCCGAAATTGTTCATCAAAGCAAATTATTGGAGCGATCTACTAATCACTGAGCTGTGACGTGTGGAGTTTTCGCCATAGTGGTCTATCGAGGAGATTGTAGTCAGATTTCTGACCATCCGAGATTAAAGTTAAGTTATATCTTGTTCATTAAACAATAAGTTGATGGAATCAAAGTCAAGTAAATCTCCTCTGAACAACCGCTAGATAGGGAAGAGAAATATTTGGTGTAGCCAGATATCTCTCTTATGTGTGCCGAACTTAGAGCGAAATCCCCACATACGCTGTTTCTGCCACACGTTAATAGTATCCAAAATGACGTCTCGATTAAATCCTTATACATTCGCATTACGCTATACAGGCTATCGTGACCGGGCATCAAGTAAAAACACTAATCAACGTGCGCAGTTTTACTTCCTGCAATTCGTTACAGACGGTGCAACTGTGCAGTATCTTTATGACGTAGTTATACCAAAGAAAGCGAAACATAAGTGAGCGTTTCTATTTTTCTCAAAAAATAAGTCAGGTATAACTGCTCTTCATATTATATTGTGTGCATGCAGACAATATCCATCTCACAATATAGTTATACAGGGGTTGCTAGGCTCCTAAACCGACACTTCACAAGGTTATCGATCTGTAAGGTTTTCGTCTCAACCACCTTGAAGAACATGGATAGCGCCTATCATATTACCCGTGATTAACCAATGTTCATTGACTTAGAGGTAGTTCTAATGAGCTCAAAATAACCTAACCATTTTGTTCACATAAAAATGTGCTGCCCTCGATCCTGAAAACAATTGCATTGTAAAAGCATATCACATGAACAAGAGTAAAACTTAGGATGTTGCACTGGCAACATACGAATTAGAAGTGTTCGGCGGAAAAAATACCAAAATCTCAAGCAACGTTATATTCAAATGACCTTACTGTCTTTATGGGCACAGATTTGCCAGCTAGGTTCTAGCTCCTGCTCTAATTCCTGTTCCGACCTATGCTGCTGCGCTGATAATAACTGCAGGTGGATCGACGGGCATTTTATCGTCATTACTAAAGCAATCGCGACGGAAACAAGAGTACGCATATAAATGTAAATCAACTTGTGTTAAACATTCGCAAACGAGCATAAAAGCTGGGATATCAATGTTGAACAGTTCGCTCGCATAGACTAATTCGTGCGACTGTACTTGCCGTAATCGGTGAGGGAGGTTCAAACAACTATCCGGTAAGTATTCCTTGGGCTACTCCAGTTACACGGATTTGACTAAACTCAGCGTAGAGTTCAGCTCCTCATCGCATGACACATTCATCTCACTTTCATTTATCAGCTCAGGTTCAACCGCCACACGTGACTAAGTTCCGTCCGTGCACGGAACTCTCTGCCTGGATGCCACGAATTACAGTGTGCGCATTCGGAGCCTTGGACTGGACAACCATGGATGACATAAGGATATTTCTGACTCATATTTAGAGCGTGTAAACATTACAAAAGATGTAAAAGTTGGATCATTCAAAATGGTCATGGCTTTGAAACCTGATCATGTATATTAGTATTATTATTATTATTATCAACATCATTAGCGCATAGAACAGACTTACAAAAAAGAAGTCTGGCAAGCGTAGCGTCATAGATGCTTCGCCGTCATCCGCTCTGATGGAGTATGCTAATGTCTTAAATTCATATCCACTATAGATTTCTAACCGGCATACAACCACTGGTACTATACATGATATCTCGAAGGAAGTCACAATGACATCGGCGCCGAGGAAAGAAGCACAAAAGTGTCGTCCATATGCATGCACGTCTGTATTGTCAAAAGTTCTCAAAAAATGCCAATACCTCGGATTATCACCAACACCCATGTTGATCAAGTCTATCGATTTAAAGGTGGATGTTCTACAATGAATACCACTGCGCAGCATGTGCACAACACGGCACCTGGATGTAATAAAATCACAATACCGTACTGCTATTTTCCTTGAAAATACAATTAATTAATTACTCATTGTGCAGCGAGAACCACGCGGGAGGGGGAGCAGAACGTGCGTTGCCACAACAACGTGCAACTGACAAGACACACCCGTACAGATATGGACCGTGTTTCCCTCCCACGACGCAACGCGGATGAGGATTTGTGTGACGGGCCATTCCAAATGCCTCCGAGGTTGAGCTTCGGAACAATCCCTCCATGTTTCCATCCCGTATCTCCGCTTCGCTATGCCCGATTCGGGCCAACCAGGAGTCGTTCGAAAGCTAGCGATTTCCTCTCTCGTGGCTGCATCACTCGGCCCGCTTTCATTCCTGTGAGTTACGCTAGCGGCGTATTTGTCTGACACATTGCGTTCTTGACAAATACCTCCTACATTGTTCTGGGCCCAGGATCATTACCATATGTCGCTCGTGATCCGCTATCGGTTCGATCCGCATGACTCGCAGAGCCTCGTCTCCTCTCATCCATTTCGCCCGTTGGTACTTCCCTACTATCCCGTTTCAGTTGCCTTTCCGATTCACAAGTAGTCGTTGGCTTCCGACACCTTACAACGGTACTTCAACCTATTGTTTAAAAATATTGTCATCCAGCTGCACATGATCCGGTGCGATAATATCTTACAAAGCATCCATGGTTTTGACTTTTCAGCAATAGATTCACACTCCGTGTTAGCAGCGGCTTCCTGCAGAACTACATTATCTTCTACTCATTTTCCCAGTACATTGGATCTCCCTATACCTTCCAATGTAGCCGCATGTAAATATGCCTTTAGTGCCATGGTGTTAGGGTACATGACCACAACCATTAAGGAATCTACAACGCTTCAATCAGGGTAGCATGAACTCATGGATGCGTTGTGGTACCAGTCCTGAATTATTTTAAATGATGTTGTGTGCCATTTTCTTTTATCTGTATCGATAATCAGGAATACGTTGTAAACACTGCCCATTCGCCGGTGTTCTACTGTTTCACAATGTATTCCGGTCCACCCATTATCTTGGAACACTTCAGAAAGGCAGATTAGCATTACTCGCCCTCAGATTCAAAATACCTTCTCTGCCACTCGATATGATTTTCAGGTTTGTGGATGCATGTATCCTCTCTCGTTGGATATAATGTCCAGCGAAATGATCACATTTTGCCCGTGTACTCAGCAACAGTTAAAACAAAGCTGCCATCTAAGAAATGACTCCCTCGTTGATTGTAATGGAGCAATGTTTTTTTAACAACTATAAAGGTAAATGCTTGAAATTCCCATAGGATGGTTAGAGCGAAAAGAACAGCAGAAAACACAATGTCAATAAAAAGGACCAAGATACATGAATCACCAAGGGGTTTTCAGTAGCACAAGTGTAAGTATTCCTGCCGCAAATTTTACGTGTACACACATAGTTTGATTACATTGTCCCGTGTCGCAATATTTTGGGTTAAATCAGGTAGTGCAGGCGGTGCAATACATCATCAGGTCTAATTCGAATTCGGATCACACAGGGGCGGAGATGACAGAATGCGGAGGTCAATACCACGATTGAGATACACAGGAATGGAGAAAACATCTCGGCGGTATATTCCAAGCAGTTACTTTGTCGCCAAATTCAAATGGTGGCCTTCCATTGATGTGCCGCGGTATGGGTGGTTATGAAACATGAGGATCTGATACACCAATACGACAACACCTTGCAGATGAAGATTCCTTTCGCTGAAAACTCATATTGTCCTTAATCAAACTGGTGTGGGGGTGGAACAATCCCTTAGCATATTTGTTGCCTTCCGTTGTGGATGCTCAAGAGCAGTAAGGTCATGGAAATATTCCGGCTTTGCTCCTCCCAACACTGGCAGTAAGGTCATGTTTTGCAAAGGGTGCTACACCTAAATGCCATATTCTACATATGTTCACACGTTTGCTTTGAGCATTTGCGAAAAGGTGAATTAAACTAGCCAAACGTCCTCCGCAGTAGGCGCAATTGTTAACTGGGTCTTGTCAGTGCTTTCTCGGCCTGTTTTGAGCATCCGAGATCGTCGTGCACGAGTACCCAGGGATCGCTGTTATGAGAAGCGCGCTGAAGAAAGTGTTTACCCAGTCGAAATTCGTAGGTGCCCGTGTATTCATTATTTTGTAGTTGACATCGTTAAGGTGAAGTACGCTTTGCGCCGACCAGTCGTAAGCCATGTCAAGATCACCCTGCAATGCCAGGTAGTCGTCCACTTCCTTGTTCGCGCAACAAAGCTTGAGATCTTCTGCAAAGAGTAGAACGTTCGATGTCAGCACTCCCATGAGGTTTCTTATGAACACGTAGAATAGCAATGGTTCAAACAAGCCTTGAGGGATACTACGGTTAGCCTATATCGGGTCGGACACGGTGCTACGAACTCGTACATTCAGGCGGCGTTGGAGTATGAAATAATTTATCCAACCCAGGATAGCGCCACCGATCCCACAGCTCCTTAGCTTGGAAAGTATTCAGTGACATGGTTGATCAAATGCCCTCGAGAAATAAAGGTAGGCGGCGTCGACTCCTTCCTCATCATCAACAGATCCCGTCCAGCTGGCACGTACTAGAAAAGTGTTCGTGGTACATGAACGGTTTTGGTGGAATCCATGCCGTTCCTTAACGATGATATTACAACTTTCTAAATAAGCCATGCGTTTTTCGAGGACGCATTTCATAACGTTTGCAAACACAGGAAGATGAGTAATAGGGCGGTACTTTTCGGGCACTGCACAATTGCCTCCCTTGTATCTGGGGACTTGCATGTTGTAACAGCGCTAGAAAAACGGAGCTAGTGATTCAGCCGAGCTCGTGGCATCTACCAGCAATGACTTGGGGCGTATTTCATCCGGACCAGGTGAATTGTACTCGCCTAGTGACATCAGTCACTTCAGCACATACGAGGCAGTGAAGATGATGTGGCTAAGTCCTGGTTGTGATGTACTATGTGTGAGAATGTTAAGAGATGGTGACGCGTTTTGAAAAATAAAGGCGTAGTGATGTCCAAGAGAATTAGTTGCTTCTTGGGCCGTCTGTGGTTGACCACATATGGTGTTTGGAGGAAGGATGCCTCGCCGAAATTTATAGTCTGTTAATATGTCTGTACAATAGCTTAAAATTGCGGCAGAAGGACTTCCCCAATCCCTGACGATGTTTTCATCGGGCTTTCTTACCAGCTTGATATGTGATTTCGCTCGGTT
>OX104067.1:98341427-98396479 GCA_944474145.2 Dicrocoelium dendriticum | reverse complement strand
CGTCTAGTCTGACGATGAAACGTTTGCAGCGAAATCAGCCAGCTCGGAGAACACCCGCATACTCTCATCTGCATCCCGAGCTACAAACAGTGCATGTTGGGTTCGCTAATGAAGGGAGATAATGACGGAGTGTTAGTTGCTTGAATTCAAAGGGCATGTATACATATGTAAATTTGGACTGATAGGGTGCAGATAGTAAATAGGAATGAATTAAGCCCCATATTGTTGTGATGGCCAGCTTACGTCCGTGTTCCATTGAGCACCACCGGGTAGCAGTCTTCAGATCTCATCACATCGGTCAGAGAGTATCTTCGGTGCAGGCCAAGGAGATCTACAGACCTATTCCTGTAGAACTTAGCAGTGAGGATAACAGTTAGGAATCATAAAGTCGGTTGGTGCGAAGTACGAAAGCCGCAATGTGTCACCGATGGTGTAGGAGAATCAAATGTGGCTACAGCTATCACTGGGAGTAATCCACCGGTTATCTTATACATGTGCGAAGGCAGAGAAATAAGTTTCCGGATTTGCAATACACCGATTAGATGTAGTTGATCTGGCAAGAAAAATGTGAATCGTAATCCATTCTGAACAATGTTAAGTGATTTCAACTCCTAGAACCCTATAACAGCAGCTAAGCACAGCTCACAAGTTATGAGGGTCATTATACTCGGACTGTACATATAAAAACTCAGTCGATGTCACTGGAGGGCGATGATTTTCTATGACCAAATGTGGGTTAAAGTAGCACCAGAGTGTTAGGCGATTGCGCACTGCGTTTGTTGATGATGCGCCTGCAAGATCCACCGTGTTTGAATGGTTTGCGGAATTCAAACGTGCCAGACGGTTCCTGAATGATGAGGCACGGTGTGGTCGACCTCTGGAGGCCACCACCGGAGACAACATTGCTGCTGTGCAAACTATGCTGAAGGAGGATGCGCGGGTGACTGTGATGCAGCTGCGGAAAACCATCGGGATCAATCCGCAACATGCTACATGAGAAGATCGGTCAGGAAAGGTTTGCACACATTAGGTACTCAATCAGCTCAGTGAGGACTAGAGATCAACTAGGGTGAATTGGTGGCACACCATGCTTGTCAGGTTTGATGCTGGATGTTAAAACGTTGTTAGGGAGATCCTTAGTGGTGATGAAAACTAGGTGTACAGTTTCGTCCCAGAGCTCAAGCAAAAATCGGTTCAGTGGACGGCCGTTGGTGGGGCACGGACTCAGAATTTCTGGCGTGGACGCAGTGTGTCCAAGCGGATGTAGGCTGCCTTCGTGGCCTAGACCGGTCATGTGGCTGCCGTACCGCTCGTACCACAACGCATTGTCAACCGAGACTGTCATGCCACCCACTCTGTCTGTCACAAGTGCTGAAGCTGTAGCCAAGCGTCGTCCAACGACTTGAGCACGAAGGAGTTCGTTGCACACAGGTCCCAGATGTTCTGGCTAGACTTTGCTCCGTGTGATCATTAGGGGTTCCCAAATGTCATGCGCCTAATGCGTGGAAACCGCTGAGAGTCTCCAGAAACTGCAGAATAGGTCTTTATTGAGGTGCTTGAAGGGTTACTCGCGTCAGGATAATCTAGTTGCTTTTCCAATGGTTTGAGCGCATGGAACTGTGCATGAACGCTGGTGGAGGAAATGTAATACCTAGTTCGCTGTAAAAAATGAAACATTTTGTGCATTCGGAAAATTATTGTTCTACACTCGCAGTTACATCACTTTTGGCGGTAGCACTGCTACCGGGGTCTGTAAATCAGCCGTTTTCTTTTCAGTGGAATATCATTTTTAGCTTATCTCCCGCGGATACAAAAGATTTCACCAAATATCCTTGACACTTTTTTTCGGTTACACTACTTCAAGGTCACTAGCGCTGCGCGTGTTACGCGAAGATATCAAAAGGCACTTTCGTTACTTTAAGACTGATCGTACCGATCGACATACTGGGTTCTGACATTGTACCTTCCACAGGAAACAAATACTAATAATCCACTTAATCAAAGGAAATTATGACCAACATAAATGGGACCGTTTATTCGGGTGACATCTGTGCCATAATTTCCATCTATACAATTTGCATTTTTAACGTTGCTATTTTCGTCCATCCGCGGTAGTTATGGTAAAATGTTGAGAATGCACCCATTCGGGTACATAAAGCCTTCAAAGCCCGTGCGGTTATTTAGCGATGCAACCATCTACAGAGACGGTAGGATATCATTCTGACAATGTGAAACATTGGGCGTACGATAGACACGGTATTACTGTATGGATCATAAAACATGAGCGATGCGCACGGAAGAGACCAGGTGCTTGATCGTTTCTGATCAATGTGACTTGCGGAGTATTGCGCATATCTGTTGCATGCAGTAGTGGAGTTTAGCAAGACTCAAAGATGCTTCATTGAGAGGATTGTTGTGTTCTCCGAGCTAGGCAATTTTGTTGTCTGTATGCTAGAAATGAACCGATAACGTTGGCTAGGTTATGTCCGTAGACTGCCTTCTTCGGTGAGCAACTAGTTGGGTTGTGGTGGAGTAAAGGTAGATACTACTGCGCCGGGTATAAGTAGTGTGGTGGTGCAAGATGACACGCCAACAGCGAGCCCTGCCGACTTCTCCAAAGTTGAAGGTGACATCAGGATTACAGTTCCATGCGCACGAGGAGTGAAGACAGAGGCAAGCACCAGTTGGGGAACACTCCATGGAGATCACGCAGATGAGCGGACGCCTCCAAAGTATGAACGAACACACCTAGTGTAAGCCACTTTGGCAACAAACAAGTACCGCCGGCCCCTTGGGTTCTCACAGGGTGAAACTACGACGCGACTAGTCGACGAGATGGTAGGGTCTTGGTGAGGTAGTCGCTGAGTCAATAACGCTTTCTGTATTGTGCACGATAGCACTTTCCCACCATTGCAAAGTATTAGTAGAACGGCGGTGATGATTGTTATTAATCAGGACTTCGGGGTTCAGATCATATTTATCTAACTGGACCGATCTGTGCACACAAACGCAGGCGAAAAAAACAGTAGTTTAGATGCGCAGTCATCTGTACAAAGTGGATTAGTTAGATCATAGCTGTTGGAAAACGAATGCGGTCTGTGTGCCAGTCGCATAAAAGACCAATTCGATAGTAGACAGCGAACAAAGGTGTTGGAAAATAACTCAGTAGCCATGAGAAGTCTACGTGTCAAATAAGGCGAAGTATAACAACGTAGCAGACTGTACACTCCCTCAGTCGGTAAGCTGTGGCCACACGGATGGAAATACAGAATGTGCACTCAAACAGTCATGGTAAATAAGAACAGACGATACCTTGGAATAAACTGGTAATCGACTAGGATTTCAATATTTCCGAAAGTTTTTGAATACAAATCGTTTTTATAAGCTTGTGTTGTGACAACGCGGCCAGTCTGAGCAGCTTTGGCAGACGGATTCAGGTTGGGGGCGGAAACGTCGAACTATCATAACTAGAGCCAAGAGCAACATCAACACTACCTCACATGTGAATGACCCATTGCACGGACCAATTGGGAAAGTTCCATGCACACTGTACCACCAGATGGACTCCTGACCCTTTGAAACTGTAACCACATTTATCCAATGACCCGGGTTATCTCGAGCTATCATTATTCTAATTTGGTATAAAAAGCCAAGCCAAATCTGTACTAGTTCACATGATCTGAAGAAGCTCTTGTGTCAAGGGTGAAACAATGTCACAATACCGGCCTATAAAAACCTATTTGTGTTCCAAAAACCGTTGGAAATTAAGAACAAGACGATCTGTAATCTAGCGGAAGACCTACGAACAACGGGAACGGACGGGTGATAAACACCAACCCGTTAACCAGTGACCGAAGCAAAACAGGTATATTGTCCACGAGTTGATTGCCTCATGGAGAATGTATGGTATTGTCTATCTCGCCATCATAATTGATCACGGTGAATAAGTGAACTAACAATGACGCGTGCATATGAAACTAAAAGTGAAGAAATAACTTCTATTGCCAAGTCCGAAAAAATATGCAATACTTGTAAAAGGTTAGATAAAACTAAATAAAAGGTATCACAAAAGCAAAGTAAGTGTGCCCGTAAGAGATAATAGAGCATAATAAACAAAGAAGTATGGTTCACATTCAAGCTTCAGAACAGTTCTTCAGTAGAATCGAATGCCATGGCAGCAACTGAAAATCTGTTCAAGAATGCAAACAGTCAATTCACTTGATCGTGCGGAAACGTCATGACGAAAGGTAAAAAGCACATAGACACACATAGCCTCGCACATGTGCGAAAAATACGTCGACGGGCAATGAAGATCGATGACATACACACGCACACTGATGAGGCCAAATATCAATACATTGTATCCTACAGGATGGTGCAGACATGTGAGAGAGAAATGTGGGCGCAACGACCTGAAACAAGAACAATCTGAGGAGGAAATATGTGAGGACAAGAAAGGTCTTCGTAAGCTCATCGTTGCATGCATGTCACAAGACTACACTCCGATTAACGTCTCGGTGGTCATGGTTGGCGTGGGCGTGAATAACTGAGGTTGAAATAAGTGCAATCTAATCCAAAATAAGCGAAGAAAAAAGCAGGGTGCACAGCCTTCGTGGCAATAGGGTATGCGGAGCTGGGAGTTCACAGCCAAAGGTTGGACAGAAAAGAGAAATGCTGCAACAGGACCGCGAGGTGACGCAATCCAAGTGAGAGTTGTGGGTGTTAACGACCGTGGTGCAGTTAAAGTAATGTGTGGGAAAAGAACGGAGGTCAACATGAACTAACCCGAATAAGAATAACAGTTCGTATGACAATGAAAGTAATGCTTGCGGATTAAAAGAGTGAAAAACATGATGGCAGGGGGCGTGTTAGACCAATTTACCCACGTCTTCATGATACAACTTCGTGGCCATAATCTCTCCAGTGAATAAAGTCTGAGTAGCAGCTGAGGAAGTTGAAGTCCTCGCTAACCCGTTGTCAGAACACGAACAGTGAGAAACGCTCACAGTGGATGGTGGGTTCGTACGTTCAGTGAGGCAACTGTCTGCGTAGCCTTGGATGCTAGGGATTCCAGAAAGGGTGCTCAATTCGGAAACAGGGCTGCTCCTAGACGATATAGACCCCATCAAATCAGACTTTGGAGGTTTGTCATCAAATTCGCCAGTCTGCTCATTCCGACTGTGGTCACCAGGAGGACGAGAAGAACTGGTGTCGAAATGAAGTTCCCAAGGATAAGATAAGCGAATTGAAGCAATCCTGTCAGAACAATAGTCGAATGCTTCTGAAACATCAACGAAAAGCTGTCTCAAAGGTGTCTTGGAGCTCGTTACATCGTCCGAATTGTCCAGACCAGAGTCAGGATCATCAAGCGGGTCTTCCACCTCTTCCGCATTCTTGAGTGGCGGACGCCGAATGTGAGCAGGTAATGGATCGGTTTCTTTCCAAACGCAAGTGGCTCGCCATTTGGCTCGAGATCCTTTAGGAGCAAGTACCGCATTGAACAAGACAGTTTCGCGCACCTCGAGTAAATAAATGGTTAGAGAGAAGTACGAGATTTGTGTAAAACAGTCAACTGTACGCAACATAATGTTTAGTAACAGTTACGGCGAATATTTTGATATAATCATGAGTAGGGGATTTGCTGGTGAAAGTGGTTGGGGGTGTTTACGCAACAGTTTCCAAATCGGATCATTCATCACATGCTATGTCGTACACAGCTACAAGTGGGGGACGCCGTGTCACTTGGAGCCAACGCTGTCCTCTGCAACCATCGAAAATTGCATGTCAGTGAAGGAAGAGACGCGCTATATAGCTGTTAGCTTGTAAGTTCAGACGGTCCGCCGCTGTCCCCTATAGCTCAGCTGCAAGCTGCTGGCTGGCGATGCAACTCGCTAATGGTCATGGGCTAGATCATGACTGAGCCCATGGAAACAAGCTAGGGACGAGACCCAACAGGTCGAAACGGCCGTCTAGAGCTATTCTGGACATCTCGAAGATTATCGAATTTGAAAGCTACTGCGAGAAAAGCTCGGTTTATTCGCATCGAAAATGCGCTCCTACTCATGACTCGATCGCTATTATGTTTGATTAATTTCACTATTATAGGTCAATGTCTGTTCCACGGTCTCGGATTCGCGTCTGCCAACCAAACGGGAACTGAGCATATCTAAACGGTCGCTCCTCACTTTAGTGCACACAACATAGGAAGAATAATTAAGATAAGGTCAGAAATACCGACGAACATCGGCCAATATGCAGTGCTGCAATCAACGTGTACAAAGCTAAGTCACATCAATGACCATACTGAAGAAAGTGAAGCACTAGTTTATAGTACGGTAGTCCAAAGGCGGAGGAAAAGTGGGGGGAAAACAACTGCACATACAACACATTGGTTGACAAGCTGTCCATTCAGTGACCATGCTAGGTTCGCCATTCCTCAGAGAAGTTAAGTCCCGACGAAAATCGGAATAGAACGAGCTTTTATAGAGATACAATAACAAGTATCTAGAAGATTAGTAGTTTTCTGGTAGCACGGAGCAGCTGCCTATGGCGCAGAAGATAAAATGTGTTTCACATGGAACTTCAATGTATGACCGAAAACAAAGCAGTAGGCAAAAACAGGAGTCGAAAATATGACGAGTAAACGATGCGGTTCGCGAAAATGGGAAAAAGAGACAGTGATTGCTAACTGATAGGATCACACACTTAAATAGAACGATAACATTGTACTATTTCGTGCCCTCTATTCACCTGGAAACGAGCAACATATCAAATGATAGCGTGACAAAGTCGATAAGTTGAGATCGGAAGATCACAAACAAACAGTTGCCTCTGGACGCACAGTGCTGAACGATGATTGTTTGTTACGCTCAAACTCCCTTAGAGTTCGTGTTACGTCCTCAACTCGTAGCCATCGCTTACTTCTCTTGCATGTAACCTTCCAAATTCAAAGCATTGAGTTTTGTCACATTAACATTTGACATGTTGTTCACTGCTAAGTGAACAGAGTGGACCTAATGCTACCATCTTGCAACATGCGCCTTCTTATTGTTCCATTAGAGTTAATACGGGGAAATCAATGCTTCAAGAATCATATACATGAACACCACAGGACAACCGGAGAATAAACATGGCACACAAGGCAGGATCACATTCTGTAATAGCACTGATGTTGTATTTGCACAAACATTGGAACAGTGCTGTCAATATGGTTGTCGGTTCATACAATCTGAAGCTGGGAGATATGCTTAGTCAAGACAACGTGATACGTTTCAGGATTTAAATGACCATGGTATCAAGTAAAAAACATAGCTGACATTGAACAGGAAGAGAGCGAAACTGGTTACCATAGTGAAGCGACGAATTTAAGTATCACGGGAGCAGTACTTTGAACCATAAGAATGAGGCATAATAGAGTGCTCACGCGCATTCAGGGGAACATATGTAGCTGTAAATATCCCAGAAAAACAGCGGTGATGAACAGATGAGTGAGTAACGTTGACCAAATTAGTGAGTACAGGGAAGGAATCATGTTCTGTTATCACTGAATGTTACCTGAGCGATTGGACCCATTTAACGGAAATGTAGTGGTGAGGCGCCATAGCAACAGCCAGAACTCACCAAACGGGTCGATGGAAACGAATAGGTAGGAAGATCGGCCAGTGAAACGGCCTATTTGCGTGGAGGACAAGTATAACAACGAAAATTGAGAAAAGTGGGTCACGTGATGTGAGCAAAACGGTCCGAGAACATGTGAAACAAAGTAGGCTTATAGAGAAAACAACAAGCATGTCCGAGAGCGACGAGCAGAGGAGAGTTGCTATGCCAAATTCATATGACAGAGAGAAAAGTGACAGATACGGATAAAGCAGATAGGCTGTCAAGTGAATGTCAGTAAAAAGATCAGAAGCAAACCATAAGGTGGATGTAGCTCGCCTCGCATTCACATAGGATCAATGGTGTGCAAGGGAAGCATGAAATAGCATCGTTCTTAATGATATCAATCGGACTGTACAATTTGAGAGCAGATAGTGAGATAGGGATTAAGTAAGATTTATCGAAATACGGTTAACTATACGTGGTCGCGTCGGATAAAATGTGCCAATTGCGACTGTCTACTAAGGTAAGGCATGCCTGATAAATATGTAAACATTATCAAAGCGTTGTACACGCATAGTTCGGGCAGAGTGAGAGTTTATGGCACTGTTGCCGTCCTTCAGTATTACCAACAGTGAGACAAGGTTGCCCGCTGTCAACCTTCCTCTTTAACTTCGCAATTAACGAAGTCATGGAAGCAGCATTCGCTGGCCACGACCTACAAGGTGTGGGGCTACTTCCTGGTGAGCGACTTCTTGACTTGGAGTAAGCGGCCGATATTGCCCTAATTGATGATAGCGCCCAAAGATGCCAAGCAGCACTGGACCGATTAACACTGAGTGTCAGTATTTTGGAATATGCTTTGCTCCATAGAAATGCAAAGTCCATCTCCAGCTCACCATTGCGCTGACGCTTGGTGGTGATCAGCTAGAACTCGTTCAGGAATTCAAGCACCTGGGCAGCCAGTGGGATCGAAGATGAGGTTACGAACCGCATAGTAAAAGCTCGAGGTGCGTTTACCGATCTCCACCACCTGTGGCGCAGACGCGACATCACTCTCGTCATGAAGGGGAAATTTATAATGCAAGGGTCCGTTCAACCCTCCTATACAGTTATGAAAGCTGGCCCATCAGGCCGACAGACTTAAGGAGGCTCATCAGGTTCGATCATCGCTGCCTTCGCAGCTTAGCTCTTGTTTTGTGGGAGCACCGAGTGACCAATGAATGCGTTCGGCATCGCACGTTTGGTGCAAAAAGAGCGAGTGAACCACTCAGCACCATTATATCACGCACCAGGCTCCCATAGTTTAGCTACGTGTTGCGCATCATCATCAACAACAACAGCAGTACATCAGCCATTTGAACTGATGCTTCGCTGCCATACAACCATGAGGACCTATGAAATAAAGAATAAGAAGAGGGAGAGAAGGGGGACTTACCTGAAAACCTTAATGCCCTAAGCAAACATTCAGGGTCAAGGCGCCTACACCTTGTGTAAACAACATACCGTCACAAACAGCTGGCTATCGTGCAAAGATAAGGTGGCATCGGCGATACAGCTTCCTTGCGGCTTTCACTGCCACGCGTCATAATCAGCCATTACCCCGTAGATAACTCAGCACCAAACACACTTTAAACAGACAATCCGATTAGGAGACGGCAGCAGACGCACCACTGGTGTCGGTTGCGAGCCATGTCCTGTAAAGTCTCGAGCCAAGCACAAGGTGAGTCACGTGGACTCCAACCCGGAAGGCGAGGCGGACCAACGGCACCCAATTTGGTCGTCAGTGACTTCATTTCTCGCTGCCAAGTCAACTTCTGTCCACCTCGAACCTTGCGCCATCCGACACCTGGTAGACTGAACAAGGCCCTCCTAGGTAAGCGGTGACCAGGCATGCGTAGCACGTGCCCGAGCCAACGTAACTTATTCAGTGCTATCTGTTGTTCTAGGGAGCTAGCATGATTATCACCACCTAGTACTCGCCTACGCACATCGTCGTTGCGGATTAGCTGGTGCCATCCAACACCAGCAATGCTTCGCAAACAACGATGATCAAAGACTTGAAGGCGCCTCAGATCTTCAGACCAAAGGGGAAAAGTTTCACTACCATAGAGCAGAACGGCCCTCACTGTGGCCTTGTATACACGGCCTTTCAGACGGAGGGAAACTCCCTTCTGTCGCCAAAGATGTCGCAGGTTCAAGAAGGCAGCTCTGACTTTTGCAATGCGTGAGCTCACGTCAGTTTCTATGCGCCCATCATTGCTGATGCAGCTGCCAAGATAAGTGAATTGATCAACCACCTCGAGTTCCTCGTTAGCAAGCGTCAAGGGGTCATCGAGTGGCTGGTGGTCCTGCAGCAACACTTTGCACTTTGAAGGTGCGAAGTGCATACCGAATAATGGGACCACTCTGGATAGGCTATTCAGGGTTGACTGCGTCGCCTCAACCTTGTCAAAAAGCAAGACGATATCGTCCGCATAATCTAGATCAAGTAACCTTTCACCAAGCAGCACTTCTACGCCTACATCGTGAGATTCCGCAAGGGAACACTCCATGAAAGAATCCACGAAGAAATTGAACAAAAATGGGGAAATCGGACAACCCTGACGAACGGCACTTGTAGTCGAAAAACTATTCGATAGGACACCATAGACCCTGACGCGGCCTGTAGTGTTCGGGTATAGAGCACGAAGGATGTTCACATATTTCGTGGGAACACCTTTCCGCGCAAGTATTTCGAACAGAATCGATCGATCGACTGAATCGAACGCAGTCTTGAAATCGAGGAACACAGCTATTGTCGGTCTGCGGTATGCGTGGCGCTGCTCTAGCACCTGCCGCAGAGTAAATATATGGTCCATACAGCCACATCCTGGGCAAAAACCGGCTTGCTCTTCTCTAATCCGAGATTCCCGTTCCGCAGTGAGGCGACGAACGAGAATCGAGGCCAGTAATTTTGTCACAATTGGCGTTAGGCTAATACCCCTGTGGTTCGCACAGTCTGTGCGACTGCCCTTCTTGTGTATTGCCACTATAATCGATTCGCTCCAATTAGCCGGCACACTCTCTTCGTTCCAGATACGTTCGAATAGGGAGGTAAGTGCCCTGCAGAGGACCTCACCTCCATCCTTAAATAGTACAGGTGGGAGGGAATCCGGGCCAGCGGCACGAAAACGATTGAGGGCTGTGATCGCTTTTCGGACCTCGACCTCCGACGGAGACTCTAAACTAAACGTCCATGGCACGTTCTGCATCACCTGAGTAGGAAGAGGTCCGGGAGCAGGGGGCCAGCTGAACTGATCTTCAAAGTGTTCGGCCCATCGAGCCATACGGCGCTCCTTATTGTGTATCATTGCACCCGCGCTGTCCCTGATTGTCTCACTGACGCCTGGTTTTCTGGGACCAATGGTGCGGATTAGCTGGAAGAGCTTCCGGTAATTGCCCACTGCTCCTGCCTCCTCCATTTCTTGAGCCCGACTGGTCCACCAGGCTTCCTTGTCAGCACGTAGGCTCCGCTTTAGTTCACAGCCTAATAGCCCGTCTGGTCACATTGTGTTCAGAACCAGCCGGGAGGTGTCTTCTAGCTTCCAACAGGTTCACGGACCTCTCGGATATCCAGTGACTGGTGCGGTGACGATTGATAGTGCCACAAGCAGATGCTCCTGCGTCGTGCATAGTGGCCGAGATCCTATTCCACTGAAGTTCAGTGTCATTAGGACAAGACAGCGAGAGTTCGCTATGCAGTGCTTCTTGATAGGCTTGCCTGACCGAGGGCTGGGACAATTTCTCCGTTGCCAGTCGTAGGGGACGCTTTGTGCGCCTTCCGCTAAAGTTCATGGAGAAACGACAGCGTACCAAGGCATGATCAGAGTCGACACAGGTACTCCAGTATGAGCGGCAATCCAGAATGGAACCGCGCCACCTGTAACTTATGGCTACGTGGTCAATTCGGGTCCATCGCTAACCAGCTACAGGTGGACGCCAATTGGCACATCGGCGCCCACTGTGTCTAAAAGCAATGCTACTAAGAAACAACTGGTGCTCCGCACACAACTGCAGCAGACGCTCGCCGTTGTCAGTCCGTTCAGAGTTAAGTCCATACTTACCACCCAGCTGAGCTTCTGAAGAGCTCAGACGCCCTACTTGTGCGTTCATATCCCCTGCAAGTACTATAATATCTGAACTAGTAGCACTGTGTAGTAGGGCGTTCAGTTCGTGATAGAAAGTGTCCTTGACTGCATTAGAACTGCAGTAGGTGGGAGCATAAGCAGAAATCACAAACAAACAGCGTTTTGTTTTACTTCGCGAATCCACCTTAGCTGATGTCGTCAAACGGGCTGCACATAAACGGCTGTTCACCGGAATCCAATCAACCAACGATGACTCAGCCTTGGAGCTGAGAATGATACCTACACCAGCTTGACCCGTGAGTGCCGCATCGGCGTCTCCGGATGCGTGCAACCAATAACGAGAGGATAAGCCTGGTGCAGTCAATTCAATAACCCCGTTAGGGTCATTAATCCTAGTTTCGGACACACAACACACATCAACACCCAGTGTGTCCAAGGTGCGTGCGAGTGCAGCCTGCTGACCTGTTTGTCTTAGAGTGCGGACGTTGAATGTCGCCATGGAAACGGGACAGCGTGGCCTTATAAGGAGCTTTTGCCGATAGGCGTCCGATATGTGCTGTGGGATGTTGGCTGCAGATGGTTCTACTCCAGTAGCACTTCGGTTGCTGTCAATTAAGCTGGGAGTTATAGAAGGAAGGTTAGTAATGGGGGCCGGGGTGGGAGTAAGAGAAAAAGGTGGAAAAAGAGAAGGGAGGCGCCAGCAATAGCATGTTTTCGCTTATCCGCCCTGCTGATTGCAGCAAATAAGGCGACCCTTGATAATCTGCGCGACGGCCGATGCAGGATGAAGTTTATGTTTGAAGAAAATGTCATGGTTGTATGTGGGCTGGGATACTGCCAGGGCGCCCAGACCTAAACAGGAGGACGATTATAGTCCTCATCTAAAGCCTTTGGCTCAAAAGCCTGTCCGCAAGGCAACTGGGTGGCAGTGATTTAGTTTCTAGAAATGGACGCAATCCCATTTCAAACCCCCAACCTGGAGGACCAGGAGACTGAGATTGTCTGACTTCTCAGCATTGACCAATCTGGTAGGAGTAGCTCTCAAGATGCTCGGAGGCATCACCCAGTATAGCTCAAAGGGTCAATGAGGTACGTAAACCGTCGCACCATGTTAAGGTCCAGTCTCATTGCGACGGTTAAGGTCCAGTCTCGTTGCGACGTGTTGCGCATGCCACCACATCGACAACCGCAAAGTGCATTATTTGCGCGTCGGGGGTGCGGTTGGAAGAGGAGGAGGGGAAGCAAAGTGATGAGTTGGTCGAGAAAAATGAAAACCCTAACTTCGAAGTTGGCGTCGGATGGTGCATCCAGAGTGCCTGGTAAGGGTCCTAAAGACGATGGACACGTTTGGTTGGACACACTTGCTGATATGGCGAAGAGCCGGCCCTAATGGTGCTTGTGCTGTGAGTTTCTCTGTCCATCCCATTCCCTTTAGATTCCCAATGTAATTTTGATCTCATACAAAACGAAAAAAAATATTTAACATTATGTTACTTGCTTGGAATAATTTTTGGTATATTTTTTAGTGTCTTATCGTTTTAGCAGCAGGCAAATCCTTATGTGGTATGTCTAATAGTCAACATGGATATTAGGTCTCTTCGCGGTCTCTGGAACTTATCGATGCTCGCCGGCAAATTCCGGATGGAAGCGAACACGATGAAATTCGCAAAGAGCTCCGGGCAAGACTCCGTGCTAGCCTGAAGAGAGACCACGAATCTTGGTGGTCTCATCGTGCGTCAGAGATGGAAGTGGCCGCTGTCCTTGGCAACCATCGCAAATTATTCCGTCTGATACGGGAAACGGGCAGTAGAAGACTTGGTGTTAGTGAAACTATATGTGACGAGAGTGGACAGCCTATCCACAATTTGTTAAAACCTTTAGAGCGTTGGGCTGAGCATTTTGAAAAACAATTTAATCGGCTAGAATTGTTCGATTCTTCGCCGGCCAGTGATCGCCTTGCTCCGTCGACTGTCCCTTTGGATCCACCCTCTCGCTCAGAAGTCGAACGAGAGATCGGACAGTTGAAGTTGAACAAAGCCGCGAGACGAGATGATCTTCCTTCAGCCCACTTCAAATTCGGAGGGTCTACTCTTGTTGATGCCTTACATGAATGACTAGTGAAACTGTGGGAGCAGGAGACTGTCCCAACCGACTGGAGCCGCTCCGTTATTGTTCCCATCTTCAAAGGAGACTCGCGTTCGGAATGCGGCAACCATAGAGGAATCAATCTGATCTCCATCGCTTCCAAATTACTCGCCACTATAATTTTTCATAGACTGACAGACGATATCACGAATCGTATAGCAAAAGTTCGAAGTGTTTTTGCTAACCTTCGCCACCTATGGCGGTGGCGCGATATTACTCTCGCCCTGAAGGGTAGAGTGTACAGTGCAGTGGTACGTTCAACCCTACTGCACGGCTGCGAAACCTGGCCACTAAGATCAGCGAACATTCAGAGGCTAGTTACGTTCGACCATCGGTGCTTTCGCAGTTTGGCTCACATCTAGTGGGAACATCGCGTGAGTAACCAGCGTGTTCGACGCCTTGTTTATGGCACAGCAAAAGGAAATGAACCGCTCAGCACCGTCATTTCACGCACCAGGCTCCGATGGCTCGGCCACGTGTTACGCATGCCAGCCCACCGACTTTCACGACGTGCGTTGTTTGCTCACCGTGGATGTGGATAGAAGAAGAGGAGGGGCGGCCAAGCGATGACTTGGTCCAGAGGAATGAAGGCCCTCACTTCGGAGCTGGCCTCGGTTGGAGCGTCACGGCTCCCTGGCTGGGGTCCAAAAGACGGTGAAAACGTTTGGCTGGATACACTTGCTGATATGGCAAGCAGTCGACCTCAGTGGCGTTCTTGCTGTAAGTTTCTTTGTCCGTCCTCATCCCTTTTAGCATTCCCCTCCAACTACGATCTCATTTCATAGCGTAAAACATAATGATTTTCTTTTTGCCTAGTAGCCAGCTGGTAGCTTACCGGAACGATGCCTATCCGCTGCTGGTAGCTGAGGTGCTTCCCAACTCTAGCTGGCGCGTATAATGATGATGATGATGTCTTATCGTTTTGTATTGCGCCACATTAGCTTGTGTTTCTCACCCACAGCTAACGTGTATTGATGATGACAGGTGGGCGAGAAAGCTGATTGCCGACACGCGCGTGTTCGCCACAAAGCGTGCTTGCGACACACCCCACGAGCGTGTTGCCACTACCCAGCCGAAAGCTGATGAAATTGCGAGTCAAATATCATGTACGTTGCCATGCTCCGGGTAGGCGGACGAAGACTGCCGTGCCCGAGCAAGACGGTGAACTGGCCAGACGGAGCGGACAGTCAAGTGTGGAGCGCGGGCGTACGAGGAAAGGTAGCCAAATCCGCGAGGCAGTGTTTCGAGGATTGATGAGACCGGCCCATAAATATGAGCGTCCTCGGTAGTAATACAACTCAGGTGGGCTGAGTCATCTGTTTTCCTTCCTGTCGGGTTGGCCACGGCGTCAATCAGAGCAGGCGTAAGGGCGCACTTACCAGCAGGCATGAACCAACCGGTTGATAGCGGGTACAGCCTTATAACAGTGGCGACGCGAGTTCAACCGAACCCAGAAATGGCAGTCAGCCTTGAACAATTGCAGATGATTTTGCAGTAATAACAGCCGCAGTATGAAGCATGCTAGGCCAAGCTGCTCGAGATGCTAACGCAGAAGCTGGCAGTGTAGTCAAGTCCAGGGTTAGGGACAGGTGAAAGTGCTCCCTCACCAGAAACCCTGAGTCAGCAGATTAGTAAGTTCCATTTTGACGCTGATGTCGGCATAACATTTGTTTCTTGGTTCCACAAGTACGAAGACATGGTCCAGGTTGGTTTCGCCAACCTTCCAGCGGAAAAGCAGATTCGAATAATCTAGCGGAAGCTGGGTGCTGCCGAACACGAGTTCACTAATTTTATCTTACCCAAAAAGAGTACCAATTTTTCGTTCGATGAAGTGGTCGAAGTCCTGTCGCAAATACTTGGAGTGCAGACATCTTTGTTAAAAATCCGGTACAAGTGTCGGACAAAAACAAGAAAAGAAGACGAAGAATGGGTGGACTATTCCAGCCGTGTGAATCGAGAGTGCGAACGGTCACAACTACACAAGATGACAAGTGATCAGTTTAAATGTCACATATAAGTTTGTGGCCTACAAGCATCCAAAGACGCCGACATTCTAACAAGAATACTGAACAAAATTCAGCAGAATCCGGATGCTACATTGCAGCAAATGACCGGAGAGTGCCAACGCATGACGAATTTGAAGCACGATACCGCAATGATTCAGCAGTTGTCCAATCAGAACGATCAAGATTTTGTCCGTGCAGTCAGCCGTCCTCCCCAAAAAGAAGCTCCCCACGTGAGTCCACCGCATTCCAAAAAAATCCCTCTGCATGTTGGTTTTGTAAAGAGTGGCATTTTGCCCGCGAGTGCCCATTCAAATCTCACACTTGCAACTGTTGCGGCAGAAAAGGACATAAGGAGTCATGTTGCCTGACGAGTCGCCCAATTTTGACTAAGATGGGTAACAATGCCAGATCGTTCCGGCGTCCCAATTTGACTAGCTCTATCACCGTAATCTTCAAGGTTGAAGTAGCCAGCAAACGCAAACACACAATTTTTAAAATCAACGGCTTCCAAGTCAAGTTACAAATCGACAAGGGGCTTAAGGTGTCACCACGATATCTCGCGACACTTGGTGCATGCTGGGGCGACCGACACTCATACAAACGGGACACACGGCAAGGAATGCTTCAGGAGGTAGGTTGAAATTGCTTGGTGAACTGAATTGTGAGGTAAACTTCCGCGATAAACAAATCCAGACGTGTTTTGTGACAGACCAGCCGGAGTTAGATTAGTTGGGACCCGACTGGATGGACGAACCGAAACTGCTTGATCAATCAGTGAACAGTATATGTCAGCCACCGCAAGTCAATCTGCTGTCGCAACCGTCGACATCAAGCCAGACGTTTCAAAGTGAAATTACAGAGAGAAAACGACGTCACGATGCATAGTTTCAACCTGGTCTCGGATGCTGCAACATAACTACTGTCGCGTTGAACCTAAAACCAGACGCCAAGCCAGTTTTCAGACTAAGACGCCCGGTGCCCTATGCAACCCAATCTAGTGGAAGCCGAGTTAAACCGACTATAATTTGAAGGGATAATCGAACGAGTCCAGTATTTAGAATGGGCAACACCTATCGTGGTGGTAAAGAAAGAAAACGGTAAAGTCCGTAGTTGTGCTGATTTCTCGACAGATTGGAATTCTGTGTTGGAAGATCATCAATATCCCCTGCCGGTACCAGAGGACTTGCTCAGCAAACTCAATAAGGGAAATGTTTCGCAAAACATGATCTAGCTGATACGTATATGCAAATCCCAGTTGCCCATCAGTGCAGAACATTACTGACAGTAAATACTCACCTCGGATTTTTTTTAGTACAACTGGCTGCCGTTTGGGGTGAAAACCGCGCCGGCCATTCTTCAACAAATAATGGATACCCTGCTGAGCGATATCCCAAATACGACAGTATACCTAGACGATGCGTTGATTATGGGCTCAGGCCCGCAAGACTTGATACAGACACTGGAGAGTGTTTTCACATCTCGAAGAAGCTGGATTCCGATTACGGGTTGAAAAACGTGAGTTCCCATTAGAAAATGTCGAATTTCATAGGTTTATCATTGACAAACATGGCCGGTGACCGGATCTCGCCAATATCGAAGATATCAAAAAGATGAAGCCCCCAAAAAGCATTTCAGAGCTTCGCTCGTTCCCTGGGCTCATTAGTCATTATAGCGCTTTCCTACCAGGCCTTCACTAAACCAGAGGTCCACTGAACCAGCTACTGACAAAAGACAAGGGTGGGAAATGGACGAAGGAGTGCCAGCAGTCTTTTGATGCAGTCAAAGCATCTCTCACTTCTGATTTACTCTTGACTCACTTCCATCAGAATATCAAACTTGTCGTTGCTACGGATGCTTCCAATTATGGTGTCGGTGCAGTTATCTCCCACGTTTTTCCGCATGGAAAATAGAAGGCTATCGCGCAAGCAGCACTGTCACTAACGGCAGCTGAAAAGAACTAAAACCAGATAGAGAAGGAAGCGCAAGCGATCGTTTTCGCAATGAAACAGTTCCTTAAGATGATGTATGGCAGACATTTCACCCTTCTGACTAACCACAAGTCACTTCGGTCCATATTCGGGTCAAAGAGAGGAATTCCAGTTTTTACGGCAAACCGATCGCAAAGATGGGCGACCATACGTACGACTTCAGCACAAACATACGCAACTAGTCGGCCAAGCGGATGCCCTGTCTAGTCTCACCAATTCACATTCAAAGGAGAACGATGATTGTGTGACTGTAGCTATAAGTTTCGAATCAGAAGTCAAACGAAGCCTGGCTGATAATGTGAGAAGACTATCAGTAACAGCTGACACCATTCGTATGGAGATACCAAGGGACAGAATCCAGGAGAAAGCGATGCAGTGTGTACGAACATGTTGGCCAAATGAAGGCATACCTATGGAGTTACGGCCGTTATACAATCGACGCGGATCCCTGTCAGTTGTGGACAATTGTTTGATGTTTGGAGATCGAGTGGTGGTGCCAAAAAAATTACAGAGGCAAATATTGCAGCAGTTCCACACGGGGCACCCTGGTACCAGCTGCATGAAAGCCTTGACACGCAGTTTTGTTTAATGGCCAGACATGGATACAGAAATTGAAAATTTTTTCCAACAGTGTGAACCTTGTCAACTTACAGCGAAGGCCCCTCCCAAGTGTCAGTGGTAACTTTGGCCTAAAGCAGAGAAACTGTGGCAGGACCAATCAATGGCCAACCCTATCTCGTTTTGGACGACTCATTCACCAAGTGGCCGGATGTGATTCCGGTAAACAATCTGATTGCCTAACACTGTCAACGAGCTGGAAAAGCTGTTCCGATATTTCAGCCTGCCAGAGATGCTAGTGACAGACAATGGAACACAATTCCCCTCAGCTTCTTTCCGCAAGTGGTGCAAGGAAAAGGGAATTCAGCAGATGTTCTCACCACCATATCATCCGCAATCAAACGGACAGTCGGAAAGGTTCGTGGATACGCTCAAACGTGCATTCCGTAAACCAGGGCAAAGGGCCTCACAGAATGCAATTCAATGTTTAATATGCATGAATCGGAACGCTCCGAACCCAAAAGCTCCTGATGGGAAACCCCACAGAAGTACTAGCTAGAAGAAAGATCCGGACGTTCGATAATCTTTTACCAAGGAAAATAGAAAAGCACGGCAGTAGTTACTTGGAGGAAGATCGCAGTCAGGCTCAGTAACTTCAATGTTGGTGACATGGTTTACACCCGGGATTTTCGAAGGCCGAAGGGCAGGTCTAGCGGTACTGTTATCGACAGGAAGGGCAGTTATCTACGAAGTGATAGTTGGACGTGAGAGGTGGCTTAGGCACATCAACCAGTTGAGACCGAACTATGGCAAAACCCAAGGTCCCCACGAACCACCAGCTTTGCATTGGGACATTCTATTAGACACGTTCGGCCTAGAAGTTGAGGGTTAGCAGCCCAGTGAGACACAACAAATGCTGCAAACATCAGATGCACAACACAGGCAGGCTCGGAAGCGGAGAAGACCATAATGACTGCAAATCGATACCCGGGCGAAAAGCTAGGAACAAAATCAGGATCGAAAGGTATGCAAGCGGACTCAACTCGAAAAGGGTGGTGATATGTAGGCGAGAAAGCTGAATGCCGACACGCGCGTGTTCGCCACAAAGCGTGCTTGCGACACACCCCACGAGCGTGTTGCCACTACCCAGCCGAAAGCTGATGAAATTGCGAGTCAAATATCATGTACGTTGCCATGCTCCGGGTAGGCGGACGAAGACTGCCGTGCCCGAGCAAGACGGTGAACTGGCCAGACGGAGCGGACAGTCAAGTGTGGAGCGCGGGCGTACGAGGAAAGGTAGCCAAATCCGCGAGGCAGTGTTTCGAGGATTGATGAGACCGGCCCATAAATATGAGCGTCCTCGGTAGTAATACAACTCAGGTGGGCTGAGTCATCTGTTTTCCTTCCTGTCGGGTTGGCCACGGCGTCAATCAGAGCAGGCGTAAGGGCGCACTTACCAGCAGGCATGAACCAACCGGTTGATAGCAGGTATAGTGTTATAACAGATGATGATGAGAAGCGCGAGAGTAATACAACACCGTTAAGAGAATAAAGCAGTGGGGAAGACAGAGAGTCATGCCGTAAACACAGCCCGAAGCCTACTATCAGAGAGCAAGCATCAGTATAATACACTCAGCACTCCATCATATGTGAGCTGAGTGCGTAACCATCATCATCAAAGATATTAGCTGAGAAACCCACTTCAACTATTGAGCCGTAATGCGAAAAGCATAGCACATGCAAAAACAGCAGGATACTGAATGTTATGACATGCATAAAGGGGAACATACGGGTAGCCCGGGTTCGTAGTTAAGGTTTTAATTCGTTCTCCGAGCTGAGTAATTTAATGGCAAACGTTTCACCACTTCCCTCAGTGACATCTTCAGTGCACTGCTACGTAGAGAAAAATCTCACGGAAAGTGCGGTCGGGCCGTAGCGTTTGAAATTGACCTCGTCGATCTGTGTCCCGTGACCTCTGTTTGACCGAGTTTTGGCCGCCCAAGTTTCGCACTTTCTCAGCTGTAGGTACACAGGATCGAGGTCAATGCGAAGGTTCACTGAATTCTCCTTAGAGAACCATGCCTCGAGGAATTCTCTTCCTTTTCCTGTCTATCCGTGCGCCAGAATTTTTGTGATGTCCCCTTTCTTATCGAGATGCGCTGAGATCTGTGACGATGCATAATGGTATCGGAATGCACGCTCTTGTATCCTTGCTGATAGTTTTCTCCCCTTTTGTCCCACATAATCTTTCTCACAGTTCTCGCACTGTATCTTGTAGACGACATTTCGACGTCCGTGTGCCTCCAGTTTTTCTTTAGGTCTAGATAAGATTCCCTTCAAAGTTGCAGTTGGTATGTGAGCTATCATCAAGTTGTGCAACTTGAGGAGTCTGGCTGTCTTTTCCAATACCTTTTTGATGTATGGCAAGGCGATGTGTTTCGCCGTTGTGGGTTTCCGGAAATACACGAAGAGGGTGCGCCGCTACGACTAATAGTATCATTCCCAGGTACACCAACATACAACTTGGCTAAAGAATTATGGAAACGCCTCAAACACCTGGCCAGCGGATCGCAAAACTCGATCAATAATGCTCATCAGTTTTTGGAAAAGCTGAAGTGCATACGGATAGACCATGAAGAAGTGATGGTATCCTTTGACGTCACCGCAGTTTTTACCTCTAGCAAGTTACAGATAGCGAAAGAAAATATCAGAAAACGTCTGAACAGTGGGGGACAAATGACTGGGAATCTCACAACTGAAAGCATATGCAAGCTCCTTAACCTGTGTCACTACCTAATTGAAATTCAACGGACTGTTTTATGAGCAAGTTAGAGGAGCTCCAATGGGATGGTACATATTTGGAATCATTGCGGATGTCCTCATGCAGAGGTTGGAATAGAATATACTCCCAGTCATTAGTCCGAAATTGTGGGTGCAATACGTTGAGGATACGTTTGTGATTCTCAAACGTTGTCAGCTACAGACCGAACAAGACCTACTCAACAATGCAATGGATGGTATTCGTTTCACCATGGAAGAACAGATAGAAAACCAACTGGTATTTTGGACGTGCTGTTCACCAGAACAGTGGAAGGCGAATTACAAATATCAGTCTACAGAAAAGCAACACACATCGACCAAATGCTGATTTTCAACAGCAATCACCCTAAGTGGCACAAAATAAGCTGTATACAGACCCTGTTTCGTAGAATAGAATAGCATTACAATACTGCGGAGGCGAAACGAAACGAAGTGGAACATCTGTTTGTCTTTCATTCGCAACGGCTACCTACATAGTTTCATCCGAAGACACCTAAACCTAAGGAGCACAACTACCGCACCTGCACCAACAACGCCGAAGCGCATCGCCTTGCCGTACATCAAAAAGGTATCGGAAAAGACAGCCAGACTCCTCAAGTCGCACAACTTGATGATAGCTCACATACCAACTGCAACTTGGAATCTGAAGATGTCAATGAGGGAAGTGGTGAAACGTTTGCCACTAAATTACTCAGCTCGGAGAATGAATCTAAACGTTAACATACCACTAAGTAACATGTTGTGCGTCAAGAGAGATTGTGGTTGGAGGGGAAGATAAGCGGGATGGGGGAGGACAAGGAAACTGACAAAACGCCACTAAGGTCGGGTCCTTGCCATGTCAACAAGTGTATCTCATCAGACGTGTTCATCGTCCTTCGGGTCACAGCCAGACAGCCGGGATTCACCACTGGCGCCAACTTCGAAGTGAGGGAGTTTATTCCACTTTACCAAGTCATCGGCTGGCCTCCCTTTCTCCTCAACTACACCGCGGCGCGCAAACAACCAACGATACGGGAGTCGGTATGCTGGCGTGCGTAACACGTAGCTCAGCCATCAGAACCTTGTGCGTCATATAATGGTGTTGAGCAGTTCACTCGATCTTTCTGCACCAAATACATAACGCCGAGCACACTCATTGCTCATGCGGTGCTCACACCAGATATGAGCCAAGTTGTCAAGGCAGAGTCCGTGGACACAACTAATCGAGGATACTCAGTTTCCTAAGGCCCCCAACGAAAGGTAGAAATGCGCTGCCAATGCGGACACACAATCCAAGCTAGAGGTTAAGAGCTGTCAATCTGAGCGATTCAATACTGACACATTGCCTGCAGGCTCCCGGCGCCGCTTCACTTAGACAAAGATTCTCCTGGCAGCCGCTTATACTGCGTTTGAAAGCTGCTCTTCAGTTTCGGTGCCCTTGCGTTTTCGCCCTGTTGCAAAAATTTCGACGTCTCTTACACGCATTGTAGTCTTCGGCAGAGCCATATAACACAAATTAATTCCATTGAGTTCCGTCGAGACAGTTTGCTATTCTTTTTGTAGAACTAATGTGGTTTGACTGGTCTAAGTTTTCAATACTTGAGTGGTACAAATCGGGCACACAACGATTTAACACCCACTTGAGCAGATGAATCATTTGGCAACAATCAGTCCATCTGGCGCACAGCTCGAGGTTATTAAAGTGCGTCTTCCGGTAGTTTAAAGTTCTGAGAAGGCTTTCATCCCAATAGTTCACAAGGTACATAGCAGGGCCTAGTCCGGAAAAGCGCCAGACGCGTTTCGCCCTATTGGGGCTCGTCAGTGGCGCGCATTCCCTCGGTCCTCTAAGGAGGATCGAACCCATGACCGCCAGAGGCAGATGCCAACTAGCCAGCAGCTTAAGCCACTGAGCCATGGGGGACGTTGGCTCGGCTACATAATTTGCAAACTATAGCGGAGGAGAATACGACAGCGACAGCTCTAAACTGGCTATGATCATCGAGTGGTCATACGTTGACAGGGGCTCTGGGAACTGAATGCCATACAACGTTGCTCACAGCTGGGCAATAGCAGCCTTAAGTACGACAGAGTCGAGCGCGTGATTATGCGCGTCGGCCGGTTGGTATGCTGCGTGGTCCAAGTTTCAAATATCATCGCCGCGAACTTCGTCAGGATTTCACAAATTCTACCTTCGGCCACTGTAATCGAGGTAAGTTGAAATCACCCATGAGCATGAAACGCAAACGACTCATGTGGTTGCGGACATGCGGCGATCAGTCCAAACAGCGGCTTAGTGGGTTGCGATAGCCCACACCCTCAAGCAGCTCGCTGCGGCTGAAAAGAGTCGAACACGGTAACTGCTCACATAGACCACTGGCATGTCGGCAAGTGCTCACGAGTCCCCCACACAAAGAAGGCCGTGTGTATAGCTGAACGCCACCACGGTCGTTTGATAATCTACCATAGCTGAAGCACGCGCAGCCGCAGATTTCCACTTCTTGGGCGGAAAACAGCGATGACTTCGTCAAGAGGAATGGAGGTTCTTACAACAAATAAAGCCTAGGACAGTGGCATTCGACTCCCCAGTGAAGACGATAAGCACGTCTCGTTAAAGATACCAATTGACATGGTAAAAAGCCTATTGCATTGCGCCATTGTTGTGAGTATTTTTATCGCTCTGTTAGGGGACGCTGACCCTAACGAGATCGGTCAGATACAATGTCCAGTATTTCAGCTCAGAGACGATTCGCTTGCCTCATGGTTGTGACCTTGTCTCATTCAATGATATTTTGCCAAATTGACGGCTTTAAGGGCATTTGATGCGAAAACATTATAAACCAGTGAAATCGTACCCCATGCACCTCGTTTGTTTGCTCGCAAGAGTGTTACTTTTTCGGCATCGTTCTAATGCTGTGCTGACTCGAGCGGTTGGGTTTTGGCGATCGGCATGGTCGCGATTCATAGGCCACAACAGAATTTTCTAACGACGGAAAAAGTGTGAATAACTACTAAAGATGCCACTTTAGATGGAAGAGCTATTTGATGAATCACAGGCGCGCTTTATCGAAACGCTGTCGCAAGAATTGGATGTTCAATCATCCTCAGCTGACAGAGAGCAGTTATCAGTTTGCTTTGGCCATCTATGTATCGAGAACATGCCGACCTCAAAGCCCAAACGCTTGACTCAAAACAGAAGTTGAACGAGGTCGATAAAAAGAACACACTTGCGTACGTAGGGTACGATTTCATTGGTTTATAAAGTCCTCCAACACAATGACCTTGAAGCTGTAAATGCGGCACAGTCATTTCTTGAACCCAGGTCACGACCATGAGACAAGCGAATCGTCTTCGAGCCAGATAGCTGGACGCTGTGTCCGACCGATCACGTTAGGGTCTGCGTCCCCCAACACCGTTGGTGCGGTTTCAGAAAATACCACAGATTTCAGCTAAGATCTAGACGCCAGATGCACCTCCGAATTTTGGCTCAGAAGTTATGAAAACACATCTTGGACTGAGCAGGATGATGAGTGGAAATCACCGGTGCTTTTGCATAAGCTTGGAACCAAAGGACTTGAAAGGTTTGTGAATATTGTTCTTCCTAAAAGTGCGAAGGATGTTAAATTATACGAAATAGTTGAATTGCTGAAGGAAATCTTTGAGGAAGCGTCTTCCATTTTTAACGTGCGGTACTCTGGTTTGAAACTTGTCAAAAATGACTGCGATGATGTTGCCCTACGCGACCCCCGTTAACTGTCAGCGTGAACGTTTCGAGCTTAAGGAAATGACAGAAGACCAATTCAATTATCTGGTTTGTGGCTTTCAATCGCCTTGGGAATCAGAGATTCGTACCCGCTTACCTAGAAAGACGGAGCAGAACCCAAAGTGAATCTGTGATAAGTCATTTCAGAGTGCCACCGTTTGTTAAACCTAAAACGCGATACTGCCATGATAGGACAAGAATCAATTCTTGGTCCCAGTAACGTGCAAGCTGTGACAAAAAGCATCCCAGCAAAGCCAACCAAATCCTCTAGAAGCGGCACATTCAACAAAACCCAACAGGCAGTGTGGTGGTTGACATTATGTCCGACTGTGTCCATTGAAAAAGCACCATTGTCAGAAATGTCACAAACGAGGACCCAAAGAGGATCACTGCCACACAAACAATGGAACGCTTCAGAAGACTCAGTCCAACCAGTTCAAAGAAGCCAGACAAAAATCTATGTACAAAATAAATCCTGTTGTGGTTACGTTTGACACGGATGCAAAACACCAGCGTATATATGTGATTGTGCATATCAACAAGACTCCTATGCGTCTCCAGTTCGATACAGTATCTGACATCACTTTATTGTCCCAAAGCACATGAAAGATGATTGGTCAACCTCCAATAAAGCCGACAAATCGCACAGCGCTGAATGCTTCCGGCGGAATCCTGAAACTCACAGGTGAACTTTTGTGTTCTGTGTATTTCTCGTTCAAATCTAAACCTTTTGGGACTTGACTGGATTACAAAGCATAGGCTCTTGGACGTCTCAGTTAGTTCCATGTTCAACCAATTGTGGGTTCAGTCTGCGGTCACTGATCCCAATAATGTGCTGTCCCAGCGTTGGCGCCATAAATTTACTAAAGTATTCCGGGATGAGCTTGGCTGCTGCACGAAAACTGTCTATACGCCCCGACGCAAAACCCCTCTCTCGGCCCAAACATACGGTAAGATATGTGGCGTTACCAAGCGTTGATCAGGAATTGGAGAGAATGCATACGCTGTGATAGGCCATCAAATGACAACGATGGCGTGCTACTATACACATGGTCTTCCTTGTGCAGGAGACTTGTGAGCATCTACGGAAGCGGTGATGGCCTGTGTGAGCAGCTATGGTGTTCGATCCAGCTGAGATGCGACGAGCTCCCCGTGGGTGTCGTGTATCGCAGTCCACTGAGCAGCAGCTTGGACTGGTTGCCTCATGTGCGCAACCACATGGGTCGTCCGCAATTCCTGCTCAAGTGCGGTCTCAACTTTTCTCAAAAACGGTGGCCCGAGGTCCAGCATCTCCACGGCCACTGTGTAGTTGAGACGAAGTTTGTGGAGATGATGGTTGAAAATGGGGTCACACAGCACATCAATCAGCCGACGCGCATTATCACGCACTCGACAGCATCGCGCCTGGATCTGTTGCTGAACAACTTCGATCAACGTGCGTGATGTTCAGATCCTAGAGCCCCTGGCAGCTAGTCATGGTCATGGCGAGCTTAGAGCTGCCACTGGAGCCAGTGTTCTACTACTGGAAGGCGGACTTTGGTGGCTTCATTCAAGCCGTGAGCCTGATGAACTGGTCGCTACCACAGGATTAATCAACTGAAGCCTGTTGATCTATCATAAAATGGGGAGTAAAATTATTGTGCACCCGATTTGTGTCTCTCAAACATCGAAAAGCTGGAGCAGTAAAGCCACACAGGTTTGACAAGCCGTAGGGCATACTGGCTTGACGGCAACGCCGGCTTTAGAATCAATTAGTGCAATCTGGCTATGCCGAAGGTTATGAAACGTAGGAGAGGCAATGAAGTGCCTGCAACAGCGCGAAAACGAGCAAAAGCCGTAGCTTCGAAGAGTAGTTTGGAACCGCAGCAAAAACAGCTCCCAAGAGGAGCTTTACATACGTGAAGCGACGCCTGAAACCGACAGGTGATGTGCTTGTGTTGGGGGATGGAACGGACAACTATTTTCCAGCGCTGAGCGATCTGAGCAAGGTGGACAACTAACGGCCGATATGCCTGATCTCTGTAGATCGTGAAGCGTGGTCTTCTGCAACATCGCGAACCGAAAAGTTACTTGACGCCCGCGCAGCACGGTTTCTTGATAGGTCGGTCATGCATCACAAGCCTGCTGGTCTTGAGGCACAAAAGGTTACAAGTGCTAAATCAAGAAAAGTCGGTTGACGTCCCTTAAATAGACATTAATAAAGCGTTTGACAAAATAAACCATGAGATCCTCCTTCGAAAGCTTTAGATGTACGGTGTTGGTGGCTCACTGCATCAGTGGATCAGTGACTTCCTTATTGGTCCGACGTGGAGGGTGCAGGTGGACAACCACTTGACCGAGTGGTATCTCTCGACCAGTGGCGTCCCGCAGGGAACAGTCCTTTGGCCCATTTTGTTCCTGATCCACCTCAACGATTTGCCTCAGCTTTTCAGTTTACCCTGCGCGTTGTTTGCAGATGGAGGGTAATTGAGGCGCCCGACGACTGTGATCTGTTGCAGCGTGACATTGGCCGCCTATCTATGTGGTCGGCAAAGGTCAACCTTCCGGTCAACTCGGTATCCATCAGCCTGGTAATGACCGAGTCTGGAATCTGACCGGCCAACAGTTACATCAACCGCCATCCGTGAAAGATCCCGGTGTGTTCTCCCGTTGCAATTTGAAATCCGTTGAAAACACGAACAGGCTTTGCCAAAACGGACTGCGCATGCTCTGGGCCGGTGGCCGAGTGGTCTGCACGTTTGGTTTGCAACCATAAGGTCACCGGTTCGAATCCGCGTAGGGGTGGGCGTCCTCGCGGTATACTCAGCCCGCGCGCGACTGGTGGTGGTCGCGCGGCAGCGAAGCGCAGTTACAGCGTACAGCTGACACATTATTATGGCTGGCTTGCCGAACAACCTCCTCGTGGTGCCAGCTGGGTGGTTCGGGATTTTCCCGTTCCAGCAAATGGTTCGGCGGCAGTGTTCCAGGACGTGGTGGGTTTTCGCCTGGCAAGCGTTCTCCCTATAAAAAGCCACATATGTCCGTTTAACAACACTGTGACGTGGCGGATGTGACTCGCCACTAAATAAAGTCACTGCCCCTTGCTTCATCTTGGCGAAGCATTGTATTCCAACAACCTTATGCTGTACTTCTGGGGAGCATTGGGCCCCTGTTTGACAAAGGAACAAACAAAAGGCGTATGAACTGAGCAATCAGTCACCGGCTCCCAATGGGCGCGATTCCTTGAATTCGCTCCGCTGCCTTGCGGGCAGGCTATTCAGCCAAAGGCTCGGGGTGGTGTCCCCTAAGTCAACACCCTACTTCGGCTTGGGCAACCGGGTAGTATCTCGCCCTCTGAGGGAACCATGGACATTGTTGTGTTGTGTTTTATTTTACTGTTTCTGTACCTTCGTTTGAATCCCATGGTTTCTGATGGCATTATGTCTGTTAACAGACTTTTGCAAATATATTTGCACTTGGTCAGAAGAGGCTGCCACCCGCCTGTTCTATCATCAGGCTGATGCTAGAGTACAGCTAACCCGCTTACTGTCCGCTCAACCAGGGTGAAGTGCAAAGGACTGAGCGGGTAAAGCGAGGACACAAGACTTGTTTCCGGTTTACGAGGTGTGCCATTTGAAGACCGGTGCAACAGACTAGGGTTGTACCCCCTGTCTTATCGTCAAAGGCGGGTTGACCTCATCATGACGCATGCATATTACATCTGAGTGATTACCTTAGGTTGAGGAAACTGCTTCGTCAGCGCACACCAAGCAGCACACGAGGAAAACGGCACAAGCTTGTAGTACTGGATTTGAGACAGGTCGCCAAACAACCCTGTTTCGAGCGGAGGGTGGTGAACCTTTGGAACAACCTGCCTGCCGACATAGTCGAGGTAAAGTCGGTGTCGGAATTTAAGAAACACCAGGACACGCTGCTTGCCGCTTAGAGATTTCGAAAATCATCATCATCATAATAGGTAGATTGACTTAAAGGACATCAGAGATAGCGACAAAGAGGCATCTCTACTTATTCCATTTTCTCAGTATTCAGTATTCATCATCATCATGGTCATCACCATCATCAACGCCATCATCATTACTATCATCAACATCAATACACGTCAGCTGAGATTGAAAGACACCACAGCTAACGAGCCGCAATAAAAATACGATGGAGCACTAAAAACAAACACCAAGAAAAATAGCAAAAACCTAATAATACAATAGTAAATAGCAAATTATAAATTAGCTACCAGATCGTGATTGCAAGGGGAAGCTAGAAAGAGGGATGGAGAAAAAGACTCAACACAAACGCCACTGGGACCGGTTCCTAGCCATATCAACGAATGTGTCAAACCAAACGTGTTCATCACTCTTCGGACCCGAACCAGGCAGTAGAATGAATGCACCAACGCAAACTTCGAGGTGAGGTTTTTCATCTCCCGCGACCAAGTCATCGCTTCTCCTCTTCTCTTCCTCCATCCAAACTCCCGGCGCGCAAACAACGCACGTCGCAGGAGTCCGTGTGCTGGTATACGCAACACATGACCCAGCCATCGAAGCCTGGTGCGTGACATAATGGTGCTGAGCAGTTCACTCGCTCTTCCTGCACCAAACATACGATGCCGAACACATTCATTAGCCATTCGGTGCTCCCACCAGACATGAGCTAAGCGCCGAAGGCAGCGATAATCGGACTGAAAGGCCAATGCTTCACAACGGTATAAGGTTGAACGGAGGGCAGTATTATGAACTCTGCTCTACACGGTTAGAGTGATGTCGCGGAAGTGCCATAGGTATCGGAGATTGGCGAAAACACCTCGAGCTTTTGCTATACGGTCCGAGACTGCATCTTCAAACTCACGGGCGCTAATATAGCTGCCCATGTACTTGAATTCCTGAACGAGTTCTAGCCGATCACCACCAACGGTCAGCGCAATGGCAGGTCCCTGTCAATCTTAGAGAAGGACTTTGCACTTCGATGGAGCAAAGCATAGCTCAAAACAATTGGCAACCAGTGCTAATCCGTTCAGTGCTGCTTGGCAAGTTTGGGCGCTGTCACAAATAAGGGCAATGTCGTCAGCATAAGCAAAGTCAAGAAGTCGCTCATCAAGAGGTAACTTCATACCTTGGTCTTGTTCAGCGAACGCTGCTTCCATGACTACGTCAATGGCGAAGTTAAAAAGGAAAAGTAACAGCAGACAACCAGACTTAGTGTCGACCGATGGTCGTCTGTGTGTTGGGCTTGCAATCACAAAATCATCGGTTCGAATGCGCGTGAGATGGGCGTGCTCTCGATATAATCAGTCCACGCGTAACCGGTGGTGGACGCGCGGCAGCGAAGCGCTAGTACGGTGGGCAGCTGACGAGATATATTGCTTTGGTTTTTACCACGCTTCGTTATGTCTCTTCAGAGTAACGCGGAATCAAGCCTTTAGGATTTTGCGAGTCACGTTGCCGGCGACCATCCGTAAGTTCCACAGATTGCGTAGAGACCCATTTCCAAGATTCGCGATCTAAGGATTACAAAACAGGCAAGTGATCCTTTCGGCCACGGGGCGGCGAGGGCACTTGTAATGCCTCCAGAGCACATCTTTCCAGAAGGAATTGTCCTTAAAGGTACATTGGTCCACAGAAACAAAGGCACTTTTGATATTGAAAAACCTGACTACGGTTATTTGTTAATATAGGTGGCAGTATCTCAACAACCAATCAAAAATGAAGACGTCGTCAATACAGCATCTAGCTGGACGAGATCCTGTTCATCCTTCATGAACATGGTTATCAGTGGTGCTGTTAACTTATGAAGAGCGACGGAAGCAAGCAACAGAGATTAGAACGCAATACACTGGTGCGCGCAAACACGAGGACACACTTAGTCGTACGCGGACTAGGGATGCTACGAAGTCGTCCGCACACGCGCAGGCCTGAACAGCTGATCTGTGAATATAAAGTCAGAGGTATGAACCAGAACCTGCAACAGGCCATTGGAATAAAAAAGGCAAGCTTAGAATCGCTGATTTCGCGAAAAATTAACAAGAACAAGTTGCTTCGCATGAAGAGTGTAAGGATGCGTTTAGCAAAAACGGTAATTATTCCATCAAGACCATCGCCATCATCATCCATACCCGTTACCTGAAAGTTGAAAAGACTATACGAGATTGTGCCGCGATACAAAGATAAAACAATAAACACTGCAGAATGCAAAAACTAAAAACCAAGATAAAGATAAGTATCATTTAGTGCAAAGAGGGTGAGATCGCGGTTGGAGAGGAAAGCTAAGCGGGAGGGGGAAGGACAAGCAAAGTCACAATACGAACGCCACTGAGATCTGCTCTTAGCCATGTCAACAAGTGTATCTGACCAAACGTGTGCATTGTCCTTGGGATCCCAGTTTAGAAGTCGGGAGGCACCAACCGCCGCGCAGTTCGAAATGTGGGTTTGCACTCCTCTTGAGCACGTCGTCCGTTGACCTCTCTTCCTCAGTTTCTATCCACACCCCGGTCGCCCGTAAAACGCACGTGACGGCAGTCGGTGTACTGGCATAAAGAACACAAAGCCGAGGCATAGAAGTCTGGTGCGTGACATAAGCAATGAACTATTAAGTTGTAAAAAGCAGAAGGGGAACCCTTGTCAGGTCCATCGCATCCCGGTCAGAGCAGGGATGCGTGACGTTGAGCAACGGCATTCACAGTGGACCGTTACATCTGCAACGAAAGCAAGATGATCCCGGCATACGCAGCAAATGGATGTCCAACAGCCTTTTAAAACTTTCTGCTCCAGCCAGTAGCCTAGAGGTAACGAGCTTGGATCGTAATATTGCGGCGCGGGTTCGAATCCGTGTAGAGGTGGGCGTCCTCGCGTGCGACAGGTGGTGGTCGCGCGGCAGCGAAGCGCCGTTACAACGTGCAGCTGACCGGCAGAGAGTTCTAGTCGTTTATCACCCGAGTGGACAAAGTGATCTCCGGACGGACATGAAGGCTCCTCAGTTTAAGCAGGTTCCAATTGTGTTCCCGCGTCGAGCTTTCAGTGTTCAACTGGAAGAATTGTTGTAACTCGGACTCCAGTTCCCCCCTAAGAATAAACCTTGTGGAAATCAGGTCTCCCCGGCGACGACGATGATCCAAAAAGAACAGATTCAACTGTTGTAGACTAGCAGGGCATGAAATATCACGTAACGCCGAGACCGATTTCGAACCACGCCTCTGTATTCTTTCAAGCATGTTGTATATAAACCTCGTGGCTGGGTAAACAGCCGATAAGCCATACTCAATAATAGGCCACACATGTGAGGCAAACAAGAGATCTCCGGGGCAATCGATAGGAAAATGTTAGACAGCTGAATATCCCGTTGGATGCACTGACTTTCTTCATCATCATCATCATCATCATCAACAACAGCAGTACATCAGCCATTTGAACTGATGCTTCGCTGCCATACAACCATGAGGACCTATGAAGTAAAGAATAAGAGGGAGAGAAAAGGGACTTCCCTGAAAACCTTAATGCCCTAAGCAAACATTCAGGGTCAAGACGTCTACACCTTGTGTATATGACATACCGTCACAAACAGCTGGCTATCGTGCCAAGATAACGCGGCATCGGCGAGACCGCTTCCTTGCGGCTTTCACTGCCACGCGTCATAATCAGCCATTACCCCGTAGATAACTCAGCACCAAACACACTTTAAACAGACAATCCGATTAGGAGACGGCAGCAGACGCACCACTGGTGTCGATTGCGAGCCATGTCCTGTAAAGTCTCGAGCCAAGCACAAGGTGAGTCACGTGGACTCCAACCCGGAAGGCGTGACGGACCAACGGCACCCAGTTTGGTCGTCAGTGACTTCATTTCCCGCTGCCAAGTCAACTTCTGTCCACCTCGAGCCTTGCGCCATCTGACACCTGGTAGACTGAACAAGGCCCTCCTAGGTAAGCGGTGACCAGGCATGCGTAGCACGTGCCCGAGCCAACGTAACTTATTCAGTGCTATCTGTTGTTCTAGGGAGCTAGCATGATTATCACCACCTAGTACTCGCCTACGCACATCATCGTTGCGGATTAGCTGGTGCCATCCGACACCAGCAATGCTTCGCAAACAATGATGATCAAAGACTTGAAGGCGCCTCAGATCTTCAACCCAAAGGGGCTAAGTTTCACTACCATAGAGCAGAACGACCCTCACTGTGGCCTTGTATACACGGCCTTTCAGACGGAGGGAAACTCCCTTCTGTCGCCAAAGATGTCGCAGGTTCAAGAAGGCATCTCTGACTTTTGCAATGCGTGAGCTCACGTCAGTTTCTATGCGCCCATCATTGCTGATGCAGCTGCCAAGATAAGTGAATTGATCAACCACCTCGAGTTCCTCGTTAGCAAGCGTCAAGGGGTCATCAAGTGGCTGGTGGTCCTGCAGCAACACTTTGCACTTTGAAGGTGCGAAGTGGATACCGAACAATCGGACCACTCTGGATAGGCTATTCAGGGTTGATTGCGCCCCCTCAACATTGTCGAAAAGCAAGACGATATCGTCCGCATAATCTAGATCAAGTAACCTTTCACCAAGCAGCACTTCTACGCTTACATCGTGAGATTCCGCAAGGGAACACTCCATGATAGAATCCACGAAGAAATTGAACAAAAACGGGGAAATCGGGCAACCCTGACGAACGCCACTTGTAGTCGAAAAGCTATGCGATAGGGCACCATAGACCCTGACGCAGCCTCTAGTGTTCGAGTATAGAGCACGAAGGATGTTCACATATTTCGTGGGAACACCTTCCCGCGCAAGTATTTCGAACAGAATCGATCGATCGACTGAATCGAACGCAGTCTTGAAATCGAGGAACACAGCTATTGTCGGTCTGCGGTATGCGTGGCGCTGCTCTAGCACCTGCCGCAAAGTAAATATATGGTCTATACAGCCTCGTCCTGGGCGAAAACCGGCCTGCTCTTCTCTAATCCGAGATTCCCGTTCTGCAGTGAGGCGACGAACGAGAATCGAGGCCAGTAATTTTGTCACAACTGGCGTTAGGCTAATACCCCTGTGGTTCGCACAGTCTGTGCGACTGCCCTTCTTGTATATTGCCACTATAATCGATTCGCTCCAATTAGCCGGCACACTCTCTTCGTTCCAGATACGTTCGAATAGGGAGATCAGTGCTTTGCAGAGGACCTCACCTCCATCCTTAAATAGTGCAGGTGGTAGGGAATCCGGGCCAGCGGCACGAAAACGATTGAGGGCTGTGATCGCGTTTCGGACATCGGTCTCCGACGGAGGCTCCAAACTAACCGTCCATGGCACGTCCTGCATCACCTGAGAAGGAAGAGGTCCGGGAGCAGGAGGCCAGCAAAACCGATCTTCAAAGTGTTCAGCCCAACGAGCCATACTGCGCTCCTTATTGTGTATCATTGCACCCGCGCTGTCCCTGATTGTCTCACTGACGCCTGGTTTTCTGGGACCAGTGGTGCGGATTAGCTGGAAGAGCTTGCGGTAATTGCCCACTGCTCCTGCCTCCTCCATTTCTTGAGCCCGACTGGTCCACCAGGCTTCCTTGTCAGCACGTAGGCTCCGCTTTAGTTCACGCCTAATAGCCCGTCTGGTCACATTGTGTTCAGAACCAGCCGGGAGGTGTCTTCTAGCTTCCAACAGGTTCACGGACCTTTCGGATATCCAGTGACTGGTGCGGTGACGATTGATAGTGCCACAAGCAGATGCTCCTGCGTCGTGCATAGCGGCCGAGATCCTATTCCACTGAAGTTCAGTATCATTAGGACAAGACAGCGAGAGTTTGCTATGCAGTGCTTCTTGATAGGCTTGCCTGACCGAGGGCTGGGACAATTTCTCCGTTGCCAGTCGTAGGGGACGCTTTGTGCGCCTTCCGGTAAAGTTCATGGAGAAACGACAGCGCACCAAGGCATGATCAGAGTCGACACAGGTACTCCAGTACGAGCGGCAATCCAGAATGGAACCGCGCCACCTGTAACTTATGGCTATGTGGTCAATTTGAGTCTATCGCTGGCCAGCTACAGGTGGACGCCAAGTGGCACATCGGCGCGCACTGTGTCTAAAAGCAGTGCTACTAAGAAACAACTGGTGCTCCGCACACAGTTGCAGCAGACGCTCGCCGTTGTCAGTCCGTTCGGAGTTAAGTCCATAACTACCACCCAGCTGAGCTTCTGAAGAGCTCAGACGCCCTACTTGTGCGTTCATATCCCCTGCAAGTACTATAATATCTGAACTAGTAGCACTGCGTAGTAGGGCGTTCAGTTCGTGATAGAAAGTGTCCTTGACTGCATTAGAACTGCAGTAGGTGGGAGCATAAACAGAAATCACAAACAAACAGCGTTTTGTTTTACTTCGCGAATTCACCTTAGCTGTCGTCAAACGGGCTGCACATAAACGGCTGTTCACTGGAATCCTGAGTTATCTTAAGATCGGGAGACACAATAGTACCGAGGTCCTACGCTAGAGTAGCATTGGTGAGCAGACAACCGCCAACTTGGTAAGTGCAGAAGGGTTAAAGGAGGCCAATTGGGAAAACGTATCTAGGTTAATGGGCAAACCCCAGATAGTGGATCAATTATTAAGGATGTCAAGTTTTGCCTGCAATCTGTCGGCATCTTCGAGCCTAAAACCTCTAACCATAGTTTCAGATCATCAGCATAGATTAGACACCACTTGAAACACACAGGAAATGTCGTACATAAAGATTTCGAAAAATTCAGGAGCAAGGACCGAACTCTGTGGCACACTAATTACCAGGAAACGCTGGGAAAGAGCTTCATTTACTTTGACTCTCACTAAACGACCGTGCAATAAGTCCGCGATCCAAGAGAGGATATCCCGCGTAACACCAAGAGCCCGAAGTCGTTCATGTGGAATATTGTCAAACGCTTTACTGAAGTCGACGAAGACAAGATCCAAACGTTTACTAATGTCCAAAGCTTTTGCCCTATTTTTCGCTGGCGACAAGTAGGTTGGAAATGCAAGAGCGAGCCCCCTGGAACACATGCTGGGGAAACGATATCAGATTCAAGACATCCAAATGACGCAGTAAAGAACGTTTAAGAAGCTTCTTCTTGGCTTTACAAATAACTGACGTCAGGCAAATCGGGTCGTAGTTAGAAGGGTCTTGCCGGTTCTCACCTTTGTATATTGGCTTGATGATACCGACTTTCCAATCAGATTGAAGGCGAGCAGTTGCCAACGAGAGCTGGAAAATATGACTTGTAAGAGGTGCAATATACTCAGCGACGGTCTCGAGGAACAGAAGATGCAAACCCTCGGGACCAGGCAACTAGTACCCAATTCAAGAAGCCTCAATACCATGTCAGCGTTTATCTCAACAGACCCAAGAGGAGACGGATGCGTACTTGCAACTAAACAGGTCTACCGTATAGATGGAGAAGCACCTTTCGCATCGCCACCGTGAAGTACATCTGCCTCTCGAGATAAGAGGGCGGTGATTAAATTAGCAGCTGTGGTCGTCCGTTTCAGATAGAAAAATAGTTGCTTAAGACATGCTGATTGTACAGCCAAATCGCACTCATACTTATGACGCTTCTCACGACTTTTTGCTATACAAAGGTTCCTGACGGCTTTGTAGTCAGAATAGGTAGAAATCAAATGTATAATCTTGAATTTATCAGATAGTCTCCGACATGTTTCAACAAAATCGTAGTTCAACAACGATACAAGGGAGACCCATGGAAACAGGTTGTCTTCGGAAAACTAGGATAAGCTGATAAATAAGCATGGCTGGCTTGGTGCGGAAACGAATGCAAGCATTCTCGCGCTTTACTTGTTCAAGAATGCTCCAACCAACTGCAGTTGCAGCGGCGTTTATGAGTCCTGGATCAGCATGCCAGAAAGTTCGGGAGTAAACTTCTCGGTCATGAACAGCGAGACGTTGTGCCCACGAGAGAGACAACACAGTGGTCGCTTTTGCCCAGTGACATTGGATGGCGCTGGTGTAAACACTAAATCAAGGATATGAGGAACCTGGCCTGGGAGAATTTGCTAAGACCTGTAACATGCTGAGTCAGGTTAATCTCCAGAACGGATTCGAGGAAAAGGTAAAGATACAACAAAGTATACAGTGAAGGTGTCCCCAATCGATACTGTGGGCAATGAAGTCACCCATAAGCAGACAGCAGCTTCCGTTTCCGTACTTGCTGATAACTCCCAACAAGCTGGTACCAGGCGCCGAAGGAGTTCTGTATATAACACTGACTATAAGCAATCTAAAACCACTATGAACCAGGCATCAAAGGAGCTCCCATTCACTATCGCAGTCACAAAAGCTTCAATAATAGAAACTCGGAGATCCATTTTCCAGTAAAGAAGTACACTGCCAACTCGCGAACTAGAACGATTGGCTCAGGAAATATGGTAAGGTAACCTGGAATGAAGATCTCAGAGACCAGAATGCCCGTCAGTCAAGTCTCAGTGCACGCCATCAGATCCGAGCAAAGTGCAGTTGCAAAAGTTGGATCTTGTCTAGTTTATTTCTCAGTTTACGCACACTGGCACATATAACACACGCGTAATATGCGGGGATGGCAAACACTGGCTTCCACTGGGCTCTGGGGGCTACTCGAAAATGTACAATATGGAGATTTGATACTACATTCGTTCGACGTGCCCTATTTCATCAACCGCGTTTTTCACCTGATCCTCCGGAGAGAGGTCTCTGGGGAGAAAAAACGCGTCCCCTTTTAGCCGAAAAGTTCGTCTGAGAATGCGACGATCTTCGTCCTCATTTTGATAGATGAGTTTTAGGGGACGGATTTGTATAGTACATTCTGCTTTCTACCGAGGCGAAAAGCGGATAAGATAATGATCCCCTGCTGGCAGTCGTCGACTATAAGGGAAATCATAAACTTAATGAGAAGTTGATCATCCAGAATCCTTGCAGCTGGAGATTCTTTGTTGGACTAAGAAGCATTCATAAATATTTGACACCGATCAGGAGGGGTGCGGCCCTTGAGAACGCAGGTATTCAATGACCACTTTCTTAAGCTGGTTAACGTGATCAAGAATGAGCTTCAACTTAGAATTCGTCGAATTAGGCTTAGACTTTAAGTTTGACTTCACGGCTGCCTGTGACACTTCAGCATGTACGACATTAGTGGCAATGGTAGATGTTGGGGTGCGGATGCACTTATTGTGATTTATAGAATCTCACTCGCTAGGTGTTGTGCTGTGCATCAGACCTAATCACGTTTAGCGAGGAAACAGGGGTAACTCGGCAATGAGCTAAACCCTGTTCACGAGAAGGTGAAGATACAGATGTCGATCGGTAGCCCGTAGTTACAACTGCAGACGTCTTCGATTTTGTCGAGCGGCCCGTCCAACAGTTGTTGGACCTGGTGCAGATGGACCAGAGAAGAGTTGACTTCGCCGGCTCGATGTATCAGCGTCCGAGGGAGAGCGAGGAGAGTGATGCTTATCACTTTTGAGGATCACAGCCAAAGATGGATAAGAACCTGAGAAGAGCGACCGTAGATTGGTAGAAAGGTGGTTGCAACTTTCTGCAGTTGCGCACGAGTCCCAATGGAAGATGATGACTGTTGAGTTATAAAGCTGAAAGTGAAGGTAAAGCTCAGCGCTGATGTCGAGGCAGACTATGTGTAGCCATTCACCATTCCGTCGCAACGAGACTGGACCTTAACGTGGTGCGACGGTTTGCGTACCTCGTTGACCCATTGAGCTATACTGGGTGATGCCTCCGAGCATCTTGAGAGCTACTCCTACCAGGTTGGTCAATGGTGAGAGGTCAAACAAACTCAGTCTCCTGGTCCTCCAGGTTGGGGGTTTGAAATGGGATGGCGTCCATTTCTGTAAAACTAAATCACTGCCACCCCGCTGCATTGCGGACAGGCTTTTGAGCCAAAGGCTTTGGATGAGGACCCTAATCGTTCTCCTGTCTAGGTCTGGGCGCCCTGGCAGTATCCCAGCCCACATACAACCATGACATTTTCTTCAAACATAAACTTCATCCTGCATCGACCGTCGCGCAGATTATCAAGGGTCGCCTTGTCTGCTGCATACAGCAGGACGGATAAGCGAAAGCATGCTATTGCTGGCGCCTCCCTTCTTTCTTTTCCACCTTTTTCTCTTACTCCCATCCCGGCCCCCATTACTACCCTTCCTTCTATAATTCCCAGCTTAATTGACAGCAACCGAAGTGCTACTGGAGTAGAACCATCTGCAGCCACCATACCACAGCACATATCGGACGCCTATCGGCAAAAGCTCCTTATAAGGCCACGCTGTCCCGTTTCCATGGCGACATTCAACGTCCGCACTCTAAGACAAACAGGTCAGCAGGCTGCACTCGCACGCACCTTGGACACACTGGGTGTTGATGTGTGTTGTGTGTCCGAAACTAGGATTAATGACCCTAACGGGGTTATTGAATTGACTGCACCAGGCTTATCCTCTCGTTATTGGTTGCACGCATCCGGAGACGCCGATGCGGCACTCACGGGTCAAGCTGGTGTAGGTATCATTCTCAGCTCCAAGGCTGAGTCATCGTTGGTTGATTGGATTCCGGTGAACAGCCGTTTATGTGCAGCCCGTTTGACGACATCAGCTAAGGTGGATTCGCGAAGTAAAACAAAACGCTGTTTGTTTGTGATTTCTGCTTATGCTCCCACCTACTGCAGTTCTAATGCAGTCAAGGACACTTTCTATCACGAACTGAACGCCCTACTACACAGTGCTACTAGTTCAGCTATTATAGTACTTGCAGGGGATATGAACGCACAAGTAGGGCGTCTGAGCTCTTCAGAAGCTCAGCTGGGTGGTAGTTATGGACTTAACTCCGAACGGACTGACAACGGCGAGCGTCTGCTGCAACTGTGTGCGGAGCACCAGTTGTTTCTTAGTAGCACTGCTTTTAGACACAGTGCGCGCCGATGTGCCACTTGGCGTCCACCTGTAGCTGGCCAGCGATAGACTCAAATTGACCACATAGCCATAAGTTACAGGTGGCGCGGTTCCATTCTGGATTGCCGCTCGTACTGGAGTACCTATGTCGACTCTGATCATGCCTTGGTGCGCTGTCGTTTCTCCATGAACTTTACCGGAAGGCGCACAAAGCGTCCCCTACGACTGGCAACGGAGAAATTGTCCCAGCCCTCGGTCAGGCAAGCCTATCAAGAAGCACTGCATAGCGAACTCTCGCTGTCTTGTCCTAATGATACTGAACTTCAGTGGAATAGGATCTCGGCCGCTATGCACGACGCAGGAGCATCTGCTTGTGGCACTATCAATCGTCACCGCACCAGTCACTGGATATCCGAGAGGTCCGTGAACCTGTTGGAAGCTAGAAGACACCTCCCGGCTGATTCTGAACACAATGTGACCAGACGGGCTATTAGGCGTGAACTAAAGCGGAGCCTACGTGCTGACAAGGAAGCCTGGTGGACCAGTCGGCCTCAAGAAATGGAGGAGGCAGGAGCAGTGGGCAATTACCGCAAGCTCTTCCAGCTAATCCGCACCACTGGTCCCAGAAAACCAGGCGTCAGTGAGACAATCAGGGACTGCGCGGGTGCGCTGATACACAATAAGGAGCGCCGTATGGCTCGTTGGGCTGAGCACTTTGAAGATCAGTTCAGCTGGCCCCCTGCTCCCGGACCTCTTCCTTCTCAGGTGATGCAGGACGAGCCATGGACGGTTAGTTTAGAGCCTCCGTCGGAGACCGAGATCCGAAACGCAATCACAGCCCTCAATCGTTTTCGTGCCGCTGGCACGGATTCCCTACCACCTGCACTATTTAAGGATGGAGGTGAGGTCCTCTGCAAAGCACTGACCTCCCTATTCGAACGTATCTGGAACGAAGAGTGTGCCGGCTAATTGGAGCGAATCCATTGTAGTGGCAATATACAAGAAGGGCAGTCGCACAGACTGTGCGAACCACAGGGGTATTAGCCTAACGCCAGTTGTGACAAAATTACTGGCCTCGATTCTCGTTCGTCGCCTCACTGCAGAACGGGAATCTCGGATTAGAGAAGAGCAGGCCGGTTTTCACCCAGGACGAGGCTGTATAGACCATATATTTACTTTGCGGCAGGTGCTAGAGCAGCGCCACGCATATCGCAGACCGACAATAGCTGTGTTCCTCGATTTCAAGAGTGCGTTCGATTCAGTCGATCGATCGATTCTGTTCGAAATACTTGCGCGGAAAGGTGTTCCCACGAAATAATATGAACATTCTTCGTGCTCTATACTCGAACACTAAAGGCTGCCACTTGATGACCCCTTGACGCTTGCTAACGAGGAACTCGAGGTGGTTGATCAATTCACTTATCTTGGCAGCTGCATCAGCAATGATGGGCGCATAGAAACTGACGTGAGCTCACGCATTGCAAAGGCTAGAGCTGCCTTTTTTGAACCTGCGTCACCTTTGGCGACAGAAGGGAGTTTCCCTCCGTCTGAAAGGCCGTGTATACAAGGCCACAGTGAGGGCCGTTCTGCTCTATGGTAGTGAAACTTGGCCCCTTTGGTCTGAAGATCTGAGGCGCCTTCAAGTCTTTGATCATCATTGTTTGCGAAGCATTGCTGGTGTCGGATGGCACCAGCTAATCCGCAACGATGATGTGCGCAGGCGAGTACTAGGTGGTGATGATCATGCTTGCTCCCTAGAACAACAGATAGCACTGAATAAGTTACGTTGACTCGGGCAGGTGCTACGCATGCCTGGTCACCGCTTACCTAGGAGGGCCTTGTTCAGTCTACCAGGTGTCGGATGGCGCAAGGCTCGAGGTGGACAGAAGTTGACTTGGCAGCGGGAAATGAAGTCACTGACGACCAAACTGGGTGCCGTTGGTCCGTCTCGCCTTCCGGGTTGGAGTCCACGTGACTCACCTTGTGCTTGGCTCGAGACTTTACAGGACATGGCTCGCAACCGACACCAGTGGTGCGTCTGCTGCCGTCTCCTAATCGGATTGTCTGTTTAAAGTGTGTTTGGTGCTGAGTTATCTGCGGGGTAATGGCTGATTATGACGCGTGGCAGTGAAAGCCGCAAGAAAGCTGTCTCGCCGATGCCGCCTTATCTTTGCACGATAGCCAGCTGTTTGTGACGGTATGTCGTATACACAAGGTGTAGACGCCTTGACCCTGAATGTTTGCTTAGGGCATTAAGGTTTTCAGGTAAGTCCCCCTTCTCTCCCTCTTCTTATTCTTTATTTCATAGGTTCTCATGGTTGTATGGCAGCGAAGCATCAGTTCAAATGGCTGATGTACTGCTGTTGTTGATGATGATGATGATGATTCACCACATAAGGAGCATTGCACACTTATCGACATTTCATCATCATCATCATCATCATCATACACGTTAGCTAGAGGTAAGGAACACCTCAGCTACTGTGCCGCAATACATAGAAAAAAGGAGAAAAAAATCAACTGGTGCAAGCTGGCTGAGCTACCGGTAACGAATGGGCATTGTTCCGGTAAGCTACCAGCCGGCTGCTGTGCACCCAAAAAAAATTACTATGCAAAATTATATAAAGCTAAACAATGAGATCGTGGTTGGAGGGGGAGGCTAAGAGGGATGGGGTGGGACAAAGAAACTCACAGCACGAACGCCACTGAGGTCGGCTCCTAGCCATATCAGCAAGTGTGTCCAACCAAACGTGCTCATCGTCTTTCGGACCCCAACCAGGGAGCCGTGACGCTCCAACCGAGGCCAGCTCAGAAGTGAGGGCCTTCATTCCTCTCGACCAAGTCATCGCTTGGCCACCCCTCCTCTTCTTCCATCCACACCCCCGGCGCGCAAACAACACACGTCGCGGAAGTCGGTGGGCTGGCATGCGTAACACTTGGCCGAGTCATCGGAGCCTGATGCGTGAAATAACGGTGCTGAGAGGTTCAGTTCTTTTTCCTGTGCCGTAAACGAGGCGTCGAACACGCTCGTTGCTCACGCGGTGTTCCCACCAGATGTGAGCTAAATTACGAAGGCACCGGTGGTCGAACGTAACTAGCCTCTTCAGGTCCGCTGCTTTAAGCGGCCAGGTTTCACAACCGTACAGTAGGGTCGAACGTACTGCTGCATTGTACACTCTACCCTTCAGGGCAAGAGTGATGTCGCGCCGGCGCCATAAGTGGCGAAGGTTAGCAAAAGCGCCCCGAGCTCTTGCTATACGATTCGTGATTTCATCTTCAATCCCACGAGCGCTGATACAACTTCCCAGGTATTTGAAATTTTGAACGACTTCTCGCTGATCTCCAACAAGGGTAAGCAAAGGAGGCGGTCCAGACCAATCTTGGAGGAACGCTATGCACTTCGAGGGTGCGAAGCAAAGCCCGAAGTGACGGACAGCTAGTGCTAATCTGTCCAGTGCCGCTTGGCACGTTTGTGAGCTGTCACAGATCAGGGCAATATCATCAGCATACTCTAAATCAAGAAGTCGTTCTCCTGGGAGCAGATCCACACCTTCTAAGTCGTGTCCTGTAAACGCGATTTCCATGAGTTCGTCAACAGCGAAGTTGAAGAGGAAAGGTGACAGCGGGCATCCTTCTCTCACGCCGCTGCAGATATTAAAGGGTGACGACAACTTGCCGTAAGCCCTCACTCTGCTCGAGCTACGCGCATATAATGCTCGGATAATATTCACATATTTCTCAGGTACACCTTTCCTGAGTAGACAGTCCCAAAGTGCATGTCTATCCACCGAATCGAATGCACCTTTGATATCGAGGAACACGACTACACTGGGCCGCCAATATATGTGACGGTGCTCCACCAACTGACGCAAAGTGAAGATGTGGTCAATGCAGCCACGACCTCGACGAAATCCAGCTTGCTGTTCACGAATCTGGCTTTCACGAGTGCCAGTTAGTCTGTGAAGGATGACAGAGGCAAGCAATTTGGAGGCAATGGAGATCAGACTGATTCCTCTATGGCTGCCGCATTCCGATCGTGAGCCTCCTTTGAAAATTGGGACTATGATGGAGCGGCTCCAATCGGTTAGGACAGTTTCCCGCTCCCACAGTTTCATTATAACTCGTGTAAATCATCCACAAGAGCAGGTCCCCCGAATTTGAAGAGGGCTGGAGGAAGATCATCAGGTCCCGCGGCTTTATTTAACTTCAACAGTCCCATCTCACGTTCGACTTCTGAGCGAGAGGGTGGATCCATAGGGAGAGCCCACGGAGCAGGGCGATCACCGGTCGGCGAGAAATCTAACAATTCCGACCGATTAAATTGCCTTTCAAAGTGCTCAGCCCAACGCTCCAAGCGTATTGACAAATTGTGGATAGGCTGTCCACTCTCGTCACGTATAGTTTCACTAACACCAGGTCTCCTGCTGCCCGTTTCCCGTATCAGACGGAATAACTCACGATGGTTACCAAGGGCACCGGCGATTTCCATCTCTGTTGCACGACGAGACCACCAGGATTCGCAGTCTCTCTTCAGGCTAGCACGGAGTTTCGCCCGGAGCTCTTTGCGAGTTTCATTGTGTTCGCTTCCAGCCGGAATATGCCGGCGAGCATCTATAAGTTCCAGATACTGTGAAGAGACCCAATGTCCATGTTGGCGATTAGACATACCACAAGAGGATTTGCCTGCTGCTAGTAAGGCCTGTTGAATATGAGACCAGTGAGCTTCAATTGCATCCAGTGAGCGTTTATCCAACTCGCATGACAGCGTACTTTGATACGCATTCAGAACAGCTGGCTTCGCCAGTCTGCCGGTGTCAATGCGCTCACAGCGTCGTCGTGGGCGTCTGCCAAAACGCATCCGCAGGTCAGCACACACAAGTGCATGGTCAGTGTCCACACCTGTGCTCCAAATCGAGTGACAGTTCTGGATGCAGCCTCTCCAGCGGTAACTTATCGCAATGTCATCAATTTGCGTCCAAGACTGGTTCGAGGATGGTGGGCGCCAAGTCACCCTCCGGCGGATGCTGTGTCTGAAATTAGTGCTCGCAAGAAATAAGCGAGCATCCTCACACAAATGAAGTAACCGCTCCATGGCTCCAAATGGAAGCCGACGACATGGAATGGGCCTCTTGGTTGGACATGGGTATGTTGTCAGTGCAGGAATGACGCTCCGCGTTCACATGTGAGTTGAAACTAAAAGACAAGCGACCGTTGAAGCAAGGTGGGGGAAGGCCGAGAAATGGGGGGTTAAAAACAGGGGGGACAAAAGTGAAGCTGGAACGGGACGATAAGGGTGAAAAAGCGCAAGAATGGGAATAAGAAGATAGGAAGGCTTGAGCAGTAGCATCCAAATCCCTATCCACCCTGCTCGATGCAGCAGATAGGGCACCGTTGATTATCCTCTGCGGTGGCCAGAGCATCAGGAATTTAATTGAAGAGAAATTCATTTGCTTTGCTGCAATCGAAGCATTTGGAAGTGATAATTTCCCATTTTAATCAAATCCACGAAACGCACAGGAGCTCACTATTTGTAGAAAAGGGTGCTGAGCGGTTCACTCGCTCTTCATGCACCAAATACAAGGCACCAAACATGCCAATTATCCACGCAGTTTTCCTAACATAAGCTAAACCGTGAAGGCAGCGATGGTCGTACATAACTACATTGTTTAGGTCTTGCTCTGACAATCGTACAGAAGGGTTGAAAGCACGGCTGCGTTGTAAACTCTGTCCTTTAATTGAATAGCCGTGATTCAAACGCGCAAATGTGGCGCATTGAGCCGATATAACTAGCACAGTCATGCTTCCTGAAAGTAATGATGAAGAGATAAGGTGCAAAAACACTATGAAAGACCAAAAATGATAGATAAATCGGGGCACGGAGGAAAACGAGCAACAAAATGCGGGTGTAGGAACGCTACGGCCCTGAGTAAAGACTAGATCAGTAGCTGCGCTGAGGTTTCAAAATCATACAACTGCAAGTGGTAGCATGAAGGCTAGGAGAGTGCCAAGGATTGGAACACAAGGTGCAGATGCTGTATGTCGAACATACGGACCATCAAGCTAGGTCTCTATGGACCTTGAGTTCCAAACGGAATAGCCAAGTATGACATCGAGAAAGCTAGTATGGCATGGCCAAGATCCGACCACAGTAGCTTTGGGGTTGCGAGGTATTGTGACCCTCCTCCCGCTTAGCCTCCATGAAATGCGATCATATTACTGATGTAAAGTAAAAACAAAGCATAAGATTAATTGTTTTTGTTTACTCTTTACAACCATCTATTTTCTTTGCATTGCGGCAGAACAGCCGCTTTTCGAACCTCCGAATGCGTATAAGAATGGGTTTAGAGGTAGGAAGTAAACGAGTACCGAAAGCACGACAAAAAGCGTTAGCCTAACTACTATGTCTCAATGACCAAACAAGCAGTGTGCGGTGCAAAACTTCAGAGCGTCACGCGGCATCAATGAGCGAGTGATCAACATCATTGATTACCTAACAAGATCAACGTCAATAACGGTAATGCATCAACTGTCCTACAAAGGGGTGACCCAATCGTATTACACGAACAGGTTTGAAATAACGGGTGTCTTGTGTTAACGTCATTCCCAAAGACTAAACCATTCAGCCATTCGCACAAAATAACCAATATTACAGCGCTCGAATACCAGTGTTGAATGGAAATGTCCAAGACGAAAAAAACGTAACGATAAGATGGTGTGTGACTACGACCCGTAAAAATATGTAGGGCAGAAATGGGGGCTGCAAAAGCGCAACTGACCTTAAAATGTTTTGACAAATCCGTAACATGTTTGAACAATGATCGGTCGAAAAAGACGTGCTCGTGAAAGCCCAGGTCCAGTATTCCCCATAGCTTGTTGACACAGTATACACAACCTTTCTGAGCGAGCAATATATTGGACCTCCCAGAATCCGATCCCTTCATTACGACAACGAGATTGAGGTTTTCGATTGCGTTAACGGCAACGCTTCTGCCGTATTCATCAGTAATAAAAATTTTGTTGTATTTTTTGATGAACTCCATGAGCTCTATTTGTGTCCGTCCAATCGCAAAATAGACGCATTTGGGAGCGCGAGAGAGCAACGCCAGCAAAGAGCTTGTGCTGATTGTGGGCGTTGAAGTTTCAACGTTATATAAAAGCCATAGAACGCCTTTGCATTCATCTACAGAGAGCACTACAGTGTCGCATTGCTTAACATTATCTCCCAGAGCACATGTGTGATCGATGGTTAAAGGTAGATGAAGGCAACCCGGGGGACCTACATCATTGGGTGAATCAAGCCTCTGAAAAGATAAAGGGCGAGACCTTTTTTTGGAGGATTGAAAGGAGGAAGAATCTAAAGCAGTTCTGATTTGGTCACATAGACTGACTAAATCTCCCTGTAATTCGAATACGGAGGGATGTCGGCGCAAAAAGTTGCAAAGCTCCGACTGAGGTCCAACAATCATTCTTACGAGGGAAGTAGCCTGAGAAAGATGGCCAGCCAAGCTCTTTACATGTATCCAGCGATCACATTTGCGAAGAAGACTTCGAAAGTAATTGACTGCTTCCATGTCGGCTGCGGCTGACCTCGAGATGGGTACAACCGTCCTATGATCTTCAGAGTGACAGTGTGAGACTGGGGAAAAGCAGTCCAAAGGGTCGGCTGACATGTGCTGATCCCTGACTCCATCAGAGGAGTAAACACAATGGTTGCGAAGCTGAAAAACAGCAGGCTGCAGCTTGATGAATCGCTCAAGATCATCTACTGTAGCACCGATTATGGATAAAAAATCGGCTCTATTCCCGAAACGATCAAGCATGTAAGTCCACAGTTGGTCAATTTGTACACAACCATTTGACAAGATAATACACTCCAGAGCCGCGAGAGTATAAGCCCCAGCCATCGGCCAATACAACACTTGACAAGGTCAGGTCACGTTCCAAGGACGGTGAAGCTTCCGTAAATTCTCTTGGTCGATATAATTGGTGGCAACGGAGCCTCAAGTTAAATGGCTGATGTAATCTATAAAGCTTTGTTTCTTGCACTGACAACCAGGTCGGGACAGTATCCTAGGTCGAAATTCTGGAGAGAAATCTCGTTCTCCGTCGATCAGCGTTTACTACATTTTGATCTCGACGAAATATCATCATGGGCATCCTCTCACGACCTGCTGTTGAACCCGGACAAGTCCTGGCTAATCAGCATAAGCAAAGACTAGCGTGACAGAACGTACAGTATCGGGGATCGACGGCTATATCCAGTTACAGCCGCAGGTCTGAGTAGTATTCCGGTGAGCTTTAAAAGCTGTGGACAATACGCACAAGTTTTATCGTTTCAGCCTCCGCATGTCTTGGTCACTGGGGCCGACATTGTAAGTTTGGTCAGTGATAGCTGATATCAAGCTGTATGTCGCATTGGTGCGCTCGCTGTTGTAATACGGTTCACCATCCTACTACCTCAACTTGAAGGGCGAGAAGGCACTAGAGTAGGTTAGTACCAGGCTGATCGTTTGCTACCTACACTTCGTGGCCTATCCTATCAACAAATGTACCGAAAAGTGCCGCTTCGCAACTTAGTGTATAGGGGATAAGGAATTGACTCCAATACTAACTTCAGAATCGTTCCCTTGGGACACTTTCCTCGTTAGGGATGTGCATTCTGCATTGCAGATATGTCGCTTACCTGTGGTCATGTTTATACAGTTTAAAGTCTGCAATAGCGTCATGTTATTAATTCTCATTACTATGCTCTGTGTACTATATTTCCGAAAATGACTACCCAGTCTTGTTGTGCATGTAACATCGATGCACTGTTGCAAGCAACGAATTGACAACCACTTTGGCAACACGTTTCGATGCGGATGCTATGCTCAATCTCCACACGTCGAACGGGTATGTTACTGATGCTTTAGTGCACCGAGACTTAAGCTTATCGCTAGCATGGCCTTTCAAACCGTATTTTGTATGATGTGAAGCTTACACTGACCATTACCCTGCCTCGACCAGTGTTGTTTTGCCCATTTTTACGTTTGAGATGAAAGAAGCTACTGTTGTTCTAATAGTACAGTGATAAGAATTCAGACTAACTAAACAAATGGTATATTCTCGGTAAAACGAGGCACACCTGTGAAGGCGCCATCAAATATGCATACAGGCATAGCTTCTTTGGCGTAGTAAAACATTTCGTTTTAACGAAAGATATAACAAAAGATGTAGTCCATACGAGTGAGCAGATTGGCAGGTAACAGTCAGACCAAGAAACATGATGGCGCCGAAGCGCGTAAATATCATTCATAACTGTTGTTTCATGATACAAGTTGGGCGTGATTTCGCCATGTAATAATCCAAGAGCATAGGAGCCCAAACAACGTTTTGGTGCGATCAGTGCGCATTAAGAAATCGAAATGTTTTGTGCTCCATCAAAGCATTCTTCATAGTAAAATCAGTTGCACAGGTTGTATGTGGAAGTGAGGACTGCGACTGCGTGAAATGTTACACTGTGACTGTATTCAGTGGCGAGTCACATCCGCTACGTTTCGGTGTTGTTAAGCGGACATTTGTGGCCTTTCGTAGGGAGAACGCTTGCAAGGCGAAAACCCACCACGTCCTGGAAAACTGCCGTAGCTTCCGTTGAACAGTAGCGCTAGGCGGCTATGCATCGTACAGACCGATTGTGCACTCTATTATTCTCAGTCTGTTGCCAGCCAAAGTTCTTCCTTGGCTGACCGATTGGCTTGGTAGTGTACCGGTAGTAGGCGTTGAAACCGGTATATGATGCGAACGAGTCGCAGCGTCGAATGCTAAAGGGTGCAGTTGAGTAAAATGTTGTTAATAGAAGCTGGTTTTTTCTGTTACATACTTGTCTGGTTTGCAAACCGTGTCCAGCTATCCACACTGGACTTGTCATGATGATGCTGAGTTCAGTTGTTCCTTGTGGCTGCATACGTTCATACAGCATGAAAAAGCCATTGCGTTGTCCAGTGCGGGATCGTTTCGGGTCTCTAACTCCGCAAATCGGAATCCCTTAAAATGTAAGTGAGTGTAATTTTCTCCATGGTCAAGCGAATACTCCATGAAAGGTCATCGGAAAGCCATTTATACGAGAGTAAAACTCTCGGTGGAATGACATCGGAGAAGCTTCAGGTGGATGCAGAATCGGCGTGTTCTTATGGAAAGGTATGGCACCGAAACCAGTTTTTTGAATGCCGGTGAGCAGGAGCAAAGCTAACCGAGGTAATGACGCCGGCATTGTTTGCCTTCCGTTGTGGAACAGGGGATATATGTAGACATTTCAGGAGTGCGCATTGTGATACTGTGAGTAGGAGGCGAGCTAAACCCATTTGTTTAGACCCCGTGATGTGGCGTCTCCAGAATGGCGGAAAGAGCTCCATTAGGAATGGTGAGTGGGTTCTTTATCTATCAACGACATGCTCAAGAGTTTAAGCCAGCTGGGTATTGAGAATGAATCGGCCAGTCCCAGTGGATAACCCTTCTTGTTTTGGCCGATGTCACTGGAAATCTCGAGAAAGGAAAGGCGACGGACAGGGGGCAGTCAAACAGACAGATATCAATGAATCAAGCAGTACTATCGAAAGACGGGTGGAGCTCAACGGTTCCCTTGATTCATTAAACTCTATGTAATTTTGCTTAGTATAATTGTCTGCAAGCGCGTTCCATACATCACGTCGCTGGTGTGGTTCAGACTCCAATTACTACGTAGAAAGAAGGTTCTGCAAGCGCAGGATCAAGAGACCGATATAACAACGTCTGTATACAGAATTCGGCGAATAAAACCATTGTTGGAGAGGAACAGATAAACCGATGATGATGACAGCAGCCCGAAAGCGAGAGGCACCTTAGGTGAAACTAAGGCGAACTAGGTTGACCTAAGTAGTGTCCGTTCCGCGATCTCAACTACCAAGCCATCCTGGGACCCTGGTCCAGACGGAATCCCGCCCAGTCTACTTAAGAATGGTGGTGAAGATATCCCTCTGCTTCTTCTGAAAATCTTTACGTTATCAATGCAAAAAGGTCAATGCCCTGACCTGTCAGGGTGACCTTGACGCGGTAACCTGGAATTTGACGTTCCTTACTAACGAGCTTTTTAGATAAAAACCGGTGAAAAACAGTGTTTGAACAAACACTAACGGAAGCACTTGACATTTGTCAAATGGTTCAAAGAAGTGAAACACAGCCGAAAGTCCCCAGAACTATGATCAGGGGAAGACGTCGGATCGGCGTTCAGAAGGATAAGGGCACTACCAGTAACGGTATTGCGCCCACAGTAGTCTCAGCACTGACACCCCCGTTAGTCAGCCATAATACAGATAACAACGTGAAAAACGGTAACTATGCGGCTCCTACACCAGAAAAATTAGCTAACTGCTTTGTGCTCCTTTCCGATCCACGGACGGATGCACTACATGACGCTAAAATGTCAGTAACGTCACTAAACTCATTACCACCTAAGTGTCCGTCGCCTTTGCTTTCAGAATGTAAGACAGCACCACAAGACCAGCTTACAGACGCGCTTCTTAAAGTCCAAAACATCGAAAATGAGCTAAACTCGGTGAAATCAGAATTACAAAATATCAATCAATTGTTAGTTAAAATTCTACCGCTGGCGCAGCTATCGGAGCTACATAAATCAGACAAAGTGGAAGATCTTAACGCAGCGGGTGAATTGCTCAACACGCTCGCCAAGGAAGTCAATGAACGAGTCATCCGTGCACGAAATGTAATAATATTTAATATGCCAGATCGAATACCACTTGAGAAAGTGACACGCTCACTTCTAAGTGTATGCAAAATGGACCGGGATTGCTGCTCATGCAGCCGCCTTCGAAAAACAAAAAAAACCGACCATGCCCAATTGTCCTCAAGTTCAACAACCAAGACCACGCCAAATGCTTTCTAGACTACAAATTCATCATAAGAAAACAAGCGAATCTCGGGCCCATACTGATTAAACAGGACATGACGCCACTGCAAAGGGCGCTGATGTCAAATGTACGAACCCCTAATAAGCGGAGTCTGCACAATTCCATAAATATGCTCCTGGACCCTCTCCAACAGCCCCTCAGAAGAAACGCTACTGAATGGTCTCCAGTAACCGCTGTCACGACCTTTGCCAATTCAATTGTCAATACGACGCCAGTACCTGGCATGCAGTTAACTGATATGCATCTGAACTCAACTCCCACGGCAAGCTCATCGCTGGCCTACAACGTTGACATGGACATGTCACAACGACAATTAAATCCTATCGCATTAGAGGTACCGGCAGTTGAAGGACAGGCAAAAGTTACGGCCACCTTGAATGCAATCATGAACAGAACAGAGTGTAGCGAGAAGCCCAACGGCGTGTCTGATGTACGTGACACGTACACTGAGCTCGATAGCCTGTGCTTCCTGTCATCATATACACCGCTTTCCAGTATCGTAAACGAGCTCACGCAGCCTGATACTGACACGGCACCTAAGCCCAGCTGCCCGAACCCAGGTTGCTCTATAACTGTGTCTCCTCAGCTCCCACCCAAACCACAATATTATAATAATGAGTCGATGCCCAAACGCGCCAAAACGGCCAAGATAACACCCACTTGTTTAAAATACAAACCACGCTTTACGCCGAAGCCTAGTAAAGCGACAGTCAATGGAACAATGGAACAATGGAACAATGGTATATGACGGGTAAAAAAGCATACACTTAACGAGTCCCGCAGGTTGGCAATAGAAATACTAACAAATTGGCAAACCACATAAGTGGTTGAAGTAAGGAGTGTCAGTGAGATAAAAGGTAGAAGTATAACAGTTTTAGGGGGATAAAGTGGTACGACGCAAAACTGGCTAAGAAATTGTTATCGTTGGTGATGGTAGCAAATACAAATGGAGTACTCACCGGTTCGCACAGATTTACGACCGTGAATTTGGGGTATAAATCCAAAGAGGCTGGTCAGCCTAAATATATACAAGCGTTTTCGTTCATAAAACAAAGCGCAGGGCGCTCAGTGCGACGTCCAATCGTTTTTTAAACGTATCTAATGTGGGGGCACAAACAACTGAGTTTGGAAGGGCGTTCCAGGGCCCGCAGACCCGGAGGGAGAAATAGGTTCTCCGACAGTCTAGACTACTGTACTGATGGCTCAGCTTTAAACTGTTACCGCGAAGGTTAGTGTTCGGGCTGAGCTTCAAGAGGTGGCGGCATACGTGACTGGGATCGCTCAATATCTGGTACACTAGTATGAGGTCTCCACGAAGTCGCCGGTACCGTCCGCTGAACACTCGGAGCATCTCCAGTCGTTCCTGGTAAGGAGTGTGGCGCAAGCCCTTGACGATTTTCGTTGCTCGACGCTGTGGGGTCTCAAACGCTGCAAGGTCACGTTTTAGCCAGGGTTGCCAGGCCTGGATTGCATATTCGACGTGAGGACGCACGTAGGCATTCAGCATCAAAGAGAAGATGGATGGATCCAAAATTCCGAATGCTCTTCGCAGGAGTCCAACGTGCTGGTTGCCCCTTTTAGAAGCGGAATCTGACTATTTGGAACACCCGAGGTCTTCCTGTACCAGCACACCCAAGTCGCGTTCCTGAGTGGTGGTCTTCAGATCGTGTGCCCCAAGCTTGTAGACGTGGACTTGTCGATGGCGGATATGAACAACGCGACATTTGTTCACATTAAACGGCAGGGCGTTTCTCACCGACCAATTCCAGGCCTCATTCAAGTCACGCTGTAGGACTTCATGGTCGTCCGATCGTTTTATCGCCCGCCAAACCTTGAGGTCGTCCGCGAAGAGTAAGAATTTCGACGTAATAACTCTTACTAGATCGTTAATGAAAAGCAGGAACAAACGAGGCCCAAGTACCGAACCCTGCGGTACGCCGCATCCCACTCGAATCGGATCGGAAAAGGATGATCGAACTCTAACTACTAACTGCCGTTCAGAGAGAAAGTTACCGATCCATCCTAACAACGGGTCTCCGATACCGTACTGTTGGAGTTTAATGAGCAGGATTCGATGATCCAGGCGATCGAAGGCTTTCGAAAAGTCCAAGAATGCAACATCGACTCCTGTTCCCTCATCGACAGTCTCGGTCCAGTTGTCACGAGCTATCAGCAGATTCGTCGTACATGAACGATGTTGACGAAACCCATGCTGTTCTGGCGCAATTATGCCGTAGTTTTTCCAAGTATCCCATTAACGCATCTGCTATCACCGCTTCCATGACTTTGGCGATCACAGGCAGAAGCGTTACGGGGCGGTAATTGGCAGGATCCGATCGACTTCCTGCTTTGTATATGGGCGTTATTACACCTTGTTTCCACCTCGAAGGTACGATGTTCTCATCGAAACAGCGCTGAAAAATGCAGCTAGTGGTTCGGCCAAGTGGATGGCAGCTACCTGTAATGTTTTCGGGTGAATGTTATCGGCCCCGGAGAGCTGTGTGGACGCAAGGATAGCAGCTTTTGCAGCACCATTTCTGCAGTGAACGTGACGTTGGATAAAACGGACGGTGGGGTAACTAGTGGCGGAATATACGTCGAGGCTTGTACACCTTGGAAGATTGGGGAGTACTGGGCCCGTAATGCGTTGGCCGCCTCCTTCGCAGTATGTGTATACCCATTGGTCGTATTAAGTGGTGGGATTCCCCGTTGCACCTTGCGAAGTCCATTCACATGTTTGTAAAGAAGCTTTTTGTTCGAACAGAATCGTTTGGCTAGCTCCTGCTGATGCGTTCTCTTGTCTTCGCGAACCAAAAGCACACAGTAGTTGCGATGCGAAACGTATTCCGTCCAGTTTTCTGCGCTGGGGTTGCTTTTATACGTGCGCCATGCCCGATCCCTTAGAGTCATGCATTTTCGCGTCCGGCTTCGCAAGAATGATTTCGCTGTGCGGGGATGTTGGGAAACTTTTGGTGTTGAGGCTTCTATGACTAGTGACGTGATGGTGTTCGCAAATGTCTCCCAGGCTAGTTCTGGGGTGCAGTTAGCTAGAAACGTCCAACTGGTATTCTCAACTAGAGCAGACAGAACGTGGTAATGGGTAACAGATTGCCTCGTTTCGAGCTCCGCAGCTGGATATTCGGCGTAGCAGATGTAATCGAACTGCAAAGTCACGTGATCGCTACGGCCCAAAGGACTGCACATCTTTAGTCCATCGACCATGAGCTCTTCGTTAGTGTGCATTAGATCTAATATCGT
>OX104067.1:98324602-98341138 GCA_944474145.2 Dicrocoelium dendriticum | reverse complement strand
GGTACATGTAACCAATATGCGAGTCTAGCACGGCCACGAGAACCGTGCACCCCTTCTCCTGCTGCAAAGACCAACTGTCTACTGGACCCAGTAAAGACGAGGCAATGGGTAGTAGACAGTTATTCACCTTGTCAACATGCAGATCAAACGCAAACCATTTTGGGATGTCAAGCAACAGCCAACTACTGGAAGTGATAATATTAAATAAAATATATCGAATAAAACATAAGAATACACCGACATAATTCTTCGTTAAATGAGTACATGAAATAAATTGAATATCAAGAAATCTGCGATAAATTCAAGATGTCAGGAACAGGTTGTTTAAAAATGCCAGAAACGCAAAAATTTCACGAAGACGACCACAATTAGCTTGCGCGACGTGTGCAAGTTAATAGAAGATTATTCATGCAGACGTTAAAGTGAGGTAACAATTAACCATTTAGACAAGAGAGTAAACCCACCATTTGAAATAAAGAAACTCAGCATGAAGCATGCGGTTAGTAAATGGAATGCAGCGTACCTACCAAAGGCTCTGCTTACGTTCTCAACAACACCCGTCGTTTAGCTACTGGTCCCGAGTGGTTTTGCTGTTGGCTCACTAGACCTGCCTAACTCAGGTACTCGCGACCGCATGTGTTACAGCACCATGCGCTCGACTTAGATGGAGTGCACTCCATCGGCGCCTATCGCTTCCGCAACTGCCGCTTCTTCTTCGCATGCACAAGGGCTTCCTCCTGCACCTCGGCAAATACCTTCATGATCAGCTCACGCCATGCACGTCGATCAAGCACCTTCGATTCCCAACACCTGAAGTCAACATTAGAATGTGATAGGCTCACTTTCCCGGTAACGGAGCTTCGGTCTTCCCATGTGACGCTTCCCTGTAAGCAGTTAGCCATAAAGCAACTGCTTCGGAATACGTTTAGAATCCATGCTACGAATATACCCGAGCCATTTCAGGTTCCTCAGTAAAAGTATCCAGTCCACATGCATACATACACAAACTGGTGCAGTGCATTCACTAACATGGGCCCGCCATGTTTCAATACTTCAGGCGGGGATCCCGGCTGCACCCGCACACTTGCCGTTTCACAACTGAACAAGTGCTCTCTGCGTCTCATCCAGAGTCGGTGTGTCGGCAAGACACATCTTCATCTCGTGTTGTTGCAGCCCGTGCAACACAGTCCAGTCAATCTCTGAACGGTTGTTCAAGAGACAGTCAAAGTGGATTCACCAGATCTACATTATGTCTGCAGTCTGTGTTCAGGCAGCATCTGAAATACCATCGATCAGCGTCCTCAGCGGTTCCCACCTCGGTCCATACACAGCCTTCAGGGAGTCAAAGAATTCCTTATGTTGGCGGTATTCGGCGCAGCATCCCATCTGCTTCACCATGTTCGTCCACCATGTGTTTTTATTGCGACGGAGCTCTCGGGTCAGTCTCCGGAGAATTTTGCGAAACTCACTCTTTTCCCCCAACTCGCTGGGATCTGCCACATATGCAACAAATGCTGCAGGTTTCTCAGACACAAATGCGCCAATCGTCGCATTGTTCTCATTAAACCAATCTCGCGGTTTACAGTTTGCGCGCCAGATGGTCTCATGGGCAGCGGCTATCACCTGGTAGCGAATATGATGGCACAGGTCTCCCCCTGTGCCTATACATTCCACATCACCAGGCGTGTAGCCATCGCCTTCTCCAGCCCAATACGTTTCCCCACAATACCGTGAGAGAGTGAATGTTAAATTTACATCTCCGATTCACGGCAGAGACACTGTACTTACGTTCCCGCATGTAGATGTACAATTTGGTCCGTACCAATTTGTGAACAGTGCCACACAGCTTCACGCAGTACATTTTGTTACGTACCGATCCTGTATTCCTACTCCGTGTATGGACCTGTAGTCCGTTTGGACGTAGGAATGGTAGGTGTGAATTTGTACTCTGCTCCTACCCGGAGCCAAGTGAAAACGTAGAGGACCAAAACGAACTATTGAGAAACGAAGATCAATCAGCAAATGCACTATCGTCATGTGATTGGGCGTGTGTAGTTACTGGGTGTGGTATAACGCATCGGTCATGGGTGTCCGTAACATCCCTTCATATGGCAGATAAAATTACGGTTGTATAATGTAAAGTTCTACTAGTCTGTGTGAACGTCTTGCTCTTCGAACAGCGATCGGTAGATCAGCTTCATCCATTTTGGTTTTTTCAGTCGTCTCTGTTCTGTATCAATGGTTCCATCCTCGGGGTCTGGTACCGCGGATGCAGGGGGCCGGATAAAGTCGTTGTGCCGGCGTACGGTTTCTCCGATTTCTGCTGTATCTCAGCTTCCGTTCGTGAACTGGTCAGTACGGTTCCGGGCTGCCATATCGGCTCATGTTGGAGTTTCGTATACGTATCCTGTTTCAGTAACAGACCCTGGGTTTTATCGCGTACGTGTCCACTCTGGTGCATTCGCTGTCGTTGGAAACGCGTGGTTTGAGGGGGGTTTAGAAACAATACATCTAACCTTGTGCATAGGCGATGATCAAACATTGCCTCTCTAGGACTTTTGCCGATGGATTCCAAGGGTGGGACACCAGAAGCGAACAAGAGTCGGTCTATGCTGGTGTGCAAAGATCCTTGGCTTTGCTTCAGGAGACCGGCCTTCACGGTTTGTACCACTCTCTCCGCCAAACCATTGGATACTGGATGATATGGTGTAGAAGTCATATGGAGGATGCCGTTACTCTGTAGGTACTGTTCGAAAGCTGCACTTGTAAATTGTGCACCTTATCTGTAACTAAACTCTTTTGGCGTACCATACGTGGATAGGCTAGTGCGCACTTTATTAATTGTAGTCTCCGAAGTAGCGTTAGGGACAATATGTACATCTCTCCATTTTGAGTACGCATCCACCAGGAGTAGTAGCATTTTTCCTTCATTCGGACCGCAATAGTCTGCATGAGCACGCTCCCATAGACCATCAGGTAACTCCCAGGGGTTGCTTTGTCTTTCTGATATGGTTGGTATATAGCACATGCGTTCAACAGACGTTTGATGTCTCGAGCAATTGCCGGTCACCAACAGTAGGCTCTGGCCAGAGCTTTCATGTGGACGACTCCTGGATGAGCATCATGTAATTCTCACAATAAGGCTGATCCGAAAGCAGACGGAATAACGCTACGAGACCCACGCATGATACATCCTACACGCAGACTAACCTCCAATCGTTAATGGAAGAAAGGACGTAGGACCTCAGTGGATCGGGAATCCAAACCGCGTAACATCAAACGTTTTACAGTCCACAGGACCGGATCTCGGTCTGTAGCTCTCCTAACCATGTCGCTGGATATGGGAGTGGTGTCTAAGTGATGTACTAACTGGACGAACTCGCAAGGCGCTCCACCTTGCTCGTTACTTTGAACTTCCTGTGACAATCTACTGAGGGCATCGGCTACATTATTGTGGGAACCAGATATGTATCGAATTCGATAGCTGTAAGGGAAAAGGATCAGCGCCAAGCATATCGTACGGGGTGTATTAATTTGTTCTATACCTCGTCCCTCACCAAGCAACGAAATCAGTGGTTTATGGTCTGTCTATATCCATCGCAATGAGGCTGGACCTTACCGTGGTGCGATGGTTTGTGTGCCTCAGTGATCCATTGAGCTATACTGGGTGGTGCTTTTGCACCTTCAGAGCCACTCATACCAGATTGGTCAATGGTTAGAGGCCAGACAAACTCAGCCTCCTGGTCCTCCAGGTTGGGGGTTGGAATGAGGGTGGCTCCTTATTCCTTAAAACGGACTCCTTGTAGTCCAGTGCCAAACCCGCTGCCTTGCGGCCAGGTTTTTGAACCAAAGGCTTTGGTTGAGAACCCTAATCGTTCTCCTGTCTAGGCCTGGGCAACCTGACAGTATCCTGCCCACGCAATACAATGAATCCTTCCCCAAACAAATTTCTGATGCTCTGGCCACCGCAGAGGATAATCAACGGTGCCCTATCTGCTGCATCGAGCAGGGTGGATAGGGGTTTGGATGCTACTGCTCAGGCCTTCCCATCTTCTTATTCCCCTTCTTGCGCTTTTTCACCCTTATCGTCCCGTTCCAGCTTTACTTTTATCCCCCCTCTTTTCAACCCCCCAATTATCGGCCCTCCCCCACCTTGCTTCAATAGTCGCTTGTCTTTTAGTTTCAACTCACAGGTGAACGCAGAGCGTCATTCCTGCACTGTCAACAGGCCCATGTCCAAGCAACCGACCCATTCCAGTTCATCGGCTTCCATTTGGAGCTCTCGATCCTCCTTCAGACTGGCATGCCTCAATGTTCGCACATTGCTAAAGATTGGTCAACAGGCGGCACTTGCCCGAACATTGGAGACCCTCTCGATCGATATCTGCTGCTTATCGGAGACCCGCCTGCAAGACTCGAGCTCTGTACTCACTCTGCGATCCCCTTCAGGTGATACTAGCAGCACTCTCATTGCGCATATCCGGTGACGATGCTGCTTCGAGCACCGGCCAAGCCGGTGTTGGTATTGCCCTGAGTCCCCGGGCTGAAGCTGCTCTGGTTGATTGGATTCCAATCAGTAGCCGGATGTGTGCGGTCCGATTGGCTGGCTCGTTCAAAACTTCGAACTCACGCGGGACCAACAGGTGTCTATTCGTTATCGCTGCCTATGCACAGACAAACTGTAGCGATGACTCGGTAAAAGACGACTTCTATTGCCAACTGAACGAACTCCTTCGCCACAGAAGAAGCTCGGACACTGTAGTGCTGGCTAGGGATCTGAACGCTCATGTTGGAAAATTATCCGCAGATGAGCTGCATCTGGGCGGCCAACGTGGTATAGGCTCCCGTAATGATAACGGTGAGCGGTTACTTCATTTGTGTGAGGATGCTCGCTTATTTCTTGCGAGCACTAATTTCCGACACAGCACCCGCCGGAGGGTGACTTGGCGCCCACCAGCCTCGAACCAGCCATGGACGCAAATCGATCACATTGCTATCAGTTACCGCTGGAGAGGCTGCGTCCAGAACTATCGCTCGATTTGGAGCACAGATGTTGACACCGATCATGCACTTGTATGTGCTGACCTGCGGATGCGCTTTGGCGGACGCCCGCGACGATGTTGTGAGCTCATTGACACCGGCAGACTGGTGAATCCAGCTGTTCTGAACGCCTATCAAATTACGCTGTCATCCGAGTTGGATAAACGCTCACTGGATGCAATTGAAGCTCACTGGTCTCATATGCAACAGGCCTTACTAGCAGCATGCAAATCCTCATTGGGTATGTCTAATCGCCAACATGAACATTGGGTCTCTTCACACTCTTTGGAACTTACAGATGTTCGCCGGCATATTCCGGCTGGAAGCGAACACAATGAAACTCGCAAAGAGCTCCGGGCAAAACTCCGTGCTAGCCTGAAGAGAGACCGCGAATCCTGGTGGGCTCGTCGTGCAACAGAGATGGAAATGGCCGCTGCCCTCGTAACCATCGTGAGTTATTCCGTCTGATACGGGAAACGGGCAGCAGGAGACCTGGTGTTAGTGAAACTATACGTGACGAGAGTGGACAGCCTATCCACAATTTATCAAAACGCCTGGAACGTTGGGCTGAGCACTTTGAAAGGCAATTAGATCGGTCGGAATTGTTAGATTTCTCGCCGACCAGTGATCGCCCTGCTCCGTGGGCTGTTCCTTTGGATCCACCCTCTCGCTCAGAAGTCGAACATGAGATCAAACTGTTGAAGTTAAATAAAGCCGCGAGACCTGCTGACCTTCCTCCAGCCCTCTTCAAATTCGGGGGACCTGCTCTTGTGGATGATTTACACGAGTACTAGTGAGACTGTGGGAGCAGGAAACTGTCCCAACCGATTGGATCCGCTCCATCATAGTCCCAATTTTCAAAGGAGGCTCACGATCGGAATGCGGCAGCCATAGAGGAATCAGTCTGATCTCCATCGCCTCCAAATTGCTTGCCTCTGTCATCCTTCACAGATTGACTGGCACTTGTGAAAGCCAGATTTGTGAAGAGCAAGCTGGATTTCGTCGAGGTCGTAGCTGCATTGACCACATCTTCACCTTGCGTCAGTTGTTGGAGCACCGTCACATATAATGGCGGCCCACCGTTGTCGTGTTCCTCGATATCAAAGGTGCATTCGATTCGGTGGATAGACATGCACTTTGGGACTGTCTACTCAGGAAAGGTGTACCTGAGAAATATGTGAATATTATCCGAGCATTATATGCGCGTAGCTCGGGCAGAGTGAGGGCTTACGGCAAGTTGTCGTCGCCCTTTAATATCTGCAGCGGCGTGAGACAAGGATGCCCGCTGTCACCTTTCCTCTTCAACTTCGCTGTTGACGAAGTCATGGAAATCGCGTGCACAAGACACGACTTAGCAGGTGTGGATCTGCTTCCAGGAGAACGACTTCTTGATTTAGAGTATGCTGATGATATTGCTCTCATCTGTGACAGCTCACAAATGTGCCAAGCGGCACTGGACAGATTAGCACTAGCTGTCCGTCACTTCGGGCTTTGCTTCGCACCCTCGAAGTGCATAGCGTTTCTCCAAAATTGGTCTGGACCGCCTCCTACGCTGACCCTTGGTGGGGATCAGCGAGAAGTCGTTCAAAAATTCAACTACCTGGGAAGTTGTATCAGCGCCCGTGGGATTGAAGATGAAATCACGAATCGTATAGCAAAAGCTCGGGGCGCTTTTGCTAACCTTCGCCACTTATGGCGCCGGCGCGACATCACTCTCACCCTGAAGGGTAGAGTGTACAATGCAGCAGTACGTTCGACCCTATTGTACGGTTGTGAAACCTGGCCGCTTAAAGCAGCGGACCTGAAGAGGCTAGCTACGTTCGACCACCGGTGCCTTCGTAATTTAGCTCACATTTGGTGGGAACACCGCGTGAGCAACGAGCGTGTTCGACGCCTTGTTTATGGTACAGGAAAAGGAAATGAACCGCTCAGCACCGTTATTTCACGCATCAAGCTCCGATGGCTCGGCCACGTGTTACGCATGCCAGCCCACCGACTTCCGCGACGTGCGTTGTTTGCGCGCCGGGGGTGTGGATGGGAGAAGAGGAGGGGTGGCCAAGCGATGACTTGGTCGAGAGGAATGAAGGCCCTCACTTCTGAGCTGGCCTCGGTTGGAGCGTCTCGGCTCCCTGGTTGGGGTCCGAATGACGATGAACACGTTTGGCTGGATATACTTGCTGATATGGCTAGGAGCCGACCTCAGTGGCGTTCGTGCTGTGAGTTTCTTTGTCCCACCCCATCCCTCTTAGCCTCCCCCTACAACCACGATCTCATTACTTAGCCTTATATAATTTTGCATAATAATTTTTTTTGGTGCACAGCAGCCGGCTGGTAGCTTACCGGAACGATGCCCATCCGTTACCGGTAGCTCAGCCAGCTTTCACCAGTTGTTTTTTTCTCTCCTTTTTTCTATGTATTGCGGCACAGTAGCTGAGGTGTTTCCCACCTCTAGCTAACGTCTGGTATGATGTTGATGATAATGGTCTGTCTATATCTCAAACCGATTGCCCCACGTGTACTGATGGAAGCGCTTAACTCCAGATATCATGTCCAGTGCCTCTGTCCAGCTGTGTGTAATTCTTCTCAGCGGTCTGCAGTGTTCGGGATGCGAAAGCAATAGGACGGATGGTTCTATCGGGAATCTGATCTCTTAGGACTGCTCCCACTCCAAACTGCGTGGCATCACATTGCAAGACAAGAGGATTGTTTGGATTATAATGCACTAATACAGGTGAAGAAACAAGCAAATTCTTCGTATTCAAAAAGTGTTTGTTCCACTTTTCTTGTCCATTACAACTTGGCATCTTACTTAAACAAATCATGAAGAGGTGCGATCACAGAGGTTAGGTTAGGTCAAAGCAACGACGGTAGTGTGAAAGCATCCCAAAGAATGAACGTAAGTGTACTTCGTTGTGTGGACTGCTTACACTAATGATGGGTTCCAACTTGTCTTTTTGTGCATGTAATCCATTTTATCTAGTCGATATCCAAGGTAATCAACGAAATCAACTGGGAAAACACATTCGGAGCACTTCAAACTCAACCCGTTTTCGGACAATCTGTGTATGCCCTTATCCACAGTGCGCAAATGGCCTACTTCTGTCTTGCCCGTGATTAGTAAGTCGTCAAAATATGCACAGGTATTCGGTATATCACGTTCGACGTTGTCGATTATCCTTTGAAAAATCCCCGGGGCAGTTAATTCCAAATGTGAGTTTAGTGTATTCCTTAAACCCAGATGTGTGCTAATCGTGATAAACGGCCGAGAATCGTCGTCCAATTCCACTTGCGAATAAGTGACGTAAATAAAGTTTAGTAAACGACCCCACAAGATAAGGTGGCATATAAATCTTCAGTTTTGGTCAGGGATAACGGTCCATTATAGCGCAGCGATTCACTGTTAGTTTGTACTCACATCAACTCCGCACACTCCCATCTGGCTTAAGCACAGGGACTATCGGTGCTGCCCATTCGGATTGTTAAACTGGCACGATCGTACCTTCGTGCTGGAGCCGTTTCAATTCTTCCTCAACCTTTAGCCGTAGAGAAAAGGTAGTGTTCTAACCTTGAAGAATTTTAGCGTACTAGCATCCACCATATAAATTTTTACCTTAAAATTGTTGAGCTTCCCCAACTGGTGTTCGTTGAAAAACCTCTGATTATCGCTTTAGAACCGAGTCTACGGTTTCCACCCCCCCATGGACTTGATTGCGTTCAGTACCTGCGGTAACTGTTTTATCCAATCACGCCCCCAGTAGATTGGTCGATGCTCGGCGACCAACATGAAGCATTAAGTTGTGCGATCTCCCCTGATGTTGTACTAGCACCTGACATTTTCCGAATAGGTCTATGACCTCCTCCGTATAAGTTTTGAAGGCTGTTTCACAGTTCCAAATTAGGTACTGGTGAAAGTGCATTCTGGTCTATTATTGTCACTGATGAGCCGGGGTATAATTCAAATAATACAGCCTGACAATTGAAAACAAGTGTGCTCATATACGGAGATGCTTTATTCGTGTTTGAACAACGCAACTACATGGTACATAAATAACTGTGCATCACATGACTCATCATCGTTTTCGTTCAGCGATTTCCTGGAAACTTGTGATGGTAGGGAACGGCCCACACTAGCCAAATGGCCAACTTTACCGTACTTACTGCACTTCGTACGCAAGTGTAGGCACAGGCTGAGGGAAGTGTGTTGATCACCGCATCGGTAGCACACAAAGTTCAGCACAATATTCTCAAAGGAACAAGGTCGAGTTAGTTTGCTCACAGTTTCTGCAGGCTGGGTAGGGTTAAAAGTGGACAACTGATTTTTCAGACGTTCCCTCTGCTGAACAAGGTTGCAAGCCGTTTCCAAAGAGAGTTTTTCTTCCTAGAATAATAGTTTTTCCCTTGATCCATAATTCCAGCTATCATGCACTGCATTTTCATAAATTCGTCAAAACGCACCGCAGGGATTGTGTTATAAAGACATTCTGGGGTAGCTTGGTGAAGGCGTACGATAAAATGGTTTATGCTTTCTCCGCGCTGCTGCTGTAACTTCAAAAACTGATAGCGAGCGGAAAACGCGCTCTGCTGAATTCCCCATAGTTCCTCAACTAACCGAACCACTTGTGGGATCCAAGATTTATTCCTTAGGTTCATTGCATCGAGGTTTCTTTGTTATTCGGAACCAAGTCCCTGGGGGTACAACATCATCCAGTGGGTATCTGACAGTATGATGGAAGGGTTCACTACAAGAAAAAGAGTCACCTGATGTTGGAACGAAGCTTTCCATTGAATCCATGTTTGTAAGGAAATTTTTCTGACGCCTCCGGCCAGAGAAATGAGAGACCTACAAGTGGGCCCATTTTGCTTGTCACTATTTTGTTACGTACCGATCGTATATTCCTAATCCGTGTATGGGCCCGTAGTCCGTAGGAAAAACACCAACGCCGGATGGTAGGTGGGAATCTGTGCTCTACTCCTAATCGGAGCTAAGTGAAAACTATAGGACCAAAACGAACCAATGAGAAACAGAAACCAATCAGCGAACGCACTATCGTCATGTGCTTGGGTGCGTGCAGTTAGCCGGTGTGGCATGATGCATCGGTCGTGGATGTCCGTAACACACTTGTCATGCGCACTTCACGCATGTCACGCTGACGTACGACGACAGTCGAGCAGATGAACGTGACCACTCCGTGCGTGCTTCCAAGTTGCCATATCACTCGCACTCAGTGCAAACCGAGTGTTCGAGATCATCAGGCTGTGAGTGGCACACAATGAGTGCAGCGTGCCACGGTTTGTAATTCGCTGTACCACTGCCATGAGGACCGATGACATCTGCCCACCCCGATGCATCACGGCCAACGCGCGCCCTGAAATCACCCAGCAGAATTAGTCGGTATCTCTTCGGCACAGACCGTATCACGGTGGACAACTGAGTGTAGAAATGATCATGCGTCATCAGGATAACACATGGTCGGATCGTACGTCCTTACAAGTGGCAAATTTATCTGTTTGAGTAGCAGACGAACAGTCATCAGTTGAGCGCTGATGCCAGTGGGCTCACCCACTAGCTGACAATTCAAACGATCGGATAGTACAAATCCGACCCATGTTCACGTGGCGCTGAGGTGGCGTTTCCCGCGCAGTAGAACCTAAAGCCGGCACCAGCTTCATGCAACTTACATCGCTCAGCGAGCCGGGTCTCACTGAGCGCCGCAATATTGATGTTGTAGCGCGCCAGTCCCATCGCGACCAGTGCTGTGCGTCGCTCGACCGTTCACTGGTATTCCGGTCGCGCTAAGAGCGCACATTTCATCACACGATGTTGAACGCTCTGCACGGAGGCATACGATTGCGTTGGCGAGAAATCGTTTGGGTGGTGAAGACTTGGATTGGAGGAAGTAATGGGTTCGCTTAAAACGGGAACGGGAAGAAATATGTGGAGGTGAAGAAGAAAGCAAACATGCGCAGGCGTAGCATGTTTCGCTTATCCACCTCGCTGTATGCAGCAGATAAGACGACCCTTTTTCCTTAGGCCACTGCGCGACAGCTGAAGCTGCATGGATTTATTAGTATTGGCGTAATTCATAGTTTGGGGTGGGACATAGCTTATTGCCAGGTCGCCCTCACACCGGACAATGAGGAACGATTTGGATCCTCAACCAGGGCCTTCGATAAAGTATATATCTGAAGAGCAGCGGGCTGAGCGCCATGCTCAGTGAACCGATTCACGCGAAATTTTGTCCTGGATCAGCTAGATGAAGGGTGCAACACCAACTACCCACCTAGCGGTCGCCATGTGGAAAGCGTCCAGGGCAATGAGCCACAGCACAACACCAGCAACCTGCGGGTCGACAATCTCTCAGGAGCTAGCCACCACAAGCTACGACGAACCATGGACTCTCTCGCCGCCAGGGTGATGACAACCATCAATATGCACATGCATTTGTTCCACTACAACAGACTTCCATTTGGAATACATTCTGCACCGGCAATATTTCAGAGGATTATTGACAATGTAGTGAAAGGAATACCCATTGCATGCACTTATCTAGATAGCATTCTAATTGCGAGCAGAAACTGCTCACGAACTTACGACATCGCCTTCGCGGCCATGACACATCTCCAGACAGTGGACTCAAGCTGAAGGAATCCAAATGTGTATGTTTCGACAGACAGTGTTCCAGTACCTTGGACTTCGTTTGAATAAACACAGCTTGCACTTGCTAAGGGAAAAACTGCAGCCCGTCCGTTGATTCTCTGGGACCCCTGCAACGTCAGTGAGCTACAATTCTTTCTGGGTATGGTAACATACTATAGTCGTTTCCTACCTGCGTTGTCACCACCCTCGCACCTCTGTACGCTTTACTACAAAAATATATCAAGTGGCAGTGGTCAGCTGACGACATAATTTATTTCGGTGCTGTCAAGCAGCCATGGACAAGGCTATTATACTACTACTTTTTGATACTAGGAGGGTCTCGCACTCTCCGACGTGACGCCTCAGCTTCAGGGCTCGTCGCCGTTCTGTCCCATTAAGATAGCTGATCAGACGGAGAGACCCATCGTTTTGCCTCTAGGAGCTTAGCACCGGCAGAGAAAAACTACGCACAACTGGATAAGGAGGCGTTGGCGGTTATATTCGGTGTTAAGAAATTTCACCAGTATCTTTGGGGAAGAAGTTTCGAAATCTTTACTGATCATAAACCCTTATTAGCCTTGATTGGTGAAAGTAAAATTATTAACCAAATGTCATCGTCCCGTATGCAACGTTTGACCCTATTGTTATCGGCTTACAATTACACTCTCTCATGCCCTGTAAAACGGCATTGCGGATGCCTTGAGTCGGTTTCGAGTTGAACCATCTGCCAGATTGTGAAGTGGAACCAACTGAATTAGTCCATTTAATGCAGCATTTGAAGAGGAAGCCGGTGTTGAACGCGGATGTTCGTGTGAGACAGAGCGTGATGTACTCCTCAGCAAAGTTAAAGTTTTGGTCTTTCAAGGATGGTCTGGTAAATGTGACGCGGAACTGTTGCCTTACTTCACCCGGCGTACAGAACTAAGCCTCGAGGATGACAAACTCTTGTGGGGTCCAGAGCTATTATACCGCCTCGATTACGACATTATGTGTTGGAGGAATAGCAGGTACCAACAGAATGAAAGGGCTCGCGCGGTCTTATGTGTGGTGGCCCGGCATTGATGGCGACATAGAAAGAGTTATCAGACGCTGTAAATTATGTCAAAATACACAAAGAGACGCCCCACCGGTGCCAATGAGTCCATGGAAATGGTCCGACAAGTCATGGGGGCGCATACATGCAGACTACTTTGGTCCGCTTGATGGAAAGATGTTTCTTCTCATAGTCAATGCCTATTCCAAATGGTTTGACATATTTCCGCTGATATACGCTACTTCCGAGTCAACGGTTTCCTGCATGCGAGCAAGTTTTAGCAAATTCCGTACTCCACAAACACTAATGACAGACAACGGCTCCATCTTCACTATCCAACGATTCCAAGAGTTCCGCCATAATAACGGCATCAGACATGTGTAGACCGCCTTTTAGCACCCAGCCTCAACTTGATTTGCGGAAAGAGCAGTCCAGACATTAAAAAACGGGTTGCAGAAACCGTCATCCGCTCGACTCCGAACGAGTTTGGAGAAATTTCTATTCGCTTACCGCTCCACCCCAAGTGAAACGACAGGCAAGAGTCCAGGCGAACTAATGTTCGGCCGAAGGCTTAGGACGCGGCTAGACCTACTCTTTTCCGACCAGAGATTACGCGTCGAGATGCGGCAAGAGCAATCAAAAGAGAGGTACGATCGAAAAGCATCAGATCGAGAACTTCGTGAGGACGAGCCAGTTTACGTCAAACTGCCCCACGAACCGACTTGGCAACCTGCAGAGTTACGCGAAATTGAAGGCCAGAGAGCGGAGGTTGCACTACCGGACGGCAGGGTGGTTACCCGTCATATGGATCACGTCCGGCGTCGTTCCGTTCCAACCGGGCCAGAGGACATACTGCCAAGCCCGTCAACCGAGCCAGTGGTCGCGGAGGCCACACAGACCACAAGCCAGCCAGAAGCTCAACCAATACGCCGTTCGACTAGAGTCCGTCATCCAGTTGATCGTTACCAGGCTGTCTGGGGGAGTGCCAAATAAAGGGAGGAGAAATGTGGCGTATGAGTTACCATCTCCAATCAGCGTTCACACCAGCATCGGCCGGTGTGCGCCTGTCTGTCTATCGATTGCCTGCTCACTAATGGTTGGCTCCATTTCCTTGATCGATGCTCTGTATCCGTTTTGACCAGAATGCACATTTGCGCGCTGCCAGCTAGACGTGTTATTGTCTTTGCGTCTTTCGGCTAAGAGTCATTATTGCGTTCTCAAGCTAGCTTAACTTCTACATGTGTAGACTTTAACACAATGCAATGAGTTTAGAAGACGGGATGGACGCCTCTGTTTCTGACGCAACCAGGTTGGCCATTATGCAACAAATTGTACAAACAGAAACTTATCATTTTTTCTTGTTATCCAAACCGGGTCAGTGGCTTGTACTCCTCTTGAAATAATAATTGAGGGTGTCGCGGTCAGCGCGATAGTGAACACGGGAGCGGACGTTTCAATTACCAAAGAGTTCGACAGTGTTTCCTTAGCTCATTCCTCAACCAGGATGCAAACGTCCCCAGGAAATCGCTTGCATGTGACAGCGGCACAGCAATTGCGATTGAGAATTGGGAAAACGGTCACTAGACATTCTATATTTGTCGTCGGGGAGGACAACGGTAACAACCATCAGTAAGGACATCAGCAACAGGCTTGATACCAAGGTTAATTGGAGAAAGAATGTTGCCATAGTGGACAGCGAAACGATCGCGATAACACAAGGAAATGCGACCAGATAGGTGCCGTGACTGTTTTTCCCGAGTGCCCGAACCACACAAAACTGGATATGCTTCACAAATACGGCCATTTGTTCACAGATGTGAATGATGATTCCGGATTCTGCAGCCGAGTAGAACACTGGATATCCCTAATCCCAGGTAGGTAGTGCAAGTCGATTTTCAGACGGTTACCATAGAACACTCTGGCGGCAATACAAAAGCAAGTGGTTGAGCTGGAGACCAAAATGATCGTCAGGCGAACAAGCAGCCGGTATTTGTCATCAGCATTGCAGACGAAAATAGCGAACAGCACCTGCAGATTCTGCATTGATTTCAAAGCGCTAAACAGAGTAACTGTGAGAGATGCATTTCCGATGTCTCAGATGAACGAACTTTTTTCCAATCTTCTCCAGACTGATTTTCTTGATAGATCTTCGATCGGGATACTACCAACCCCATCGCAGAAGAAGAAAGTCATAACATAACTTTCAGTGTGAGCGGCCAGCAGTATGAATTCTTGAGAATACTTTTCGGATTGTACAACAACTCCCCGGCGACATTCAGACGTCTACTGTTGATGGTCCTGGAGAACCTCCAAGATGTGGTTATCTAATTGGGTGACATCCTTTTCTTCTGGGAGACGAAACAAGAACCTGATGCCCGACTCGTAGCCATACTACAACGACTAGGGGAAGCCTGTCTGAGGCTTGGTCGCTAAAACTCACAGATTGCTCAATAGGCCATTGTGTGTTTGGGGCTCAAAGTGGGAAATGAACAAGTTCAGCCGCTTCCATTGAAACGAGAAGCAATCAAGCCTTTCGCAGCCCCGTAGTCAAACATCACCACCAGTCTTTCCTCTGACTGTTGGCATATGATTCGAAATTCGTGATCCATTTTGTGGAGAAGATCAGTCTATTATTAAAGCCGCTGTACAAAAACAAGTCCTTCGCTTGGAGACCTGAAGCGGACCGGGCATTTATCTACCTAAATGAATGCGTTGCAGAAGAGCCAACATGTTTACGGCTGCCCATGCCCGGTGAAAAATCCACGGTGGCGGTCGGTGCAAGCAACCTTGCAATGGGGGCTGTGCTGTTCCAAACAGCTGGTAGGATTAAATTTGCAAGCAGAGTGCTGACCATCACAGTACAATGCTACTCTACGACCAAGGACACGCATGTGGCCTTGGAGAAATGGAGAAAATACCTGCTAGTGATTGAGTTTCATGTCATTACTGATCACAAGCCAATATCATGGTTAGTGAAGACGAGAGACTCGCGGAGACGACTTTATCCGTTGACGTACCAGCTGCAAGAATTCACTTTACAATTGAGCACATAGATGGAACGAAGCACGTTATACCCGGTTGTTGTATCCCAAAAAGCAGCAGACCAGAGTAGCACCGGAAACGGATGTATGTTGGAAACTGTCCGCACACACGCGCAGTACAATTAAATCGATGGTGCTTCGCATTGCAAGCAATCAACCTCAAGAGCACATGATGGGCCAACAAGTGCTAAATAGAAGTGTGAGTAGGATAAGCGAATCGAGGGCAAAAACAAAGCACAGTTTTGAACACGACATTATCTCCTACTCTGTTCGTAAACGTATTGACAGTACATGCCCATGAACGATATAATTTAATGTCAGTAGCACGGAGAATTGTCATGTGGTGTTATCCGTTAAGTCGGATCGGTAGACAGCACGGCGTATCCGACCAGAACATCGTTTGTATTAGTTTGTACCGAGCGCTGTGTTGTTGGTGTGTTCGTCTGTTCAATAGCACATTGGGAAACGCGCTGTATGCAGCCGTCTTGCATTCCCCTTTGTCCCATCAAACAAGTTGTAAGTTCCTGGTCTGCAACACAGATTCCACACGAGTAGGTGGTCTGAATACATTACCTCCCTTCCAGCACTTTGGTTTTCTCACACAAACAAATGTCCCTGGAGGATAAGTTTTCCAACGCGTCTATATTTAGCCTGGTAAACAGCCCGTCTTTCGTATTCTCTGTGATCGGCGGTTTCTTCAGATGTAAAGGCTGCATTTAATCAAGTTCGAATTGTTCGCCCCAGCATTAGCTCCGGCTCACATCTGGTGGGAACACCGAGTAAGA
>OX104067.1:98295622-98324164 GCA_944474145.2 Dicrocoelium dendriticum | reverse complement strand
GAGAGACTTACAAGTGGGCTCATTTTGCTTGTCAATATTTTGTTACGTACCGATCGTATATTCCTAATCCGTGTATGGGCCCGTAGTCCGTAGGAAAAACACCAACGCCGGATGGTAGGTGGGAATCTATGCTCTACTCCTAATCGGAGCTAAGTGAAAACTATAGGACCAAAACGAACCAATGAGAAACAGAAACCAATCAGCGAACGCACTATCATCATGTGCTTGGGTGCGTGCAGTTAGCTGGTGTGGCATGATGCATCGGTCGTGGATGTCCGTAACACACTTGTCATGCGCACTTCATGCATGTCACGCTGACGTACGACGACAGTCGAGCAGATGAACGTGACCACTCCGTGGGTGCGTCCAAGTTGCCATATCACTCGCACTCAGTGCAAACCGAGTGTTCGAGATCGTCAGGCCGTGAGTGGCACACAGTGAGTGCAGCCTGCCACGGTTTGTAATTCGCTGTACCACTGCCATGCGGACCGATGACATCTGCCCACCCCGATGCATCACGGCCAACGCGTGCCCTGAAATCACCCAGCAGAATTAGTCGGTATCTCTTCGGCACAGACCGTATCACGGTGGACAACTGAGTGTAGAAATGATCATGCGTCATCAGGATAACACATGGTCGGATCGTAAGTCCTTACAAGTGGCAAATTTAGCTATTTGAGTAGCAGACGAACAGTCATCAGTCGCGCGCTGATGCCAGTGGGCTCACCCACTAGCTGACAATTCAAACGATCGGATAGTACAAATCCGACCCATGTTCACGTGGTGCTGAGGTGGCGTTTCCCGCGCAGTAGAACCTAAAGCCGACACCAGCTTCATGCAACTTACATCACTCAGCGAGCCGGGTCTCCCTGAGCGCCGCAATATTGATGTTGTAGCGCGCCAGTCCCATCGCGACCAGTGCTGTGCGTCGCTCGGACCGTTCACTGGTATTCCGGTCGCGCTAAGAGCGCACATTTCATCACCCGATGTTGAACGCTCTGCACGGAGGTATACGATTGCTTTGGCGGGAAATCGTTTGGGTGGTGAAGACTTGGATTGGAGGAAGTAATGGGTTCGCTAAAACGGGAACGGGAAGAATATGTGGAGGGGAAGAAGAAAGCAAACATGCGCCAGGCGTAGCATGTTTTCGCTTATCCACCTCGCTGTATGCAGCAGATAAGACGACCCTTTTTCCTTAGGCCACTGCGCGACAGCTGATGCTGCATGGATTTATTAGTATTGGCGTAATTCATAGTTTGGGGTGGGACTAGCTTATTGTCAGGTCGCCCACACCGGACAAGAGAACGATTTGGATCCTCAACCAGGGCCTTCGATAAAGTATATATCTGAAGAGCAGCGGGCTGAGCGCCATGAGTCAGTGAACCGACTCACGCGAAATTTTGTCCTGGATCAGCTAGATGAAGGGTGCAACCCAACTCCCACCCAGCGGTCGCCATGTGGAAGCGTCCAGGGCATGAGCCCACAGCACAACACCAGCAACTGCGGGTCGACAATCTCTCAGGAGCTAGCCACCACAAGCTACGACGAACCATGGACTCTCTCGCCGCCAGGGAGATGATAACCATCAATACGCACATGGGTTTGATCCACTACAACAGACTTCCATTCGGAATACATTCTGCACCGGCAATATTTTAGATAATTATTCACAATTTAATGAAAGGTATACCCCGTGTATGCGCTTATCTAGATGGCATTCTAATTTCGGGCAGAACTGATCACGAACATACGACATCGCCTTCGACGGCCTTGAAACATCTCCCAGACAGTGGACTCAAGCTGAAGGAATCCAAATGTGTATGTTTCGCAGACAGTGTTCCAGTACCTTGGACTTCGTTTGAATAAACACAGCTTGCACTTGCTAAGGGAAAAACTGCAGCCCGTCCTTGATTCTCTGGGACCCTGCAACGTCAGTGAGCTACAATTCTTTCTGGGTATGGTAACATACTATAGTCGTTTCCTACCTGCGTTGTCACCACCCTCGCACCTCTGTACGCTTTACTACAAAAATATATCAAGTGGCAGTGGTCAGCTGACGAACATAATTATTTCGGTGCTGTCAAGCAGCCATGGACAAGGCTAATATACTACTACTTTTTGATACTAGGAGGTCTCGCACTCTCCGACGTGACGCCTCAGCTTCAGGGCTCGTCGCCGTTCTGTCCCATAAGATAGCTGATCAGACAGAGAGACCCATCGCTTTTGCCACTAGGAACTTAGCACCGGCAGAGAAAAGCTTCGCACAACTGGACAAGAAGACGTTGGCGGTTATATTCGGTGTTAAGAAATTGCACCAGTCTCTTTGGGGAAGAAGTTTCGAAATCTTTACTGATCATAAACACTTATTAGCCTTGATTAATGAAAGTACAATTATCGACCAAATGTCATCGTCCCGTATGCAACCTTTGACTTTATTGTTATCGGCTTACAATTACACTATCTCTCATGCCCTTGGAAAACCAAGCGGCATTGCGAATGCCTTGAGCCGGTTGCCGATGAATCACCTCCCGAATTTTGTACTGGGGCCAACTGTATTAGTCCGTTTAATGCAGCATTTGACCAGGAAACCGGTGTTGTATGCGGATATTCACCTTGAAACAGAGCGTGCTGCACTCCTCAGCGAGAATGGTATGGTAAATGTGGCGCGGAACCGTTGCCTTACTTCACCTAGCGTACAGAACTAAGCGTCGAGAATGACTGCCTCTTATGGGGTCCAAACTATTATACCGCCTCGGTTACGACATTGTGTGACGGAGGAATTGCACAAAGCTCACCCACGTATCATCAGAATGAAAGCGCTCGTACGGTCTTATTTATGGTGGCTCAGCATTGATAGCGACATATAAAGCATACTCAGACACTGTGAATTACGTCAAAGTACACAAAGAAAGTCCCACCGGTGGCATTGAGTCCATGGAAATGGTCCGACAAGACATGGGGGCGCATACATGCAGACTAGTTTGGTGCGCTTGATGGCAAGATGTTTCTTCTCGTAGTCAGTGCCCATTCCAAATGGTTTGACGTATTTCCGCTGACATACGCTACTTCCGAGTCAACGGTTTCCTGCATGCGAAAAAGTTTTAGCAAATTCCGTATTCCACAAACACTAGTGACAGACAACGGCTCCGTATTCACTATCCAACGATTCCAAGAGTTCCGCCATAATAACGGCATCAGACATGTGTAGACCGCTTTTTATCACCCAGCCTCAAGTGGACTAGCGGAAAGAGCAGTCCAGACAGTAAAAAACGGATTGCAGAACTAATCATCCGCTCCACTCCGAACGAAGTTGAATAAATTTCTATTCGCTTACCGCTCCATCCCAAGTGAAACGACAGGCAAGAGTCCAGGAGAACTAATGTTCGGCCGAAGGCTTAGTTGGCGGCTAGACCTACTATTTTCCGACCAGAGATTACACGTCGAGATGCGGCAACAGCAATCAAAAAAGAGGTACGATCGAAAAGCATCAGATCGAGAACTTCGTGAGGACGAACCAGTTTGCGTCAAAGTGCCCCACGAACCCACTTGACAGCCTACAGAGTTACGCGAAATTAAAGGTCAGAGAGCGGACGTTGCACTACCAGACGGCAGGGTTTTTACCCATCAAATGTATCAGGTCCGCCGTCGTTCCGTTTCAACCGAGCCAGACGACCCATTACCAAGTCCGTCAACCGAACCAGTGGTCGCGGTGGTCACACAGACAACAAACCTGCCAGATGCTCAACCAATACGCCGTTCTACTATACCATTTTCCATTGAAGTTGGACATTCGGGCAAAACATTTACGCCTGCGGGTCAACGGGGTTGCTCCTCCGGCGCAATCAAGTTGAGTCTTCACCATGCGGAATAGAACCACTCACTGGCATGGTAGGGGATGTTTCATTGGCCAAACGCCTTCAGCAAATAGGACCTCAGACGCTTGGCCAATGAAACATCCCCTACCATGCCAGTGAGTGGTTCTATTCCGCATAGCAAAGACTCAACTTGATTGCCCCGGAGGAGCAACCCCGTTGACCCCCAGGCGTAAAGGTTTTGCCCAAATGTCCAACTTCAATGGAAAATGGTATAGAGTCCGTCATCCAGTTGGTCGTTACCAGGCTGTCTGGGGGAGTGCCAAATAAAGGGAGGAGGAATGTGGCGTATGAGTTGCCATCTCCAATCAGAGTTCAGACCAGCATTGACCGTGTGCGCCTGTCTGTCTATCGATTGCCTGCTCACTAGTGGTTGACTCCAGTTCCTTGATCCACGCTCTGTATCCGCTCTGGCCAGAATGCACATTTGCGCCCTGCCAGCGAGACGTGTTCTTGTCTTTGCGTCGTTCGGCTGAGTCATTACTGCGTTCTCAGGCTAGCTGAACTTCTACATGTGTAGACTTGAACACAATGCAATGAGTTTGGCAGACGGGAAGGGCTCCTCTGTTTCTGATGCAACCAGGTTAGCCATTATGCTACAAATTGTATAAACCGAAACTTATCATTTTTTCTTGTTATCCAAGCCGGGCCAGTGGCTTGTACTCCTCTTGAAATAATAATTGAGGGTGTCGCGGTCAGCGCGATAGTGGACACGGGAGCGGATGTTTCCATTACCAAAGAGTTCGACAGTGTTCCCTTTGCTCATTCCTCAACCGCGATGCAAACATTCCGAGGACATCGCTTGAATGTGACAGCGGCACAGCAATTGTGATTGGGAATTGGGAAAACGGTCACTAGACATTCTATATTTTTCGTCGGAGGGGCAACGGAAACAATCATCAGTAACGACGTCATCAACAGGCTTGATGCCACGGTTTATTGGAGAAAGAATGTAGCCAAAGTGGACAGTGAAACGATCGCGATAACACAAGGAAATGCGACCAGATAGGTGCCGTGACTGTTTTTCCCGAGTGCCCGAACCACACGAAACTGGATATGCTTCACAAATACGGCCATTTGTTCACAGATGTGAATGATGATTCCGGATTCTGCAGCCGAGTAGAACACTGGATATCCCTAATCCCAGGTAGGCTGTACAATTTGCTTTTCAGACGGTTACCATAGAACACTGACGGCAATACAGAAGTAAGTGGTTTAGGTGGGACCAAAAGGATCATCAGGCGAACAAGCAGCCCGTATTTATCACAAGCATTGCAGACGAAAATAGCGAACAGTACCTACAGATTCTGCATTGATTTCAAAGCGCTAAATAGAGTAACTGAGAAAGATGAATTTCCAATGTCTCTAATGAACAAATTTTTTCCAATCTTCTCCAGACTGATTTTCTTGATAGATCTTCGATCGGTATACTGCCAATCCCACCGCAGAAGAAGAAAGTCATAACATAACTTTCAGCGTGAATGGCCAGCAGTATGAATTCTTGAGAATAACTTTCGGATTGTACAACTCCCCGACGACATTCAGACGCCTACTGTTGATGGCCCTGGAGAACCTCCAAGACGTGGTTATCTAATTAGGTGACAACTTTTTCTTCTGGGAGACGGAACATGAACCTGATGCCCGACTTGTAGCCATATTCCAACGACTAGGAGAAGCCTATCTGAGGCTTGGTCGCTAAAACTCACAGATTGCTCAATAATCCATTGTGTGTTTGGGACTCAAAGTGGGAAGTGAACAAGTTCAGCCGCTTCCATCGAAACGAGAAGCAATCAACTCTTTCACAGCCCCGTAGTCAAACGTCACCACCAGTCTTTCCTCTGACTGATGGCATATGATTCGAAATTCGTGACGCATTTTGTGGAGATCAGTCTATTATTAAAGCCGCTGTACAAAAACAAATCCTTCGCTTGGAGACCTGAAGCGGACCGGGCATTTATCTACCTAAATGAATGCGTTGAAGAGGTGTCAACATGTTTACGGCTACCCATGCCCGGTGAAAAATCCACGGTGGCGGTCGGTGCAAGCAACGTTGCAATCGGGGCTGTGCTGTTCCAAACAGCTGGTAGGATTGAATATGCAAGCAGAGTGCTGACCATCACAGTACAATGCTACTCTACGACCAAGGAAGAAAGCACTGCTATCTTGTGGGCCTTGGAGAAATGGAGAAAATGCCTGCTAGTGATTGAATTTCATGTTATTACTGATCACAAGCAAATATCATGGTTAATGACGACGAGAGACTCGCGGAAACAACTTTATCCGTTGATGTACCGGCTGCAAGAATTCACCTATACCATTGAGCACATAGATGGGACGGAGCACGTGATACCCGGTGGTTGGGTCGCGAAAAAGCAGCAGACCAGAGTAGCACCGGAACGTATGTCTGGAGGAAACTGTGGCACACACGCGCAGTACAATTAAATCGATAGAGGTTCGCATTGCAACCAATCAAATGCAATGGAACATGATAGGCCAACGAGTGCTAAATAGAAGTGTGAGTAGGTTAAGCGAATCCAGGGCAAAAACAAAGCAAAGTATTTAAACACGACATTATCCCTACCTCAGTTCGTAAAAATACAGGCACTACATGTCCATGAAGGATCTTATTTAATGTTAGCACCCCGAAGAATTGTCACTGGCTATTAGCCATTAAAGCGTATCGGTAGACAGGGCGGCGTATCCGACCGGAACGTTGTAAGTTGGTATTAGTTTGTACCGAGCGCTGTGTTGTAGGTGTGTTCATCTGTTCAATAGCACGTTGGGAAAGCGTTGTATGCAGCCGTCTTGCATTCACCTTTGTCCCATCAGCCAACTTGTAAATTCCTGGCGAGCACACAGATTCCAAACGAGTCCGCGGTCCGAATACATTACCTCCTTTCCGGGAATTGAGTAGTCTCACACGAACAAATGTCAATGAAGAATACCTTTTCCCAACGCGTCTACATTTAGCCTGGTAAACAGCCCACCTTTCGTATTCCCTGTGATCGGCGGTTTCTTCAGATGTAAAGACTCCATTTGATCAAGTTCGGATTGTTCGCCCCAGCATTAGCTCTGGCTCACATCTGGTGGGAACACCGAGTAAGAAACTAGCGTGTTCGGCGCATTGTTCACGACACAGCAAAAGGAAATGAACCGCTCAGCCCCGTCATTTCACGCACCAGGTTCCGATGGCTCGGCCACGTGTTACGCATGCCAGCCCACCGACTTCTGCGACGTGCGTCGTTTGCGCGCCGGGGTGTGGATGGAAGAAGAGGAGGGGTGGCCAAGCGATGACTTGATCGAGAGGAATGAAGGCCCTCACTTCGAAGCTGGCCTCAGTTGGAGCGTCTCTGCTCCCGGGTTGGGCTCCGAAGGACGATGAACACGTTTGGCTGGATACACCTGTTGATATGGCTAGGAGCCGACCTCAGTGGCATTCGTGCTGTGAGTTTCTTTGTCCCCCCCTATTCCTCTTAGCCTTTCCTCCAACCACGATCTCATTATTTAACATTTTATGATTTTGCGTAGGAAGTTGCTTTTTTTTGCTGCATAGTAACCGGCAGAAAGCTTACCGGAACGATGCCCATCCGTTACCGGTAACTCAGCTGGCTTGCACCTGTACCATTTTATTCCCTTCTTTTCTTTCAGATATTGCAGCACAGTGGCTGAGGTGTTTCCCACCTCTAGCTAACGTGTATAGTGTGTGTGTGTGTGTGTGTGTGTGTGTGTGTGCATTATCTCCTAGGGGGGTCCTCGCCGTTGCAGTATGTGGAGTGGTTCTGCATACCTCCAATGCAGATACCAACGCATCATCCCAGGATTCTTCCGAAAGCCGAAGGACTTGTAGAGATTCTTTCAAAGTACGATTAAGTCGTTCGATGAGTCCATTCGCTGCAGGATTATAAGGTACAGTCCTCGTGTGTCTGATACCATTGCGCCTTAGGAATTCAGCATACTCGTTACTTCGAAACTGTGGGCCGTTATCAGTGACTATTTCTTCTGGCAAACCGTACCTTGCAAACAAACAACGGAGCCACTTTATGATGACGGCTGTAGTTACGTCCACGCATAGAATAGCTTCTGACCATTTGCTGTAGAAACAGGTAGCCACTAGCACGTTTCGCTTCTGCGGAGGTGCATTGGTAAACGGGTCTATCATAACGATGACAATTTTTGCCCATGGCTTCATTGGGTACACGATAGGTTGGACTGGAGCATTCAGGGACGTCGCACTCTTATCGGATTGTTGGCAGGCGTAACATTCCCGAATAACCGCCTTGACGCTAGAATTCAACTTCGGCCACCAATAGTATTGTCGTATCCGAGCTTTGGTTCGCACAATCCCTGGATGACCTTCATGCGCACATGCAACCACCAGAGGAATAAGGGTTATCGGGACCACAAACTGCTCGCCTCTAATAATGCAGTTGCTCACAGTAGAAAGCTCTTTCCGTAGGGTATAGTATGGAAGTAACTCAGGTTGGATCTTGGTACGGCTGGGCCATGAAGTGGATATGTACTCCCGAAGCTTCGCTAGGACAGGGTCTTTGCCAGTGTGCTCTCGTATCATGTCAAATGTTATTGTAGATGTTCCGTCTGAGAGCTGCGATATCATTTTTACCTCCTCTAAGTCCTCGTTTTCCCCTTCCTTGGACAGTGGGAGTCTCGAGAAGGCATCTGCAAGTTAGTTAAAGCACTCTGGCACGTATTTTATTTCACAACCATAGTTCAATAAACGTGAGTACCAGCGACTCAAGCGTACCGGCTTTTGGCCTTTGTTACCGTGACTTAGTAAAGTTGTAAGAGCAGAATGATCGGTGCGCAAAGTGAATCGACGTCCGAATAAGTAAAATGCCATTTCTCACATGCCCAGACGCATGCGAGGGCCTACTTCTCGCCGGTGGAATAATTTCTTTCCGTATCAGACAAGGTACGTGATGCGTACGCAATCACTTTCTCCTCGCCATTGCGCAGCTGGGACAGAACTTCACCCAAGCCAACATCGGAAGCATATGTTGAAACAAACGTTGGACAGTGCTCATCAAAGATCGCCACCATGGGATTGGATTCAAGCATCGCTTGCATGGTTATGGAAGCATTGTCTTATTCAGTGGTCCAACGAACTTAATGGTTTTGACGCGTCAGCCTTCGTAACGGCTCAGCAGTAGTCGCAAAATTCAGTGAATATCGAAGGTAATAAGAACACAAACCCGAAATGTTTCATCTGTGTAACGTTGCATGGTTTTAGACTATCGAGGATGCCTCTGGCGTTCTGCACATTAGGCTTAATACCTGAGGCAGAAATAAGATTTCCAATAAACTCTACCTCCGTTACAGCGAATTGACATTTGTTGGTATTCAGGCAGAGATTCAGTTCACTCAATCTATGCAGCACATTATGCTGGCTTTCCTGATGTTCGGTGGGGTTACTACCAAAAAAACCAATATCATCCAGATACACAAGACATCCTTTGAAATCTGATAACGATATAGTAATAAATTCCTGCCAAGCTGCTGGGGCACTACTAAGGCCCATTGGTAGCACTTTGTATTGACACAAACCGTCTTTCGTGAGGAAAGCAGTCAAATGTCGGTAATCTGGAGCCAGTTGTATGTGGTAGTATGCACTGTGAATATCCAGCCTTGAGAAAAGGTTGGTGTTTGATAGCTTAACCATCAACTCGTCGATAGAAGGCAGAGGGAGCTTGTCCACAAAGATGTCGAATAAGCTTTTGAAGGTCAGTACATACACGAATAAAACCAACCTTCTTTTGAACGATAATTAGTGGATGAACCCATTCAGAACACTGTATCAGTTCTATCAAGTTTCCCGTGATCATATTTTGCAAAGTTTGCAACTAGCCTCTCGCTTGACCAGAGGTACAGGCCTAGGTTGGGAAATGCTGAACGGCTTGTAATCCGCGCTAAACCGAATGCGGTGCATTACTTTTGGGACTCTACCAATATCTGGAAGAAAGAGATTTGGGTAGCTGGAACGTAAAGAATAAAGGTTGACACTGGCAATGGACATCCGGCTGACGCATGGTGATACGTTCAATATGCCCATGACATTACGCTCCAAAAAATGCATACTATCAGTTTTAGAGACGTAAACTTCAACTATACGCTTCCTGCTGTTTATAAGAAACATTGAAACCGTAACAAAACCGAGTATGTGGACATCCTCATTGGAGTAGCTGCTGAAAGTGTAAGCGGAAGGATGTACAGTTAGCTGACCAAAATGCTGTTTGTAAAAATAGCATGGCACAACTGTGATTGGTGACGCGGGATCTAGTTCCATGTCTAGACAAATGGTTTTGTTTCTAACTTCAAAAACACACGACACTTATCTGGTGAGGTCAGTTTGGGTTCTTGAGTTGGAGACGAAAGTGGATGTTCGCATTCATTAACAACATATATAGATTGTCCAGTGGTGACCGGAGAAGCACTGGAGTCATTTGCAGAATCAACTAAAGAAATGGCGCGGGAACAACAAACCCGAGCAAAATGACCGGTCTTACCGCAATTCCGGCAGATTTCATTCTTTGCAGGACATGACTTATCAATTGCAGGATGTTCAGCATTTCCACAACGGTAACACTTACTTATAACTGAGGATCGCGTCAGAAAGCGTGTAGAATCCAAACGGTTAATTTCAGTAGCTCCTGTGTTAGAGAGGAAAATTTTCTTTTCTTCCGTGACTGCGACCTTCGCGTGAGCCACGTCACAGGCCCTGGTCCATGTGAGCTTTTCTGCGTTCCCCATTAAGAGACTCTCTTATCCGAGAATCTGTGAGACCGGAAATCAATTGTTGTATTAGCATGGTTTCTTCCACTTTTTCTTGGGAATACTATTGTAGTCACACTTTCTAACAGAACAAACCAGACGGGAAATGAATGCATCCACTGATTCACCAGATGCTTGTTTCAGCTGCGAACAATTGTACCGAGAAGTGTAGATGTTCACTCGAACACCCCAATGTTTATCGAGGGCCCATAAAGCCTCTGTCAACGTGGGTTTCTCCCGCAAGTTAAGAGCATCAAATATACGTCGACCCTCTGAGCCGAGATGCAAGCGCAAAAGCTTCAAAGTATCCTCCGTTTTCAGCGTCACGGATGGATTGAGAACTGGTAGCACAGAAATATAATCTGAAAAACTAATTTTCCAGTCTTCCCAGCATTCTGCATTTGGGGTAACCGCAGAGCCAGTCCAGAACGGTAAAGGGGCAGTAGCATGCAAAGACATCGGTAACACGCGACGCCAATTTGTATCCAGAAAAAGCAGCAGACCAGAGTAGCACCGGAACGTATGTCTGGAGGAACTGTCACACACACGCGCAGTACAATTAAATCTAGGGAGGTTCGCATTGCAACCAATCAAGCGCAATGGAATATGATAGGCCAACGAGTGCTAAATAGAAGTGTGAGTAGGTTAAGCGAACCCAGGGCAAAACAAAGCAAAGTATTTGAACACTACACCGGCATGTTATCGTGTCCATCTCTGGACCACCACCTGCCAGATAATGCCATACCGGTGTGATATCACCACGGATGATCGAGATCTACTGAAAAGTCAACTTGCGGATAAATTGATGAAATTACTTTGTGCTTATTTACAGGCCGGGACCAAGCCAGAGGCAACATCGGGAGAGGTGGAGGAACTCCTCAGGATCTGGGACAAACTTAATGTCGCGAACGGTACCTTGTGGGTGACAACAAACGGAATGAAGTGATTTTTATTCCCCAGAAGATACGGTAGCGGGTGATGTGAATAACCCATGACGGCGTCCATATGGGTTTCGAGAGAGTCTTCGACCTGCTGCGGAAGAGGGTGTTTTAGCCAAACATGAAATAGGAACAATAAACAATGATTTATCACGGGTAAAAAAGCATGCGCTTGACAAGTCCCGTAGGATGGCTGGAGTAAAAATTAAAATTGAATGGATCATCGAATAAGTAAAATGTTATTTTAAACGTCTGCCGATTTAAATGCACTACATAACGATAGTTTGTAGTGAGAATGGGATGTGCACACACAAAATAGTAAAGAGAGCTGTTATAGTTCAGTAAATATGTGAGAAAGAAAAAGGAAAACTACAACGCTCACTCGTATGTCACTTCATTTGACATATCTGGTATGTTAATGCAGTTTAGCTACATCCAGGCTAATCACATAGACACTACTGCATTTATCCTCACCGCCAAGTTGCGGAGAGGACCGTTAAGCACATGCTTAGGCGTGCATTATTTCGTCCTTCAAATGAAACGGACGATTTCAAGTAATGCAAGTTTGCAACCGTTCCATCAAGGCGCTTTTTGCATAGCTTTAATGTACGGGTAAGGATAACGTGAGTCAGAAGCGCATTCCAGGCACGGGGACAGACGTTTCGTCGACAATCAAGTCGACTTTAGTGCGTAGGCAGTTTGAGCTGATGACGTCCCAGGTTAGTATATTGGCGCAGCTACAGCAGACTGCGACATGGATGGGTTAAGTTCGTCAGTATTAATGAAACCATGATTAGGTCTGCTCGCTGACGTCGATAGTCACCACTGTACACTCTCAGGGACTGCGATCTGCGTTACTAGGAGAGATGAGACAATCCTCTAACGAGTTTGGTCGCTCTACGTTGGGGAGCTTCAAGTGCATTGATGTCGAGTTTGCGCCAGGGACGCCAGGCCTGGATCGCATGTTCCACGTGAGGCCTCATGTATGCGTTCAGGATTTGCGAACAGATTGATGGCTCAAATTCCCGAAAGTCCTACGTAAGAGTCTAAGATGTTGACTGGTTCCTTTTTGTGCCGTTTCAGCCTGTCTCGAGCAACCAAGATCGTACTGCACGATCACCCCAAGATCGTTTTCTTGGGAAGCATGTGGTATTTGGTGGTCCCCAAGTCGATATTCGTAGATAGGCTGATGAGTTACGCTTACGACTTTGCACTTCGTCACGTTGCACTGGAGCCGCTTATCGGATGACCACGCATAAGCCCTGCCGAGATCGCTCTGCAATGCCAAATGACCATCCGCTGTCCTGATATCATGCCAAATTTGGGCATCATCTGCAAATAGTAAGATTTCGACTGCAATACACTGGCAAGATCGTTAATGAATGTTAAGAATAAACGTGCCCCCAGTACCAATCCTCGGGGGAACGCCACACTGGACGTCAATTGGGTCGGAAATGGAGCTGCGGACTCTCACATTCAGCTGACTTTGTGGAAGTCGCTGATACAACCGAGCACAGCGTCACCGATTCCATAGCTTCGAAGCTTGTAAAGGAAAATGCGATGGTCCAACCGCTTGAAAGCTTTAGCGAAATCCAGGTAGACAACGTCGACTCCCAATCTGGCATCGGCTGACTGTCCAGCTTGCTCGCAATAGCAGCAAGTTTCTAGTGCAGGATCGATTTCGGCGGAACCCTTGTTGCTGTGACACTAGGAGGTGGTTGCTCTCAAGCTATCCCATGAGATCCTCTGCAATTATACGTCTTATTACTTTGGATAAAACTGGAAGGAGAGTGATTGGATGGTAGTTCGAGGGATCCGCACGATCACCACTTTTATAAATAGGAGTGACTACTCCACGTTTCCACATTGTGGGAACCTGCATTTCGTCGAGACAATGTTGAAAGGACCGAGCTAATGGTTCGGCAAGGTTCATGGCCGCTGTTTTCAATGCCTTCGGCTTGTTTTCGTCCACTCCAGGTGGGCTGTGCACGCGCAATGACACTAGAGTTTTCATCACATTGGCTGCCGTGAACGATACGTGGTTTAACCCTGGCGGTGATTGAAGCTGTGTCAAAAGCGAATAAAATGATGATTCACTCCAGAAAGTATGGATGAAGCGTTGGCGAGGCACTTTAGCCGCATCTTGTGCGATTTGCGCAAGACCATCTGTTGCATGTAAAACTGGGATCCCAACTTTTACTCTTGGGAGTTTTTTGACGGGTTTATACAGCAGTTTGGAAGTTATAGTGAATTTTGCTGCTAATTTCTGTTGGTGCTGCAGTCTGTCTTCGCGGAGCAACTTGACGCAGTGGTTTCGTTGAGTTGTGTAAGCACCCCAGGTCAGGTTACTTGGACAGACTTTGTAAGCGCGCCAGACTGAATCCCTTAAGGCCATGCATTTTCTAGTACGGCTCCTCAGGAACCAGTTCACTTGCTTCGGGCGAAAGACCTTGCCTTCTGACGCATTTGCTACTAGCCCAGTGAATTGGGTGACAAACACCATCCAGGTAACATAGGGCGGTTTCTCGGCCAGGAAGGACGAGTCGGTTTCTTGAAAGCGGTTGGACTGTATCTCGTAATGTGTGACGACATGTGTTTATACGTTGTTCTCACTGATGTACTCTGAGTAACAGATGTAACGAAAGAGTAATATCGCGTGATTGCTTCGGCCAAGTGGTGCATCTATGGTCACGGTGTCCACCTTTAGTCCCTCGTTGGAGAGCACAAGGTCCAAAACAGAACGTGTGTCACCCGTTCGGAATCGCATTGTAGAGGTGACATGGTTGTACAGAGGTAGACCGGTGGTCACCTCTTGCAAACCAGCCTTGAATTGTTCGCCGTGCGATGAGGGAACTTCGATCGCTTGCAGGTTGTATTCCCCAACCAGAAGCACGTGACTGTGTGGTCGTGTCAGGACTCATTTCAGCGCAGAAGCTAGGCATTGATCCCTTTCCAAGGTGGACATTGTAGGGCGCTAAACTATTGTTGGTAAACACATCACTATGTCTTAGGTGCAAATGACACCAAATGGAATCTACGACTTTCGTTTCTGGGTCATCAATGACATCAACATGCAGGTCGGATCGATAATACAAGAGCACTCCCATCCTCTGCTACTTCGATCGGTTCGTATGGAAGTCATGCCGGGTAGTGCAATCTCAGTATCCGTGATCTCCGTGTTCAGCCTTGTTTCGGTGACCATAATTAGGTCCCAAAACGTGGAGACCTGACAAATACGAAGTGCTTTTAGCTTGCTGTGAAGATCTTGTGCATTGGTAAGCAAGTAGGTGAGGGCATCGGTGGTCAGAAGCGTGTGAGTGGTGATTTCCGGAGAGGGTCTATGCCGACCCTTGGGGGTCGGCTGCCGGTCATATGTTTGTAGGACCGATGACGCAGGCCCTTGGGCCAGTTCGGCTTTTTGTATAGAGCTCTCAGCGCCAACAACAGGGTGACCATACTGTTCTCCTTCAGCTGCCGGGGTGTTTTGGCATTGTCTCCGTTCTGAGCTACACGGTGTCAGAATTATATTGGTAACTTGCTTGCTCAGTGTTACACTGTCTATCTGTGGTCCGGTGTCTATCGCCTTTAAACGTCTTTCGGATGGTAACATGTTATGTTTTTTTGCCACATTTTGATCACATGTTCTGCCATCAGTTTGCAGTGCAATGATACTTTCATCACTCGGGGACCACACCCTTTGTAGTTAGGTGATAGCGGTAACCTTGTTGTCGAATTAGCGACAACATTTTCGTGTGAGAACACCACTAATAAAACACTATTCATCCCAGTCATGCGCTTTGGCCTCCATCTCACTTGATGTCTACTGCCCGGGGACATCGTAAACAAGGATGGATTTCGCGTCTAGTTTTTTTACGGAAGTCAACCGGATTTTGTTTGCGTTTCTGGCGTTCGCTCCAAGGAAGCTTTTGAAAAATTCGAACAGTGCATGTAATGGTACCTAGTCGGGTGGCTGACAAGAGAACTGCCCCAGCATCATTACCTGACTGAAGTGTTACCTGGAGTAACCGCTGTCCACCGTAGTGTTCCCAGTTTGGGTGACGGACGAAGCGCATCATAGTGACTGGTTTAGCTTGAACCCCTATTGGTTGACACAGGAAGTCCCACTGTTTTCGTCGTCTACTATCTTAACTTTTATGAAGCTCGCCCCGGATTCAGTCACATTAGAGCATATAACAGTCAGAGAATTTTGATAGTGTTTCATGTTCTCCTTTTTGAAGGCACCAGTGGCTGCTTTCTTCAGTTGGACAAATGATGGGGTCTTGAGTCCCGTGGTGGGATTGGCAGTATAACTGGTTTTGCAACAGGCGGGGTTGCAATGGGAGGTGCCTCCGTCATATGGGTAGCAACAACGGACACGTAGGCTGTTAGCCCTCTAACAGTGTTTAGTGTGCCGGGTGATTCTGTTAAGGAATGTGTGGCAGACGCAACTTTATGTGCAGCCGCAAGTGTCGGGATGGCTAACTCTAGATCGTTACTCTTACACTGTGCTGAATTGGGGCTTAATGTTGAGCATTGAGTTTGAAGCATTGATTTGTCTGGTTCATGTGGAACAGCTTTCACGGCGGCTGCTTGCTCTACAATATTTGTAAGCCTATCGCACTTCTGCTGCAACACGGTTCTACATGTGACGAGTGGGAGCAATATACACTCAGTGCAGAACGTGAGAGAATCGGTCGTACTATTAAGTTATTTTCTCTGACTCAGACTAAAGCGAACACATCGAGAATGGAAGTATTATCGGCAGTTCCTGCATTCTATCCCATACTGCCCAAGTTTTACACAGCTGTCTACGCCACAAATGATGTTTATTTCGGAAGTCTTAGGCTTAGGTTTGCTTGGGCAAGCAGAACTTGCCATTGCGACTGTCATATCTGCGAAAGTCGCCCGTTGCAACGTCTACACTTCTATGCTGAGTCCGAGCGCCGTCGGTCAAGCTGGTGGTCTGACAGACACCGGTTAGATTTCTGTAGAACAAATCTAAGATGGCGGACACAGATGGCAGTTAGGCCAATCAATGAGATCTCAGACAGTAGCCGGAGTATATCCAACAAATTCGCACCGATGGAGAAATACACCACAAGTCGCGAGATACATTCATGGATGCCCAAACTGTCAAACAAACCGCCAGATGGACGCAACAAGGCCACCGATGCGATCTTACGAAGTCAACAAACCATTCCAATTTTCGTGATTAAATGTCTTTGGGCACTTGTTGGCCAGTCGGTCAGGAAATGGCTAGATCCTAGTGATGAATGACCATTTCACTCGATGAATAGAAGCGGTGCCAAACATGTGAGACGGTGGCATAGGCATTCGAATTCAATATGCCCACAAGGTATGGAATACCACGATGTGTCATTATCAACCAAAGGCCCTGTTTGAGTCGAAGACGTTTCAGACAGTATTGGAAATTTGTGACATCCAAAGATGACGCACTTCACCCTAGCTACTGAAAACCAACGGGCTGATTGAAGCGTTTAATCGAACAATAGACGTGGATAAAGCGTACGGAACTAGCATGAGAGGAAGCATTGCCTGCGGTACTTCTCGTGTATAGAACCAGCAAGCAGTCGGCCACCAAAGTTGCGCCATTCCAATGAGAGTTTGGCAGACAACGAAGAATTCCGCTTGATACATGCCTAGCTCATTCGCAGATGTGGGACATTCCCGCAACACATCGCGGACGTTTGGAAGCAACCGCCAAAAGAGAAATCAGATCTCACCAGGCACAGCGTAAGTGCAAGTGCGTTGTCAGGTATGCGGCCCACAAGTGGAAATCATTCAGTGTAGAGGAACAAGTCAAGGTACGAAATCACCATCGCCCGGAACGTGGAGGGCCAGGAGCGATAAAGCTTGGGGAACACTGGAAAGACTCCTACGCAGTACTCGATCGAAAAAGAAGAAACCACAAAATTGACAAATGGGTGCCGCAACGCGGGATGAATGCCGCGCTAATGCTGTCTTGGCAAGGCAGAGAAATACAACCTTGAGTGAGGGCTGGTGTAGGGAGGCGGAAGGCAGTGTTTGCCCGGGAGACCACGAAAACGGGGGGCTTACGGCAACGGGGTACATGCAGTGAGGGAGGGAAGACGGAGCTACGCTGGCCTGACGAAACGAGAGGAGAACGGTCACGAACGGCAAATGGTAGTGAGTCTGAGCCAAGCAGAAGAGCGAGGGTATCTGTCGAAAATGCAATAACTCAGACAAAAGCGCCACTATTGCAACCTGCAGGGCCGACCCCAAGCAGAGTAATGCATCCAAGCTTAAGAAAACCACAAGCTTTCAAACGACTCTGGGCCGATCAGAAGGGGTGGAGTGAGCAGTAAATATTCCATCACGAGGTCTCGAAATTGCATAGACCTGTCGCAAGTGAACTCCAGGAGATCTGGTGCGTCGTGGGAAGGAAACATGGCTCATTTTTCTGTGTGCATGTGTGGTCGGATAGCGTGTGATCGCATGACTAAAGATTGTGCTTCACTGCCACCTCGTTCTTTCTACTCTAGCGGTAGACTGGTTGTGCACGATCGCTTACATCGGAAGACATGCTGTTTCTTTGCTAGGTTGTTAACTTCTTGCAAGTAGGCTGTTAGCGCATCTCTTACCTTTGAAGATACCAATAATATGTTCACTGGACGGTAGTTGGTGTACGGTGGACGCAGAACCGCAGCTCTGATTTGCGTTGTTTTCGACGTGGCTTGCTAGCCGAACAAACTCCACGTGGTGCCAGCTGGGTGCTTCGGGTTAATCCCGTTCGGCGGCAGTGTTCCAGGACGTGGTGGGTTTTGGCCTGGCAAGTGTCCTCCCTACAAAAAACCACAAAGGTCCGTTTAATAATACTACGACGTGGCGGACATGACTTGTCACTAAATAAATCCACTGCCACTTCTACTTCCGGAGGATCCCCGCCTAATGAAAGTCATCCAGTTCTACGAGTATTTTTGATCCCTTCATACGATGGGGAACACAGCAAACAAACTCACCAATCTGGTCGAAATTCACAATTTAACTCACCATGCCTACTAACACATACATGGTTGGCGGCATCCGGTTTCGGATTTGATTCTTACTGTGTCCAGTTACAGAACGTCTGCGCTTATAGAGAGACCATGGATGGCTTGTGCTGCACCACCCACAGTTCCATCCACACACCCCATATCCAGTGTAAACCCGAAGGAATATGGCTGGGAGACATGTGGATGGGAGCCACGTTTCATCAACCGAGCCGGCCCACACTCTTTCATGGGCAAACACAAGCATGCTGTACTTAGAAATCAAACGCATCCAAGGCGGTGGCTGGACCGTGGTCCGCTCCACACTAAGTGCATGGAACCATTCTTTGAACCTAGCGCGGTCACAATGACCGTGCACCCCGTCCCCTTCAGCAACGACCGTCTCCTGGAGCCAGTATAGATGAAGTAGTGGGTAATAGACAGGTAGGTACCTTACAAGACTCATATCAAGCGCAACCACAATGGAAATGTCAAACCACAGCCAACCACTTGAAAAAACAATATCAGATAACCTAAATCGAATACTACATACAGCTAAGTTGAGCGTATAGAATGAATTGGTTGCGAACTAATCCGCCATAACTTCAAGACGTCAGCAAATATATCTCAAGAAAATGCCACAAACGTGAAAATGTTATCGAGATTAACTACCATTAGTTTCAGCGACGTGTGCGTTTATAGAAGATACCTCATGTAGATATTGATACGAGGTAAAAAAGCATTAGGACAATATAATAAACTCACCACCTGAAATAAAGAGACTCAGCAAGCAAGCAAACGGTTACTAAATCGAATGCAGCGTATCAACAAACCCTGAGTCGGTTATGCGTACGTTCCCTGCAGGATTCGTCGTCGCTTCGGTGGTGGCTCCGAATGGCCTCGCTCAAGGCTCACTAGGCGTGCCTGAATCAAGCACTCGCGACCACATGTGCTACAGCACCATGCGCTCGATGTCGATGGAGTACAACCCATCGGCGCTTGCCGCTTCCGCACTTTCTGCTTCTTCTCTGCATGCATGAAGTCTTTCTCCTACACCTCGGCAACTGCCTTCGTGATCAGATCGCGACCTGCACGCCAATCAAGCACCTTCGATTCCCAACACCTGAAATCAAGAATATGATACGCTCACTTTGATCCATGTCCTGAGAACGAAGCTTCGGTTCCCCGCATACCGGCTCTCAATGCTCAGTTGATCATATAATAGTTGTTTCGGTATACGCGTCGAATGTATACGGCTCATATGACCGAGCCACCTCAGGTGTCTCAGCAAAAGGATGCAGTCGAATGTATACAGTCCGCTTCGGCGCAACACCCGTGTCCGCAACTGTCGCACCAACCGATGCGCAGAATCCGTCGCAAACACTCGCGGTGGAACCTCTCGAGATATTGCACATCCCGCCGGTACATCGTCCACGCTTCGCTGCCGTATAGAAGCACGGATAGCACCATGGCTTTGTACACCATCAGCTTCGTGCCAATGGTAAGCTGATGGTTGTTCCACACTCGGTACTCTAGCTTCCCGAATGCCGCTGCTGCCTTCGACACGCGAATACGCAGTTCAATGTGTAGCTGCTGATCAGTCGACATCACACTCCCAAGGTAGCAGAAGCGGGAGGTGGTTTCCAATACTTCAGCACCAATGCTGACTTTTGGCAATATTGAAGATTGCACCTCCGGTGAAGTCTGAAGGAGACCGACAGATTTGATGGTGTTGCTGTTGAGCCCGAATTTGGCCTTTGCCGAAGCCAGATCACTAATTATGTACTGCAACTCATCCGCACTGCATGAAAACAACGCACAGTCGTCAGCGAACATCAGCATACGTTAGTTGTCTCACAGACTAGAGTTCTAGTGCCGAAACGGATGTTCAGCAACACACCATCAATGCGGTGCTCCACATAAACACCCCAAGCACAAGCGGCAGCAGAAGCACAAGACATCATTGCATGATGATAAATAATACACAGAGAAGGGGCTAAGAAACAGCCTTGTTTCACACCAAGGACAACTGCAAAGTCATCCGAGGTCTCTCCACTCAGCTGCATCCTCGCTGACATGCCACTGTGCAGATATTCAAGTAAGCTTACAAAATTACACGGACAAACAAACTTACCCAACACCATCTGCAATGCCGCTCGGTTCATCGTATCAAACGCCTTGATGAAATCAACAAAAAGCGAGTACAACGGCTGGTATCGTCCCCTATACATCTCCTGTAACTGACGAGCCACGAACACCATATCTATAGTGCTGCGACCCGAACGGAATCCACACTGCTCCTCCGCCACGTTAGAATCCACAACTTGACTGATGAGGCGGTTGAGCAGGTTTAAGGAAATCACCTAGCCCACACAACTCAGCAACTCGATACCACGACAATTCGTGCAACATTGCTTGCTCCGTTTATCCTTGTACAGTGGTAGCACAAGGGCATCCTTCAACTCAGGAGGCACCTCCTCCTCAATTCCCACGCGTTGCACCAAGTGGTGCAGCGCATATACCAATGCAGGTCAGCTGTGTTTCAATACTTCAGGCGGGATCCCGTCGGCACGCGCACACTTGCCGTTTCGCAGCTGAGCAAGTGCTCTCTGCGTCTCATCCAGTGTCAGCGTGACCGCCAGACTTGCCTTCACATCGTGCTGCTTGAGGCCGTTCAAAGTAGGCTAGTCGATCTTTGAACGGCTATTCAAGAAATAGTCTGTGTTTCCGCCAGATCTGCATTATGTCTGCAGTCTGTGTGCAGGTAGCGCCTGTGCTAACATCGATCAGCGTCCTCATCAGCTCTAATCTCGGTCCATACACCGCCTTCAGGTGTCAAAGAATTCCTCGTGTTGGTGACGTTCGGCGTAGCATTCCACCTGCTCTGCCTTCTCAGTCCAGTATGCATTTTTAATGCGAGGCAGCTCTCGGGCCAGTCGCCGTCGAAGTTTGCGAAACTGACTAGTCTTCCTCAAATCACTGGGATCTGCGAAACATGCAGCAAATGCTGCATTCTTTTTGTACACCAATACGCTAATCGTCGCATTATTCTCATCAAACCAATCAGGCCGCTTACAGTTTGCGTGCCCGATGGTCTCCTCGGCAGCAGTTGTCACCTGATCGCGAATGTGGTGCCACAGGTTGCCCACTGTGGTTATGCATTGCACATCACGCGGTCGTGCAGCCATCGTCTTCCCCAGCTCAATATGTTTCTCCACAGTACCGAGGGAGAGAATGTTAAATTTACGCCAATCCACGGCAAGAGTGCATTACACAGATTTAGGAAAATATATGTGCAGTTTGGTCCGCGCCAACTTGTGATCGGTGCCACACTCAGCTCCACGCACTGCACGTGTCATGCGCACTTCACGCATATCACGCTGACGTACGATGACATAGTCGAGCAGGTGAGCGTGACCATTCCGTGCATTCAGTGCAAACCGAGTGTTCGTGATCGTCAGGCCGTGAGTGGCACACAGTGAGAGCAGCCTGTCACCGTTCGCATTCGCTGAACCAATAACATGCGGACCGATGACATATGTCCACATCGATGCATCACGGCCAACACGCGCATTGAAAACACCCAGCAGAAATAGTCGGTACAGACTCGGCACAGACCGTATCACGGAGGATAGCTCAGTGTGGAATTAATCACGCGTGTCATCAGGGTAACACATGGTCGGACGGTACGTGTATTTAAAAGTGGCAAACTTATCTCTTCGAGACGTCGGCGAACAGACATCAGTCACGCGCTGATGCCTATTGCTTCACTCAGCAGCTGGTCATTTAAGGGATTGGATATTGCAAAGCCGACCCCCATATTCACCTGGTGCTGAGGCGATGTTGACAGCATCTGCGTCATGCAACATACCTTGCTCAACGCACCGAGTCTCAATGAGCACTGCAATCTCGATTTTGTAGCGCGGCAGTTCCATAGTGACTAGTGCAGTGCGTTGCTCGGGGCGCTCACTCAAGTTCCGGTCCAGTAGTGTGCACACTTTCCAGCACTCGATGCTGAGATCTTTGCGCGCAGGCATACGATTGAATTGGTGGACGATCGCACGCGAAGCGGCGGTTATGCTTCGGAGATTTGCTTGAGGAACTCCACCCGGAGCCTTTGACACAATAGCCTGACGCACAAGGCAGTGGGGAGCAGATCCAGCACGGAATGTGATTGCAGAGACAGATTGGGATCTGCTTGAGGTCCGTCACACGCAGCCTTTGAGGTACTGGGACGCTTCATATATGTTTCATATATATGTTTTGTGAGCATAGTAGGATACGGACCTGCGACCACCTCCAAACGCAGGAGGCTTTTGGCGAGGTTGCATAATTAGATCAGTGGCTGTCTGACTTGAGGCGGGAAATAGTAAACCCCTGAGCACCCGGAGGTGCCCTCCCACCATCAAAGAAAATGCATGGCGTTCGTGCTCTAAGCCAATTGAGCCGTGAGCTTATAAACCGTAGACCTGTTGTCTCCCATGGCTGGGTTTTACGGGAAGAGGGCCATCGATCACTTCCTACCCTCTGAAGACGGTGGACTAGGATACTGGCAGGGCACGTACACCTGACAGCAGAACGACTCGGGTCCTCAGACAAAGCCTTCTAATAAATGTACATGGTCAGTTCACTGACTCATGCGGATTGGTGTCCTGCATCTTAGCAGGGAGCAAGACGTGACCCTACTCCCACCCAGCGGTCACCAGGAGTACGCGTTCAGAACGTGAGCCCATGGGACAATAGTAGCAGCAGTGGGTAGACCATCTGTCAGGATATAGCCACCACCAACCTCAGCGCACCATGGGCTCTTCCGCCCAGGCCACATACACCTACGAATATACAGACACAGAAATCCGCTATGCTACTGGTTAATTTGCTATTTTTTATACAAGTACCGACCATACCTGTTTGTATTATCATGATCAAGCCTTCCTTGGCATGTCCCGCACAGCAGGGAATAAGACATTTCTTTATTTATTTGTAACGAATGGTAGACTATTATACGTCATTCGCTTCCATATTTTTGCCATATCTCTTCTGGAGGAAGATTGGAAGGATATCTTACGATTTCTGTGAATGCTGTGCACAAATTTTTCAATAATCCAACATGAATTGGGAGTTTAAAGAACGTTCCCGTAGAGCTTGGGCCACATTTATTTCACATTAAGTACCGTATGTATTTTTGTTAGATCCTTCGATTAATCTATAGTTTATCTACGTGTATAAAAAGATCGCGTCACGATTCTCATTTTTGTGTTTTTACTCCGTATGTGCCTCCTATGATAGGAGTTTCTTACAATAAATATCCCCTCGCGCGTTCTTTTCTTGCACAATATTTATTTGTAATTCAGCTAATTCATCATAGTCACTCCTAATCAGCAGGTTTAGGTTAGTCTGAAAAGCGCCAGACGTCGACCTTTCGACCTTTTAGGTCTCATCAGTGGTGCGCCTCCCAGCGGACCCCTGCTGGGTTCCGCCCCCATGACTTCAGGATGCCAGCAGCTAGTGCCACTTCGCCATGGGTGACAGCCGCGGACCTGTGTGATTGACAGTTGACTATGATATAGCCCGGCTCATCTTTCACTGCCATGCCAGTTACGAAATGTGCATTGGACATTGGCTAGCCTCACGAGCTCGGACTTTCCGCATAGCGCATATGTACCACATGTGACTTGGAAGCTATAAGGACAGATTTTACAGTACTGATAAGTAGTAGTGAGGCTTTTAGTATAATTCAGCTGATTCATCATGGTCACTCCAAGCCAGCAGGCATAGGCTAGTCTGGACAAACACGAGACGCCGACGTTTCGACTTTCTTGGTCTCGTCAGTGGTGCGCCTCTCATCTACTCATCAATATTTATGTGTTTATTCTATGTTTAAGCGTTTACGTTTTATCCATATTGTTTTTCAGGTCGTTTCTTTTAGGAATGCATGCAATGGAATAATCCTTAATTCTAGGTTGCTGCTGATGAGCCTCCGTAGCCGTATTTCACAGTTAGAGGGAACCCGCAGCCTTTAGACTGATCAATAGTGTTTGGCTTAGTCATGGTACTAGTTGTAACGAATCATACTAGCAGCTATCGATGAGATTGAATGCAACGTTGAAGGCTGTTTGACGGGAGTATACCAATCAAGCCAAAAACTGCTTTATACACTTTTGGCGGGTGAATTTTAAGTCACAACACACACAATCTCAGAAATGTACCAGAATATACACAATTACAGAAAATTACCACGAATCGGTTTGATAACTAACGGACAGAATCACCATCATACCGTCAACCCAGCTGGTTAGATTTAGAACGATAGTTGGACTATCGCAGAAAACATGAAGACAAGGGATAACGGACGAGCAGTGGGCCTGTTTACGAGTATTAACCAGCTTCATAGACGAAGTTGTCGGATTTTCAGGTAAAGCGATGTGATGCGGATGACTAGTATCAGCCAGTGTCTTAGTTGCAAGTTTCGTACAAGAATTGGTGTGTGTAGAAAGCACTGTGTTGACAAAACTAGGCATCGAAATGCCGCTACATCGGAATAAGTGCTGTAAAGACCCTCTAATTAACTTAAAATGCTTACGCAAAAGACCACGGTGAATCACAAGGGAACTGTACCTCTATTGGGGAAGAACACATGCACTGACAAATCGCAAAATCAATTCACAAGGGACAGAGGAGTCTCTTAAACCAGAGGCTTAGAAAGACAGCCTTCGGACTTTGTGGACGTTTCAATTACATGAAGGGTCCCAAATAAACCGTAGTTCCGTATCATACCTTGGTACTTCACTGATGTAGCGGAGTGTATTCTATCATCGTCAGTAAACAACTTTGGACACTTGGTAAGAGCTGCACGTACCTTGTTGTTTTGTGTAGTAAACAAAGAATATCATGGCACTTTGATGCATTAAGATACAGGTTAAGAGCTTGAGATCAAATATTGTGGTTGTTCAAATGGTCTTGTAGCCTGGGTGAGGAATCGGCGGTTCGATGATTAATGCCCAGGGCGTTGTCAGCATATCCTAGTAATATCGCTTCTGTGTAGGCTGCCATTGAGCAAAGGTAAGTGGAAAAGTTAAAAGTTGACAGAATTGCTCCTTGAAAAACACCGGAGTTGGTGATTAGTTTGAAGGAGCATCTGCCACTGAGACTGGTAATTTGAGTGCGTCTAGTAAAATAATCACCAAGCAAATGGACGATGGAGGAATTTGTTCCTTGCGTGAGTTGATCTTTTAGCAGCAATTCGCGGCTTATGCAGCCGAATGCATTAACATAATCAAGGAAGCAGATATGAGTTGATTTATTTCAGTTGTCAAGTGACGACAGTACAGAATGCACGAAGCAGGCTACTGTATTTAAGGTAGACCTTGAACTGCAGCAATCAAACTGAAGGGGGTCAATAGAGCGAGCTTGGGACAGCATAATTTCAAGAATGATTTCTCAAGAGCCTTCAAAGCAACAGAAGTGCAAGCGATAGGTAGATAAGTATTTGATCATTTTTTCGGCAATTTTGTGTTACTGACACTAGCAGTCAGCAATTTTGTCTTGCTGCATACGCATTATGTATACAGACGCAAGAGACGTTGCCAAATGTCAGCACATTCTTCAAGTACGATGGGAGATAACTTATGCGGACCGTTGACTTTACCGGAACGCAGGCGTTTTAGTAAATTATTCACGACTACACTATCGATGGGAGGCAAAGAGTTCACGAATCCCTGAACTTGGGAGCAGTAAGGCTCTGGGATTATGGTAGTATCGCAGTTACAGAACTCCTTGTTCAATTCTTCTACATTCGCATTGAAACAGGGTGCATCGTCATCATTATATACGTTAGCTAGAGGTGGGAAACACCTCCGCTACTGCGCAGCAGTATATAAAAGAAAAAAGAGGAAAATGCAACAGATACAAGCCAGCTGAATTACCGGTAACGCATGGGCATCGTTCCAGTTAGCTACCAGCCGGCTACTGTTTATCAAAAAAGACTATGCAAAGTTTTATAAGGCCATATAGTGAGATCGTGATTGGAGGGGAAGGCTAATAGGAGTGGGGTGGGACAAACAAACTCACAGCACGAACGCCACTGAGGTCGGCTCCTAGCCATATCAGCAAGTGTGTCCGACCAAACGTGTTCATCGTCTTTCGGACCCCAACCAGGGAGCAGAGACGCTCCAACCAAGGCCATCTTCGAAGTGAGGGCCTTCATTCCTCTCGACCAAGTCATCAGTTGGCCACCTCACCTCTTCTTCCATCCACACCCTCCGGCGCGCAAACGACACACCTCGCGAAAGTCGGTGGGCTGACATGCGTAACACGTGGCCGAGCCATCGGAGTCTGGTGCGTGAAATGACGGTGCTGAGCGGTTCATTTCCTTTTGCTGTGCCGTAAACAAGGCGTCGAACACGCTAGTTTCTTACTCGGTGTTCCCACCAGATGTGAGCCAAATTGTGAAGGCACCGGTGGTCGAACGTAACTAGCCGCTTTAGGTCCGCTGCTTTAAGGGGCCAGGTTTCACAACCGTACAGTAGGGTTGAAAGTACCGCTGCATTGTACACTCTATCCTTCAGGGCGAGAGTAATGTCGCGCCGGCGCCATAAGTGGCGAAGGTTAGCAAAAGCGCCACGAGCTTTTGCTATACGGTTCGTGGTCTCATCTTCAATCCCACGGGCGCTGGTAAAACTTCCCAAGTAGTTGAATTGTTGAACGACTTCTAGCAGTTTCCCATTAATGTCAGAGTAGGAGGCGGTCCAGGTCAATCTTGGAGGAACGCTTTGCACTTCGAGGGTGCAAAGCAAAGCCCGAAGTGACGGACAGCTAGTGCTAATCTGTCCAGTGCCGCTTGGCACGTTTGTGATCTGTCACAGATTAGCGCAATATCGTAAGCATACTCCAAATCAAGAAGTCGTTCTCCTGGGAGCAGATCCACACCTTCTAAGTCGTGTTCTGTGAACGCGATTTCTCTGAGTTTGTCCATATCGAAGTTGAAGAGGAAAGGTAACAACGGGCATCCTTGTCTCACACCGCTGGAGATAGTAAAGGGCGAAGACAGCTTGCCGTAAGCCCTCATTCCACCTAAGCTACGCGAATATAATGATTGGATAATACTTACATATTGCTCAAGTATACCTTTCCTGACTAGACAGTCCCAAAGTGCACTTCTATCCACCGAATCGAATGCACGTTTGATATCGAGGATCAAGACAACGGTGGGCCGCCAATTTATGTGGCAGTGCTCCAACAACTGAAGCAAGGTGAAGATGTGATCAATGCAGCCACGACCTCGACGAAACCCGGCTTGCTATTCACGAATATGGCTTTCACAAATGTCAGTCAATCTGTGAAGGATGATGGAGGCGAGCAATGTGGTGGCGATGGAGATCAGACTGATTCCTCTATGGTTGCCGCATTCCGATCGTGAGCCTCCCTTGAGAATTGGGACAATGACGGAGCGGCTGTAGTCGGATGGGACAGTCTCCTGCTCCCACAGTTCCAATAGTAACATGTGTAACTCATCCAGAAGAGTAGGTCCCCCGAATTTGAAGAGGGTTCGAGGAAGATTATCTGGCTCCGCGTTTTTATTTAACTTCAACATCCGATGTTACGTTCGACTTCTGAGCGAGAGGGTGGATCCAAAGGGACAGTCCACGGAGCGGGGCGATCAGTGGCCGGCGAGAAATCCAGTGAGCGCTTACTCAACTCGCATGACAGCTTGCTTTGATATTCATTCAGAACGGCTGGTTTCGCCAGTTGGATGATGTCATTGCGCTCACAAAGTCGTTATAGGCATCCACCAAAATGTATCCGCATGTCAGCACATACAAGTGCATGATCGGTGTCCCCACATGTGCTCCAAATCGAGCGACAGTTCTGGACGCAACATCTCCATCGGTAACTTATCGCAATGTGATCGATTTGCGTCCATAGCTGGTTTGAGGCTGC
>OX104067.1:98269400-98295245 GCA_944474145.2 Dicrocoelium dendriticum | reverse complement strand
ATGTTAACCGCTTGTAAAACACAGAAAAGCAGTGTAAATGTGCAAGATAATAAGGGAAAAGAGATACCGTGTCCTCATGTCAGCAATCCAGTTTGGGGATACATCAAAGTTCCTTTTGGACTTTACGGGGACAACTATCGTAAATGACCGGCGTTCACCATTAGCGAACCGCGGTCGGTTCGTGAACCGCCCTTCACATTCCGGAATGCGTTCATCGGCCCTCTTCCATCGGACGTACTGTAGTGACGAAACTTAGTCTACAGTCGTTCATACCCGCCATTACTGTGTACGTGGCATCTGTAGACAACCCAGCCTCGCTGGTACAAAATGCTATGGTTGCTCTTAACATAAAGCCATCCATCGATCGAATGCGCATCATGACACTCAATGCATCAGAGCTTAAAGGTTTACATTCCAAATTATTTATTGAGACGATTGGCCGAATTCTATCTTCCGATCATCGCATATGCCTTAAAGCGGACGCCGTTATACTTCTGGTAATTAGCTTTCAACGCGAGTAAGGCGTTCTCGAAAGAACGGATTTATCTGACGACTCGATGCCTGGGTGAAGTCCGCCTGCACGCAAATCGACTGAGCTCGGAGTTGCAGACTATCGTAACGCAGGCAGACTATGACAGGCTTTACAACAAAGCTTCGGAGTTTAAATCAACGCAAGGAATGACCAAAAAAGAAAGACAAATCAGTAAGTTCCACCGTTTGATGTCCTTACGTATTAAAGTCACCGGTCCAACGAGTAAGCCTGTATCTAGCAACAGATATTGTAACATAGTTAATAACTCATACAGTGTGTTGAGTGAGACACGGCGTAGACTACTGGGGAATAGTCTGACATTTACTATCAATAAACCCAAGATAAGAGCTGAAGAAGTTATTCCTAGTATGGAGACTGCGTTAACGAAGTTACCCGCTTCAACGGCTGAACATCTTCGTGCAGAGCTTGTAAACATAATAAAATTTCAGCAGCCGGGAGAGCCGAATCTCGCACCAGATGAACTTGTCGCATTAACTGCCCTATAAGAAGGTCCGAACATTGATATTACAAAAGCTGGTAAAGGCAAAACCAGTGTGATAATGAACAAGTCAGATTATTTGGAATAAATGGAGACACAGCTAGTGACGGGACCATATAAGGTTAACGACAAGAAGTCTGTCATGTCAGTGATGAATAATAAATAGACAGAGGTTGGTACTTACTTTAGGAACCTAAACGAGAATCTAGGATCGGGAAATGTTGCAACACATACCCGAAATCATCTCTTCCACCAAGAGTGAATGGCTTACCGAAAACACATAAGCACCATGTACCCTTTCGACCTATTGTAGAAGGCATGGGTTCCACGAGGCATGAACTAGATAGGTATTTGGGTAGCATATTGCAACCCTTGACAGGGCAAACGAATACGTTTATAAATAACTCTTATGACTGCGAGGAAGGTGTCGGGTCTAGCATTTGAGTCGGTTGAAATGATGGTCAGTTTCGAGGTTAGCGCGCCCTTAACCAAAGTGCCAATATGCTGCGCTTTAAAGATAGCGGAACACCGTCTAGCTGGGGGCAGTAATCTGGGAGGACAAAGCTTACGGTAGATCAAATTACGGAAGGAATGAGATTGTGCCTTAAAATGTCTTATTTCACTTGCCAATCTAGATCATACACTCAGGAACAGGGGCTTGCCATGGGATCACCAATATCCCCTGTATTGGAAAATTTATACTTGGGAGAATTGAAACGAGGGCTCTGACTGACTCTTGTAGCGCACCGAAAATTTAGTGGCGCTACGTGGATGAAACCTTTGTTATCATAAAGCGGGATAAGAAATATCTAATTCTAAACCTCTTGAACACTCATGCGGGGAATATAAATTTCACTATGGAATTGGAATCTGACAGTGGAACATTGCCATTCCTTGACTGCTTGGTTTACAAGAATGGGGGTAGTCTAAAAACAATGATATATCGTAAGCCAACGGACACAGATGGTATACTTTACTATAGTTCAGGTCACCCAAAGCATGCATATGCTGGAATCGTCTCGTCTCTATTTCACGGAGTCCAGACCCTGTGCACAGAGGAAGAAGGTAGGAACACCGCCCGGAAAGAAGCAATGAACCAACTGCTTGGTAGTGGACACCTGAGGCGGTTAGTGAAACGCCCGTTGCAGCGAATTTTAAATCCTTACCCACAATGTACTATGGAGTGCATGGAAACGGTAGGTATTCCTTAGAAAGATGGAACTTCGGTGGCCATCCGGAGGGTCTTAAATAAAGAAAACATAAGAGTAATTTTTCAGGAAGGCCAAACGCTTCTCTCTACACTAGTGCAATTGAGAAACCCACTTTCCGCAAATCGGACAAGCAATTGCGTCCACAAAATTAGTTGGAAAGACTGCGCGCACATGTACCTCGGCCAAACTGCGAGAGATCTACGCACAAGGATAGCGGAACACAAGAGACGCGTAACACGGCCACCGAGAAACGAGCTTGAATATGTGGCTGTGCTAAGGAGCTTGGCAGTGGCGATGTACGCGATAGATACATGGCATGAGCTCGATTTTGAAAAGGTCAAAATCGTTAAAATGGGTTGTGATCAACTCCCCAGAGGCTGACTGCTGAGGCAGTTGAGATTAGCAAAGTGAACACCTGCGTGAACAAAATGGACAGAGCAGAGCTTTCGAGCGTGTGGCGAGCTATCTTAACCCGACCAGTCTGAGGATCGCCGGTTGACAAATCCAGAGCAGAGAATGAACATCACATCATCCCTGCACCCATCGTTAACAGGGCTAACGTGTATGACCTTGTAATTCTGACCACTTGTGACCGTTCCATGCACTATTTAGAGTGATGCGTTGACCCGTAACGCGATTGACCTGCTGCCTACACCCCATTCGTCGCGATTATCATCCCAGTTCGCTAAAAGTGCTATACCAAACCTCGACTGGTTCACTCGGCTTGAGGAAGCTTTTGTGTCAAAAGCGAAACGTTGCCCACAAACCATACCAACCGATTGTTTTCAAACCTTTCCAAAATCATGAGCTCTCAAGCGGTTTCAAGTACTTTCAAGATGCTGAGGAGGCTAAGCTGTTTTCGATATCGTAGGCACACCCTATTACGTTGGCGAAACGTGCAATGGTAGAGAACGCCATACAGGAGATGGTATCCAACGATCTGGTAGAACCAATTAACCGCTCCGAATGGGTGTATCTCATAGTCACGGTCTTAAAGAAGGAGGTTACTGTACGCAAATGCAATGACTTGAAGACGTTGAATAGTCAGATCGTCGTCGACAAGTTCGTTCTTTTCACAGTTCAATGGTCAATAGTGTATTGCGTATAAAAGAAGCTGAAGCTTGACATGTCCAACCGGATGAGCGGTTTGGAGTGAGCGAAAAAGGGCAAAAATGCCTATAGGAAATAGTGAACGAATGTAAATTGCGGACTTGCCGAGTACAGCGGTCCCATCCGTTTTACGTGCTATGCAAGCTTATCGCCTGTGGTTTCCGGACCAAAGTGAAGGTGAGTTTGTCATTTTTCCTGCTGTCGATGGGATTACGTGAGCTCGTAGTGTGGCCAGTACATTGTCGACACGTGCCTTGAACACGGCTAACGTGGAGGCTGAAATAACAGCTTCTGAGAGAGTATTCCACGTGTGGCAAACACGCAGCGAGACGACGTTTCTTCGACACTCCACCCGACTTTACGTTTCTTCCAATTTGAGATGATGACCCCTCAGTTGTTTGTTGTGACTCAGCTTCAGTAGGTGATGACACGGGTGATGAGTGTTGTTTAAAATTTGTTAAACCAGCGATAATGTCCACTGCAAACGCCAAGCACACTGAGACGCTGTTCGTATTACAGGTGGCGCAGCCCCTTCACATTTTTGATCGCCCGAAGTTGTTGAAGCTCCAAAACCGTGAGATCCCGCTTTAGCCATGGGTGTCATGCTTGTATTGCGTATTCATCATAAGGGCATATAGAAGCAAGAAGTAGCTGGCGGAACATCGGCGGTTAAAATTGCCCGAAAGCACCCCGTACAAGCCCCACGAATTTGGCTCCCCTTTTTCGATGCCCCTTTGGACTGCTCCGATCAGCCGAGATCTTCCTGGACCAGCACACCGAGATCCTTTTCGAGAGCACAGTGTTACAGTTCCGGCTCCCCCAGCTTATATGTGTGAACCATTCGGTTTCTTAAATGGAGCACTCGACATTTAGCCACATTGAAGAAAAGCGGATTTTGAACCGACCATCCATAGATCTTGTCAAGGTTGATGAGTTGATAGTCAAGATGACTGGGCGCGATTTTTCGCAAAATTAGACTTGAAGTAGGCTTTTTTCCCACATGCCATTGACACCAGAATCGAGACCACTAACGGCTTTGCTGATAGCGAGCGGTATATTTCCGTATAACGTTTTGCTAATGGGGCTCAGCTCTGCTCCCGCAGCTTGGCAGAACTTCATGAATCACCCACTAACCGATTTACCGGGACAAGTCGTTTACATGGTTAATGTTTGACTTTTTGGACCTTCAAGAGAAGAGCACGACTCAAGGCTCCACGCTGTAGTACACCGGTTGGAGAGCATAGGCCTTTGACTTAATCTTGGAAAGTGTGCTTTTTTGCTCCGGAAGTCGAATTCCTTGAGTACACCTTATCATCTGGTGGAACCCACCAGGCGCCGCTAATACTCGAGCTATCAACGAAGCCCCCATACCGGAAGAATGCATCTGAGCTTAAGGGTTTTCTTGGTCCATGCTCGTACAACTTAAGCTATTTGTCCGATTCCGCTACCTTAGCGGAGCCCTTGAGAAGGCTGACAAAGTAAAATGCTACCTTCGACTGGGATTCTGAACTGCATTCTGCCTTTGAAGAAATTAAAATACGCCTGTTCTCTACGCCAATGCTGGCCATTTTCGATGAAAACTTCTCTACATTCATCTCGACGGATGTGTCAAGCATTGGTTAAGGAGCGGTCTAGTCACAAATGAAGAATGGAGCGGCAAAAGTGATTGCATATGCCCCTAGAAAATTATCCCTTTCATACTCCGCCAATGAAAGGGAGGCCCTCGCCTGTGTATTGGCCTGTGAAAAAGGCACCTATTCTGTTTGCGCGGAGGTTTACATTGCGTACAGATCACGCTGCTCTAACTACCCTCCTCAGTCGAGGAACCAAAAGTCACAAGCTACTGCGGAGTAACCGCTGGTACGCGCGTTTATTGAACTATGATTTTCAAATCACATTCCGCCCTAGCTCCGAAAACCATATGGCAGATGGGTTATCAAGTCTTTCATTAGACGATCCCGATAAGAATGAGGACGGCAAAGGAAAAGTCATGATTTCCACTTTACATTCAAGTGAGATTTCCGCCATAATTAAGTTAGAGCTTCAAGAAGCTAACCAAAGTGACACAACTATACAAGCCGTTTTCCGCTACCTCTCTCTAGCCTGGCCTCGTTACACGAAGCTCAATGATGAACTACGGGCGTTTTTTGTTTTATGACACGAGTTAGCGGTCATCGATTGTTTCCTTATACGAGGATCGAGATTCGTGGCTCCACAGCCACTAACGTCAAAAAGTATCAAATGTTCACAAGAGGGACATCCGGGTATCGTACGAACAAAGCGCCGACTGCAAGAAAACTTGTGGTGGTCGGAAATGACTAAAATGGTAAAGACGTGTGCCCGGTCTAGCGATACCCATCAGAACGCAGACAAGGGCTCTAAGCCGATAAATGCACCCATCCAACCTACGTTTATCCAATGAAATCTTGGTCGAAGGTAGCGATTGACATCATGGGACTATCCATTCTGCACCGCAACACCAGAGATAATGTTTAGTGACCACGTGCTTTACCAGTAAGTGGCCTGAGGTTTACCTTTGTGTCGATGTGAATATCTTAACCGTTATAAGTTGGCTGAAATATCTGTTGGCTAAATTTGGGCTTCCCGAAGCAATTGTGACGGACAACGATCCGCCATTCACAAACTACGAGTTCCGACATTTCCTACAACTGGACAATGTGAAACATGTACGAACTGTCCCGTACAATCCAGCTGCCAACGTAATGATTGAGCGTACAAATCTCTTTCTAACGGAAAGTATACAGACAGCACGTTTGCCCGGCATGCGTTGGGAAGATGCCGTAGTCGAGGCCCTGTTTACCCACAGAACGTCGCACCACAGAGCGACCGATCGCATGCAGGGGAGCTAGCGTTCGGCAGCTAGGTAGGCAAGTAGTTAAACGCAGCTATTTCGGCTACGGAAAACAGCGATCCCCACCAACTGGAGCGTCGCCGACGTTCTCATTCCTCTTACGAAAAGTAATCCATACCGTTGCGTCCCGGAAAGTTAGTCCGGCTAAAGGAAAGGCTGGCACCTAAACGGTAGCCAGCATTATCGCGTCCCATCAGAATTACTCGGACATTAGGGCGCGGAAGGTACGAGCTTGCAGACGGCCGCCGGGTTAACGCCAGACAGCTTTGCCCAGCCCTTCAAATGAACGCTGTGTCAATGTCCAGAAACGAGGTCCAAAGCAGGGAGCCTAGCAGCTCAATTCTCACCTATGCTGCTGCGCTCATTTAGGCAGGGACTGATGTTGTAGCACTGACGGCAAGCTCCAGTCATGTCGGCCAAGCCACGCACCGCAGTCTGTAAATGAGTGGATAAGTGTCATCAACGGATCAATATCAAGGTCATTACGCCTGTACCTTATCCGACTCACTTTTGTGAGTAAAGTGTCCAGAGCGTGTCCGCCCTGTGTTCTGTTTTCGTTACTGGGTTCGACCGTAATCATTGAATACCCTCCTTACCCACGAACATAGTGTGCGTATTTGGATACAACATACTCCCCTCACTTTTTCGACGACTGATATCTCAAAGGCTTTTGGCTCAGTTTCTTATCACTCATTGCCACGAACCGCTACCGCATTTAGTACGCCTCAGTTCTTTCTTGGATACCTTTGATCTTATTATTCGTTTGTTATGTCAACATTTAATGAAATTGGTCTTCATCCCGAACGGGGTTCGGCAGAGTGACTGCCTTTCCCCTGCTTTTTGTTATGACATTAGTTGAAGCGCTTCACAGAATAGCAGACAATCCTTGGTTTTCTCCAGCAAGTTCTTTCGACTACCTAGCCTATGCCGACGCCATAATCACTTCGCTGAAAATCGAACGGCTTTAGAGAACCATGTGTCTTGTCTTCCCGGACCAGTAAAGGTACTCGGTCTCTCTATTAATCAACTGAAATCTGTGGCTGCGAATAGTTTGGTGGATGGAAAATAAATGTGTCGGTGCTTGTTACATCTCTCCATAACTATGGAAGTGTTTTAATCCCATCTATACAACCTGATGAACATTTTACGTTGCTTTGTCTTCCTTTTAACTAGAAAGAAGAATTATCTCCTTCCTCTTTGGATGAACTCCGCAGACCACAGGAGGAGGTAAGTACAGCGCTCCAGAAACCGTATCAGTCGTTGGACATTTTACGGACCTTTTTAATTCCTCGCCATTTTCATAAACTCTGTCACTCTATGTTACACCGGAAAAACTTGAAAGATATGCATAAACAAGTTAGAGTCCATGTCCACAAATGACTACGCTTACCAGCAGATACATCAATAGCGGACTTACACGCCTCTATCTGGGATTTCGGACGTAAGATTCCATCTTTAAGTACTAACATACCTTTATTGCCGAAAACCCGCCTGGAGAGGCATTTTGAAAACATCCCATTGCTAGTTGGGTGATTTGGTATCCTGCGGCCGCTACTATCCATTGACTTTCAAGCTCACCTTTTTGCGTCGGCAATCATATCGTCATGGATAAAACATCAGCGGCGGCAGCTTGAAAAATAACCCTCGAGCTTAGCTGACGGGTGTACATATGTGGGGCGCAGACAACACCAGCTTCTCATCATTGGCTGAGGGAACAGGCGAGGACTTTTTCACTACCTGTATCTGAGGAATTCAACTACTTGGGGATCTTCTACTGACCAAGACTCATAAAGCTAGAGGTCACCCTTTAGATACCTCTTCTCTTAATTGTCGCAGAAAATGCAGGCAATAAGAAACAAATCCTAAGTACTACAATCCTGCGAAATAACTTACGATGCCCGTTGTAAACGTCATGATGGTATAACCCAACAGCTTGTTAAAGTCTTGCGGGAAGCAGGTGCCCGCTTTATCCCGGAACCATGGGTTTTAACCCCCACGTCTTTTATCAAACCGGACATAATCCCTCTTAAAGACTCCATTGTAAATGCTCTGGAGGTATCAATCTGCGACGTTGGTCGCTTGGAGCGTACATACCAGATCGAAATGGATAAATAAGGGGCGGACGCAAATGCTTCTGCTATATCGCAATGTATTCAATCTCAATTTCCAAAATCATGCTGGATCATTCCCCAGGCGATTAGCATTAACAATATTGGTTTGATACACTCGGCGTCCTTGCAAAAACTTGCCTCATTGGGGCTGACCAAATTTGATATGTCTGATATGTGTGTCGAAGATTCGACTTTCCCTGTGTTTATGATACATATGTGCGAGGGGCTTCATCCAGCATTACTTAAACATGGTCAACAAGAACGTTAGCATGATAGCACCGCACAGTTTATATCCGTGAACAAAACACATCAACATCCCTATCTACATAATTAATCTATCCCCCAACTTACACTGTCACCCCCTCCCCTTTACTATAATTTCACTCCCCCCAACCCTCACTTCACCCCTCCCCCCCCATCCCACACACACCCCAAAAAACTAAACACCTTAGTCAACCCCACTTCTCTTCCCCTTATCTCCCCCTATACAAATAACCAATTATTTTGCCCCTAATAATATTTTCCCTCCAATCCAACTACCCATTATTTATAACATATCTATCACCATTCATTCTCTCCTTAACCCTAATAATAACCTCTACACCCCACTCAATCATATTACTCCCCAAATAATTTTCCCCCATTCTCAATTCCTCAATATCTACAACCATCCTCTCACCCCTCTCCTTATTCACCTCCTACCCATCATAAAACACAAAAACCCAAACCATACTAATCTTTCCACATTCCACATCCATCTACTCATTTACATCTCCATTTCTCATAAATTTTATTCTCTTCCCACACCCTCCCCCACAAAACCCCCACCCATTACTATCAACATCATAAAACAACCCCTCTTAAAATCCACCTCCCCAACACCCACTATATACCCATCTACCCATCACTCATCTAAACCCTCCTATTTCATACCACTATTCCACCCCACTTCTCCACCCTTCACACACCCCCCACACAACACCAACCCATACCTACTCTCATTAACCCCCCAACCTACAATACTCCACCACCTTCCACCCCACACCACCACAACCTTCCCCCACCCACTCCCCTAATCATCCTATCTCACCCCACTCCTTCAACCTCATAACCTTACCTCACCTCTTACACTTCCCCCCCCCCCAAACCAACTAAAACCACCCTCCCTCACTACTCATTCTTTTTCTTACCCTTTCATTTTCTTTCCCCCCTCCCACCTCCCTTCCTCCCACTTATTAACTCCCCCCACACTCCTATACCTCCTATAACTAAAAATTCCCCCTTTCTATCCCACCCCCTCTTCTCACCTCCTATCTTTCAACAAAATTCCTACCACTAATTCCCAAAAAAAACCCCCCCTTATCTCCCCCCTCCCTATCTTTCTACTTATTTATTCATCTCCCTATTCCCACTTTCATTATCTATCCATCCTTATATCTTTAACAACAAAAACTTTACCCCCTTTACTCCCTATACCACCCTCTTATAACCCTCATATCTCCCCATCTCCTTCTCATTATCCTACATACAACCATCTTCAAACTTTTCCTTAAATCCCCTACCTACCTTACTCCCCTACCTATCAATACAAACAACTCTCTCTCATCATATCTTCCCCCTTATTCTCCTTAACTCCCCCTCAATCTAAACTACACTTAATATCAATAAACTCACCCTTTCTATCACCCCAACCCTTACAATCCAAAATCCTCCAAACTATCACCCCACCTTTCTACCTCCCTTTTTTCCCCATCCAATTCTTCCTCAAATCCAACCCTTATTATCCCTCCCCCCCCCCCTCCTCATCATCCCCTGCTATCACCAATACCCTCTTTAATCCTAACTTTTCACGTAACCTCATCTTCCCAAATACCATCAACAACCTAACCTCCTACCTAAACATATCTACTCACCCCAACCTACACATACCTACCCCTAACCCATCAATACCCCCACTCTCCGTAATCCACTTCCCCTTATCCCTCTTTCCACCCAATACACCACTATACTCACAATCCTTTATTCTCCTATAATACCTAACAAGATATCACTCAACTTCACACCATCATTCCACCCCAAACCACAAACATTTCCCAAAAACTATGCGCCCTAACCCTTTCCATCCACCCTCCACTCCTTCCACATCATATCTTCCCCTCACTAATTTTCACATATATCTTATACCCCATCTCCTTATCCTCATATTATCATCTCTCTCCCCTCCCCCCTTAATACACTCCAATTAAACTCTTCTATAATATTTCACATTTTCTACAAATTTCTTCCCTCTTACACATCCTACACCCCAAAAAACCACATACAAACCATCAAAATACCCCACCAATCTTACACAACCCCCCACCCCCCCCCACCCCCCCACACACAAAAAAAAAACCCAAAAAAAAAAAAAAAAAAAAAAAAACAAAAAACCCCCCCCCCCCCCCCACCACTATTATATATATATATATACTCATCAATATCATAATACTCCCCCCCCCCACCCCCCCACCCCCCCCCCCCCCCCCCACCCCCCCCCCCCCCCCCATGTGGTAAGTTTCTGCTCTTACAGTTTCACTAGTAATTCATGAAAAGCATCAACAAGAGCAGAGCCTCCAAATTTGAAGAGGGCTGGAGGAAGATCATCTGGTCCCGCGGTTTTGTTCAACTTCAACAGTCCGATCTCACGTTCGACTTCTGAGCGAGAGGGTGGATCCAAAGGGACAGTTCACGGAGCAGGGCGATCAGTGACCGGCGAATCGAACAATTCTTGCCGATAAAATTGCTTTTCAAAATGCTCAGCCCAACGCTCCAAACGTTTTGACAAGTTGTGGATAGGCTGTGCACTTTCGTCACGTATAGTTTTACTAACACCAGGTCTCCTGCTGCCCGTTTCCCGTATCAGACGGAATAACTTACGATGGTTGCCAAGGGCAGCGGCCACTTCCATCTCTGACGCACGATGAGACCACCAAGATTCGCGGTCTCTCTTCAGGCTAGCACGGAGTTTTGCCAGGAGCTCTTTGCGAGTTTCATTGTGCTCGCTTCCAACCGGGATTTGCCGGCGAGCATCTATAAGTTCCAAAGACTGCGAAGAGACCCAATGTCCATGTTGTCTATTAGACATACCACATGAGGAGTTGCCTGCTGCTAGTAAGGTCTGGCGAACATGTGACCAGTGACCATCAGTTGTCTCCTGTGAGCGCTTGCTCAACTCGCATGTTAGCGTACTTCGATACGCATTCAGAACAGCTGGTTTTGTCAGCTGGCTGGTGTCAATACGCTCACAGCGTCGTCGTGGGCGTCCGCCAAAACGCATCCGCATGTCAGCACATACTAGTGCATGATCGGTGTCCACACATGTGCTCCAAATCGAGCGACAATTCTGGATGCAGCCTCTTCATCGGTAACTTATCGCAATATGATCGATCTGCGTGCAAGGCTGGTTCGAGGTTGGTGGGCGCCAAGTCACCCTTCGGCGGGTGCTGTGTCGGAAATTAGTGCTCGCAAGAAATAAGCGAGCATCTTCACACAAATGAAGTAACCGCTCACCGTTATCATTACGGGAGCCTACACCGTGTTGACCGCCCAGATGCAGTTCATCAGTGGATAATTTTCTAACTTGTGCGTTCATATCCCCCGCCAGCACAACAGTGTCCGTGCTTCTTCTGTGGTGAAAAAGCTGGGTCAGTTGGCGGTAGAAGTCGTTCTTTACCGAATCATCGCTACAGTTTGTGGGCGCATAGGCAACGATGATGAATAGACATCTATTAGTCTCGCGCGACTTCGAAGCTTTAAACGAGCCAGCCAATCGGACCGCACACATCCGGCTACTGATTGGAATCCAATCAACCAGAGCAGCTTCAGCCCGGGGACTAGGGGCAATACCAACACCGGCTTGGCCGGTGCTCGAGGCTGCATCGTCACCGGATAGGCGCAATGAGAAAACACTGCTTGCGTCACCTGAAGGGGATCGCAGAGTGAGCACAGTGCTCGAGTCTTGCAGGCGGGTCTCCGATAAGCAGCAGATATCGATCGAGAGGGTCTCCAATGTTCGGGCAAGTGCTGCCAGTTGACCGATTTGTAGCAGTGTGCGTACATTGAGGCATGCCAATCTGAAGGAGGATCGAGGGCTTCAAATGGAAGCCGATGAACTGGATTAGACCGCTTGGTTGGACATGGGCTTGTCGACAGGAGAGGAGTGACGCTCCGCGTTCACGTGTGAGTTGAAATCAGAAGGTAAATGCCTAGCAAAGCATGTTGGGGGAGGGCCAAGAATCGGGGGGTTGAAAACTGGGGGGATATAAGTGAAGTTGGAATGGGACGGTAAGAGTGAAAAAGCGTAAGAAGGGGAATAAGAAGACGGGATGGCTTGAGCAGTAGCATCCAAACCCCTATCCACCTTGCTCGATGCAGCAGATAGGGCACCGTTTATTATCCTCTGCGGTGGCCAGAGCCTCAAAAAATTGTTTGAAGGAAAATTCATAGTATTGCGTGGGCAGGATACTGTCAGGTTGCCCAGGCCTAGACAGGAGAACGATTAGGGTTCTCAACCAAAGCCTTTGGTTCAAAAACCTGACCGCAAGGCAGCGGGTTTGGCGTTGGGCTACAAGGAGTCCATTTTAAGGAATATGGTGCCACCCTCATTCCAACCCCCAACCTGGAGGACCAGGAGGCTGAGTTTGTCTGGCCTCTAACCATTGACCAATCTGGTATGAGTGACTCTGAAGGTGCAAAAGCACCCAGCGTAGCTCAATGGATCGCTGAGGCACACAAACCATCGCACCACGGTAAGGTCTAGCCTCATTGCGATGACCACCAGCAGGTTGAACCGACAGTCAGCAGCTTATGCCACTGGGCCACAGGGACAGCTTCGGACCGTCATGATTTACAAGCCAACTGCGATATAGCACGTCTTATCCTGCACTGCTATGCAAGTTACGAACGTGGCAGAGGACAGGGTTAACCCAGAAATATACGACGTCCACTAACAGTAGCCATGTACGACAGCATTTAGAAACTGTTAGGGCAGATATATTTTGATGTACTCATGAGTAGGGGATTCTGATGTAATAAGGTGACTATCAGATTTGGAAACTGGCTGCGAAGAACCTCAGTTAATTACATCAAAATACCCTACTCATGAGTACATCAAAATATATCCGCCCTGACAGTTTTTAAATGCTATGTCGTACATGGCTACTGTTAGTGGACATCGTGTCTTTCGGGGCAAACTTGCATGGTATTGGAGGATAAGACGCGTTATATCGCAGTTAGCTTGTAAATCATGACGGTCCGAAGCTGTCCCCGTGGCCCAGTGGCATAAGCTACTGACTGGCGGTTCAACCCGCTCGTGGTCCTGGGTTCGAATCCTGATGTATCCGATGGATGCGCACTATGGACGATGCTCAACGGGTTGAAACTGCAGTATAGTGCATTTCCGGGAATGTGGACGACTATCTGATTTGGAAACTGGATGCGAAGAACCTCAGTTAAGATCTTTTCAAGTGCTAACGATTTGCCCTACAATGTTCCAGCCTCGTTAATCGATTGACACCTGCTGACAGACTGACACGACTTGGACTCTGCGCGCACATTCCAGGTGATCTTCACATGATACCTACGTTTTAGGAAATGGCGAAGCTGTGGCCATCAAACAACTGGACCCCACCCTATGTGTACCAAAGGACGCGTTCATCACATGGCTCTTCCGTGGTAGTAGGCCAAGCTTGTGAGTGTGTCTATGTGGTTGTCGGTGTGTCCTTTGGTGAATTTGCTATCCCAACACTACCATGTTCATGATGCTAGGTACGTATGTTTGCACGCAACCTGCAGTACGCACTTGATGATATGCAGAGAAATTTTTCCGGATATAAATTGTGCGGTGCTATCATGCTAACGTTCTTGTTGAAAATCTCTTCGGGAAATAGATGCTTCAGTTAACCATACTTATTATCTAATCACTGTGACAAAGACCGGCTCCGCGCAAATATCCCTTATTTTATTTTGACACTTGTTTCTTTCTCCTCGGGGACAATCGTCCCATATTGGCGTATTGCTGTAATGCTCGGTACTTGATCCATGCATGCCATCGTCAAAAATAAACGTTCATGGCTGGGTCGGAGGGACTACCACCCTTATGAATAGGAGTAATCATCCTGTGTTTCCACATGTCGGGCGCGTATAATTCGTCTAAACCGTATTGGAAGAATCGAGTCAAAGGCTCTACTAATCGCTATTCTACCGCCGTTAGCGACTTCGGGTGAATCTTGTCGACCCCAGGATAGCTGTGCTTACGCATACTCAACAGTATTTTTGTACATCTTCCTCTGTGAAGTTCATATGAGTGTCTGGGGTGAGATAACGCCTGTCCTAGGGTTAGGTGGCCAGTGCCGCAATGAAATGTTGCAGCATATCGTAGGCGCAAGGTATTCGCCGCCTCCTTCGGTGATTGTGTGGGTCCGTCTGGTGTTTCAAGAGAAGGGATTCCTCGTTTCACCTTACGTAGGCCGTTGACGTGTTGCTACAGAAGCTTGGGGTTTCAGGCCATACTCACTGCCAAGTTCTGCTGGTACGCCATATACTATCCATGCGAACAAGCTGAGTACAGCGATTACGCTGGGTCACGCCCATCCAGTTCTCGGTGCCCGGGGAGAGTTTGTAAATACGCCAAGCTGTTTCTCACCGCTATACACTTGATGTCCAGCTCCGCAGAAACGAGACCACGTTTCTCGAGCGGAAGGTCTTAGTCGCTGAAGCTTCGACAACCATAGGGTTAACCTGGCTGACGTAATGTTCCCATGCACTAGCTGGTGCCTCGTCTGCCAGAAAGGTCCAGTTCGCTGTCTCTCCTCGAGCTAATATGTCGTAGCGTATAATCGCTCTCGTTGCGACAGCAATTTCCACGGGATATTCTGCATAACGAATGTATTCGAAGAGTAGGACTACATAATCGTTGCAGCCAAAGGAGACGTAGATGATTAGGTTCTCGATCATAAATTCGTCGTTGGTTAATATCCGGTCCAGCATAGACGGCTTAACTATTTCTCTGAATCTGATGGGGGTGTTGATGTGACCAAACAGAAAGAAACTGGCGACAACCTGTTGTAGACTGGACTAAAATTGTTCTCCAGGAGCAGCATGGAATCCCAGAGCGTAGATGTCGAAATCGTCAATGATGAGTATGTGACTGTACTTTTTTTCATCACCCAGCCTTAGAGCGGATGCCAGATAGAAGTCCGTCTTGGGCGTGGAGGAATAAGGGAGATAAACGTAATCCACCAAGCAGGTGTCGTCGCCTTTTGAACGTAAACGGCACCAACAAGAAGTTCCGTACTTTGTTAACTGGATCCTCTATGGGCTCACATTGTAGGTCACTGCGAAAGTACAGAGACACCGGTCCACTTTTCCTGGATCAATAGTGCCGAACAACGGACTTGCCTGGCAGTGCGATCTCGATGTCGCCTATGTGGAGGCTTGACCATGTTTCCGTTATGGTGATGAGGTCACAGGCATTTGACCCTTGACAAAGTCTCAATTCGGTAACTTTACTAATCAAGCCTTGAACATTAGTTTAGATACAGGAAAGCTTCTTAGATGGTAAAAGCTCTTGATGAGGAGTATATGAGGAATGTGGATATTTTCCGACCGTTGAGATGGCGGCGCCTAATCCTTTTTTGGTTGACTTAATAGGCCTCGATATGAATGCAATCTGTTTTTGGTCCCGCCTGCTGTATGTAGTCCAAGCTTAGCATTCTCAATAGCTATTGCTCTTAATGCACAGTTGTCCGACTCGCTAATGTGCTTATATTGAGTCACGGTTGGTGTTTCTGCGTGGATAGAGAGTGCCTGCGGTTCTCTAACTGTTGTCTTCAGTGGTAGTTTCGAAGGAAATATGTTGCATAGTATCTGTCAGCTACGGACCAATTTCACTGCCATCTGTTGTGACTGTACGATAAGTTTCAGTATCCCCGGGCCAGTAGTTTTGCAGTGTGGCGACACGGGAGACCACATAGCAGACCGAAGTGCAACGTCATCAACACAGACTGCTTCACGGATGTACCGCCACTATTCCAGGTCATGAGCATGGGCTTCTTCGTCGCTAGATGCCGGTAGCTCGGGTACGCCGTGAACGAAAAGGATGCTTCTGCTACTCTCCGTATATTACTTGTTTGAATTACCTTTATCCCTCTGGCGCTCGCACTAAAAAACATACGTGAATATTCGTAACCCACTGTCTTCAGTCCACAGGCGGTATACCGACGAAAGCACCATCTCGAAATCATCTGTGGATCGCAGTGTCACTCAAATTAGACTGCACTCCCCGTAGTGCATCGAGGTTGGATGTCTAGTGATACGCACTAAATTAGTTGGTCTGGCCTGTATTCTTATTCCATCATCAAAGAAATTCCAGTCTGATGCGGTCATCGGGTTGCTCAGTTGGTACTGCCGGAGATTGTACGGCACTGCACATGGTTCGAAAAAGTGCATCGGTCAAGCCAAGGTGATCGAGCCACTACACCATTTCCCGGCCAAGTTGTCCTCTTGGGCAACAGAAATAATCTGAGGGGGCATTCAACATGAGTCTACTCAATTAATTTGTTCCGTGCGTACGCCAGTCACTTGTGCAAATTTGTAGGTGATCGTGTATAGCCCGTCGCCTTCAGCCAATTGAACCTCAGATGCACTAAGTCATAGGGGTGCAGGTGGGACGCTTCAGCTCCTACGCACAGAACATATTAATTGAGTAGACTCATGTTGAATGCCCCCTCAGATTATTTCTGTTGCCCAAGAGGACAACTTGGCCGGGAAATGGTATAGAGACCAAGAAACTTGAGCTTCGCCTTTGTGATACAGCTTATCCCTCTTAGAAAGGAAACGGAGCCCTGCCGCTGCCCAGTTAGCTGCACGCGGCCACCACAGGCGCTGGTGGCGCATTGAAGGGTTAAGTCGAGTGGTGCTTGGCTAAGGGATTATCAGAGTTTCTCGTAGATAATGGTGCTGTCCGAAGCAGTGTTCAAATGCAATCGGGCGCGCTGCCGATTGAGCAGGATGTCGACGAGGTTTCTGTGGTAAAGTTTACTTTGAAACTTGGCCAGCAAGCTCATGGAGCTGCCAAAGGGACCAGTTTTGGGCTTAAGTCTGGATGGTGACCTTTTCGTTTGACTGCGAGTAGGGGCCAGGCCAGGTTTGATTCACATGGGTTGTACGGAGCTGCGTGTGGGGGTCAGACGAGGTTTGACCCCCTTGTGCGTCGTAGGGTTGACGTAACCTTCACGGTGCCCCACCCTACCACGACTCTGGCACCGGTACAGGCGGAAGTTGCAGTTTCGATGAAAGTGCCAGGCACCACAGAGTCGGTACGGATAGTGTGGGGACTTGACTCTGTCGGGTTGGGTAGGCAGCCCAGAAGACTGCGGTATTACTGTTGCGAATGCCTTAACCAGACTAGGCGCGGAAGAATATTGGATCATCGCGGAGTCATGTTTCAGGTTGATCAGCATTTAACACTCCATGGCCAAGTTCTGAAAAGTGCTCGTACTCTACTGCTGCAGCCTGTACGGACGGCGCGTTCGGAAATCGTGGGCGGATTGGAGGCCCGAAATGGAAACCAAGCACTTGAACTGTTCTTCAGTGAGGGAGTCAAGCTGGAACCGTTCGCATACCCGATTGACAATGCCAGCCCACGTGATGAAGTCGCCGGCATCCCGTTAGACCAGCTGGAGACATTGGAACCAGGTGTTGAAAAGCGAGGACTATTCACCAAAAATCTGTGACAATGTGCGGACCGTCTCGACAAGGGTAAAGTCGCGGGGGTTCTTTGGCAGGATGAAGTTGGTATACCGTTGATGCTCGACCAAGCCCAGTGTGCACAGAAGCAGTCGTGCCTTCCATGCGTCATCCTGTCAACCCAGGTAAACGGTGAATAGGTCGTCGTACCGAAGGTGACGCGGGCGCCGGGACGGTAGAGAAACTCCAAACTACTGCCAGTAATATTGTCGACTGATTGGGAATTGCCAGCGGGACCTGATTGAATGGAAGAACTGGAGAGTTTCTCGGTTAATGCGGACATCAAGTGAGCTGTTGTGAAACAGCGACTCAAATTCATTGTACGCAATCTCTATGGTTCGAACACCGTCGCCACTTTGTTAGGGATACTTCTTAGAGGCGCCACGTATAAAACGGGTTGGCACGACTCCTAGTTCAATGAACAGACTTGAGACAGAATGGTACACCACGCGTATAACGGACTGGCACGACTCCTAGTTGAATGAACGGACTCGGGATAAAATGGTACACCACACGGATAAGATAGCCGATGAAATTTGAATTCGCACACCCGAAGAGTTAGACGCTACACGATTCTACACACACGTCGAACAGGTTCCTAATCGAACACAGGCTTCACAAGCGACTACCCAACCCAGCAAAGAATAAGAACAAAAACAGGCCTTTCACCCCGGGCACTTTTACTAACCAGGCCAGTGCGATTAAAGCGCAGTCCAGCTTTGCTTATATAGCGCAATTGTGAATTGTTTCACGTAGGATGGTTTTCTTACTCAAAAACTGGAAGCAGAGCATAAGCAAGTGAATTGGCACTATGTGAATATGATAATGCAACATGTCGAAAAGTGAATCTTGATAGATGCGGGGGCTGGATTGGAAGAATGAATGTTTAATAGGCACAGAAACGCTGAATATTTCATGGTTGCGGAGCTTGGCCGGAAGTAGGAATGTTTCCGAAGTATAAAGGCTGATCGATATGTGAATGTCTCACGAGTTGATAAGCTAACCGAAACATGTGCACTGGTCTGAATGCGAGTCTCATCGCATTCGTGGTTTCACCTTGTGATCTTGTGGGGATGTCGGGTCCTCATCACATTCGACTTGTCGTTCTTGCCTGTGATTCTTGCCTTCCGCGTCAGTACAATATGTCCCGAAAATAATGTGTGTCATCAACACACCTACATCTTGGACATCCGAGTTTAACAAAACCGCGTTCTTGTTACTATGCCTACTCGGGATTTAGCTAAACGCATAACAGGAAACAATGGTTTACCATGAGTTAAAATGTTAACATTTAACTTGTCCAACAGGATAAAAACAAGGTGGCGTCATTTAAAAAAGCAAGCGTATGTGAACTCACCAGCAAGTTACACTGAGCACCTCGAGCACGTTGATTGGTTGCATTAAGCTGATATCCAGCAATAAATTTCTATTTAGCGTAATACAAATGGATGCATGTATCATTGAAACGTTTGCTGAATATTAGTCGTGTGGGGGAAGGAACAGTGTAAAAGAGCAGGGCGTTCCAAGTTTGTCACAACCAAAGTGAAAAGAAATTCCGAGTATATTCTAACTGGCCATACCGTGTGAATAGCTTTAGCTCGTTGCCCCTCAGTGTGATATTGTGTTCAGTTTTAGTAGATGACGACAACCGTGGTAGGGATTCCTCAGGATCTGATATGCCATTATCAAACCGCCACGCCGGTGTCAATATTGCCCACTTTAGGCCATGTTGTCTCCCAAAAAGTAGCAGACCAGAACAGCAGCGTCACGTGTATGAAAAAACTGTATGCACATATGGGCGTTACAAACAAATAGGCAGGCGTTAGAATTACGACAAATCAGATGCAAGAGCATGTGGTTGGGCCAAGGAGTGTTATGTAGGAAGCGTGGGTGGTATAAACGAATCGATAGCATGAACAAAGCAAAGTATTGGAACACGACTTTGTCCCCTCCTTTGCTCGCAAAAATATAAGCATTACGTGTCCATGCACGATTTATTTTATGTCAACCATCTAAAGAAGTGTCATGTGGTATTGCCTGTTAAAGTATATCGATGGACAGGGCAGTCTATCCGACCGGATCGTCGTATGTTGGTATTACTTTGTAGCGAGCGCTGTGTTAGTGTGCTTGTCTGTTCAAAAGCACGTTGGGAAAGCACTGTATGCAGCCGTCTTGCATTCACCCTTGTTCCATCGGCCAACTTGTAAGTTCCTGGGGTACACACAGATTCCACATGGGTTGGGGGTCCGGACACATTACGCCATTTCCGGGAATAGGGTATCTCACACGAACAACTGTCCCTGGGGGTTACGTTCTCCCAACGCGTTGCCTGGCAAACGGCCCGACTTTCGTATTCTCTCTGACCGGCGCTTTCTTCGGATGTAAAGGGTGCATTTATTCGAGTTCGCCCTAGCATTAGCTCCGAAGGAGTACCTATCGCTGCAGTATGTGGAGTGATTCTGTATACCTCTATAGCAGATACCAGAGCATCATCCCAGGATTCTTCCGAAAGCTGAAGGACTTGCGGAGATTCTTTCAAAGTGCTATTAAGTCGTTCAACGGACCCATTCGTGGCAGAATTATAAGGTAAAGTACTCGTGTGTCTGATACGATTGCGCCTTAGAAATTCAGCATACTCGTTACTTCGAAACTGTGGGCCGTTATCCGTGACTATTTCTTCTGGCAAACCGTACCTTGATAAGAAAAAACGGAGCCACTTTATGATGACGTCTGTAGTTACGTCTCCGCATAGAATAGCCTCTGACCATTTGCTGTAGAAACAGGTAGCCACTAGCACGTTTCGCTTCTGCGGAGGTTCATTGGCAAACGGGCCTATAATGTCGATGACAGTTTTTACCTATGGCTTCACTCAGTACAGGATAAGCTGGACTGGAGCATTCAGTGGCCTCGCGCTCTTTTCGGATTGCTGGCAGGCGTAACATTCCAGCTTAACCGCCTCGACGCTGGAATTCAACTTCGGCCACCAATAGTATTGTCGTATCCGAGTTTTGGTTCGCACAATCCCTGGATGACATTCATACGCATATTCAACCACCAGAGGAATAAGCGTTGTAGGGACAACAAACTGATGAGTTCTAATAATGCAGTTGCTCACAATAGAAAGCTCGTGCCGGAGGGCATACTATGGAATTAACTCAGGTTGAATCTTAGTACGACTAGGCCATGAAGTTGATATGCATTCCCGAAGCTTCACTAGGACTGGGTCTTTGTCAATGTGCTCTCGTATCAGATCAAATGTAGTAGATGACGCTCCATCTTGGAGATGCCATATCATTCTTGCCTCCTGTAAGTCCTTGTTTCCTCCCTCGATGGATAGTGGAAGTCTCGATAGGGTATCTGAAAATTGCTCGTATAACATAGCACATACTTTATTTCATAATCGTGATTAAATGAACTTCAGTACCAGCGAGTCAATCGTACCGGTTTTTGACCTTTGTTACCGCGACTTAGTAGCGTTGTTAGAGAAGCTTGATCGGTGCGCAAAGTGAATCGACGTCCGAATAAGCAAAAGTGCCATTTCTCACAAGTCCGGGTGCCGGCAGAGTAATTGCATTCAGTATCGGGCAAGGTACGCGACGCGTACGCAAGCACTTTCTCCTCGTCATCGTGCAGCTGGGACAGAACTTCACCCAAACCAACGTCTGAAGCATCTGTTGAAACAAACGTTGGGCAGTGCTCATGGGAGATCACTATTGTAGGAGTGGATGCGATCATGGCTCGTACGGTCGTGTAGACGTCGTGTTTTTCAATGGTCCAACGAAACATCTGGCTTTGGCGCGTCAACACCCGCAACGGGTCGGTAGTAATCGCAAAATTCGGTAATTGTCAAAGGTATTAAGTACACAAATCCAAGAAATGTTTCATCTGTGTAACATTGTATGGTTTTGGACAATCGGGAATGGCTCTGGCTGCACGTAAGGCCTTTTACCCGAGATAGAATTAACATGCCCAATAAGCTCTATCTCCGTGACAGCGAATTGGCCTTTGCTGGTATTCAAATGGACATTTAGTTCATGCAATCTACCCAGCACATTATCAAGGTTTTCCTTATGTCCGGTGGGATTACTACCGAAGACAAAATTTCGTCCATATACATAACACATCCTTTGAGATCGGGTAGCCATCGAGCAATAAATTTCTGCCAAGCGGCTGGAGCACTACTAAGGCCCATTGTACTCATACGAACCGCCTTTCGTGAGGAAAGTTGTCAAATGTCGACAATCTGGAGTCAGTGACTTGTGGTAATATGCACTGCGAATATCCAGTTTTGGGCCAACTTTGGCGTTTGAAAGCCTAATTATCAACTCGTCGACAGAAGGCAGATGGAATTTGTCCACAATTATATAGCGATTAAGCGCTCGAAGTTCGGTGTATACACAAATAGAGCCATCTTTTTCTTGAACGGTAACTAGTAGATAAACGCATTCAGAACAACGTTCGGGTCTTATCAAGTCTTCAGTGACCGTTTTTTTCAAAGCTTGCGACAAAGTCTCTCACTTGCTCAGAGGTACAGAAGTAGGTTGTGAACTACTGCACGGCTTGTAATCGGCGCTCAAACGAATACAGTGCATTGCTTTTGTGACTCTACCAATATCCGGAATAAAGAGATTTGAGTAACTGGAAGGTAACGAATGAACGTTGACGCTGGCAATAGTTATCCGGCTGATACGCAGTGATGCATTCAATAAGACCCTGACGTTACGTCCCAATAGCGACTTATTGTCAGTTTTAGAAATGTAAACTTCAACTGTATGCTTCCTGCTGTTTCTAAGAAACAGTGAAATCGTAACAAGACCAAGTATGTGAACATCGCCATTTGAGTAGCTGCTAAAATTGTAAGCGGAAGCATGCACAGATAACTGGCCAAAATGCAGTTTGTAAAAACAATATGCCACCACTGTGATTGACAACGCGGAATCCAGTTCTATGTTTAAAATGGTTTTCTTGCTAACTTCAAAAAACACAACGAATAGCTGATGAAGACAGTTTGGTTCTTGAGTGGGAAACGAAGTGGGTGTTTGCATTCACTAACGCCATATACAGTCGATTCCGGTTAATCGGACCACATCGGGACCAGACCATTTTGGTCCTATTAAGCGGCTGGTCCGATTAACCGAAGTTACCCGATGTAACAAGATGGGACGTGCTATACATAACATAGGAAACTACTATTATGACCTGTATTGGCGGCATATATTTATAGCAAACACACAAAAAAGAACTGCTTTGATAACGAACTTTGTTCACTGAAAAAGAAATTTACAAACAAATTCTTCGTAACGACCTACAAGATATTCAGCATGCGAAGTACAGTTTTATACAAAGGGATTACCGAATTCCATTCAGCGTTTGAAGACCGTATCCAGTGTGGTTTGACGCATTCTTTTAACAGACTGCATTCGCACAAAATCACCACAAACATGTAACGCAGTAATAGGACTACCTTCATTTCCTTCCTGCATGAAATAGCGGTGCAATGTTTCAATGCATTTCCTTGCATCCTGTTTTGTGACTGGCATCAACACGTTAGGGTTCTCTTCATCACTTCCATGGTCTTCTGTTGCTGTCGTGTGTTTCGCTGCTATTCGAGCAACAATGGCAGCATCGCATTCTTCATTTCCATCATAGAGTTGAAGTTCGTTGTCGATTGACAAATAATCTTTCGTAATTTTCAACTTGTTTCTGCTCCACATTCTTGCCGTCCTTTTCATTTACAATCACCATATCCACATCCATCTCCGAGGCAATATGGTTAAAAGCCACCAGTGAGAAAAACAGTTCCGAATTGTCGCACTGCTCATTTTTTCGCCAACTTTCGGCCACGAATGTAACGGCTTGCAAACTTTGACCTTTGCAGCTGGATTCTCCGGCCGTCGAGGATAGAGGTCAAGCCAGGGCCTTCCTCAATTGATTCAAGGATGTAATTCACCAACCTTGAACGATAAAAGGTCTTCAAATTTTTTATGATGCCCATATGTCCATTGCCTGTATCAAAATGTGTCTTGGGAGGCAGAAATTCATCTGGATATTCTTCAAGAAATCCAACTTTGAATGGTGCTGCACAACTGTCGAGAAGTAATAACACTTCTTTCTCGACTGGCGTTGTAGCTCTGTGTCCCATCCTTCACCCATTCTTTAAAAGTGTAGAGCTCATCCATGTATTCTGTTCGCACGATACACAACTGGTAAACTGTCCATTCTGAATTCCCTTAAAGCAGCGAGCTTGGCACACATTTTCCTATAACCAGCAACTTCCTCTTTCTGTTCCGGACATGTTTGAGCAGCACAAGAACAGTTACGCGATCCATTGAGACTTCTTTTGCAGGCCAGAGAGAGTAACATGTTTGTAACTTAAGGAGCCGTCGGTGTAGCCCTATAGTACACCCGGTTTCATCAGCATTATAGATGTCATCTGCTGGAAATTTTTCAAGAAGCTCTGGTAGTTTTGTTGATTTCATTCTTCAGCTCGAGCGCTATTGCACTTTCTTTCTCACATGTGCTTTCTTAAATTTTACATCATGTCTAGATTTCCATCGAGACAACCAGCCGTCCGTAGCTATAAAATCTTCGTGGCCCCAGCATTTTAGCGAGTTCTTCTGCTTTGTACTTTAACATTGGGCCACTTACTCGCACGCTCGTCCAGTAACAAAGGCAAATCAATCATTATGGGCCGTCATCGACGTCTGGATCCTTCGCCTTCACGCTTCCGTTTTTGGGAAGTACCTCGTCGTCCTTCACATTTGTGCCCATTCTTCTCGCAGATCTTTCTCTTTGTTTTATCAGGCGCGATATTGTAGATTTTGCCAAGCAGGTACTTTCACACAATCGGGGATGCCTAGTGGTTGGTCCCTGTTCCTTGATCTGCTCTAGGAAACGAATCTTCAGCTACCGTCAAGTCCCGTACCTGGCATTTTCTTACAAGCAACAAGACACGCACAGTTCACTGAGGTGAACTCGAGTCTGTCTCCCGGTATTTCTATGGTTGACCTAGCCACCTGCTGTCCTATGATGTGCCGGACCTGTGTGTCCGCGATCACTTGCCGTGCTCGAGAGTAGGCCCGCAATGCGGGCTCAGGGACATTCGGCTCAATGGACGTGCTGGTCTCATCGATCGAGCGGCTAACGACATGTGAACAAGCCTGTATGTCTTCGCTCCGCCTACAAGTGTTGGAAACTACAGTCAGTTTCGGGCGGTTCTGAAGCCAATTAGATAGATGTGCCTCAAGGTTGCCACAGTTCAGTTTATCCAAAGGCCAACTCGGATTACCGTAACTGAAGGATACGCTTTCTTGCCCGACATATGAACTGTGGGTTTAGTCCAGACATCCAGCACAGAACTTGATTTTAACACCTCTGTTACCTGTCACCTTCTATCGTCTGGTCCGATTAAGCGGAATTCCGGTCCTAATATGCGGCTAAAATTAGGCTAGCGTAATAGGATTAGTTTCGGTTCTTCAGAATTTCGCCCGAATAAGCGGCTGGTCCTATTAACCGGTGGTCCTATTAACCGGAATCGACTGTATATGCAATGCTCAGTAGTAACTGGATAAGCCGTAGACTCCTTTGCAGCATCCGCTCAAACTCGAGCAGTATGATCGGACATACCGCAATTCTGACCGTTTGTACTGTTTGCAAGACAAGATTTATCATTTGGATGGAGTATTTTCACAACGTAACACATTTCTAACTGAGGACCACATAGA